>JAJSOF020000035.1:11332414-11812414 GCA_025594305.2 Periplaneta americana
TTTCTTCGTTCGTTTGCATGGTCGGTTGTTTATTTATTTATTTATTTGTGTATTTATTTATTTATTTATGTATTTATTTATTCATTCATTTATCTATCTGTCTATTTATTACTGCATTTCTTCGTTCGTTTGCATGGTCGGTTGTTTATTTATTTATTTATTTGTGTATTTATTTATTTATTTATGTATTTATTTATTCATTCATTTATCTATCTGTCTATTTATTACTGCATTTCTTCGTTCGTTTGCATGGTCGGTTGTTTATTTATTTATTTATTTGTGTATTTATTTATTTATTTATGTATTTATTTATTCATTCATTTATCTATCTGTCTATTTATTACTGCATTTCTTCGTTTGTTTGCATGGTCGCTTATTTATTTATTTATTTATTTATTTATTTATTTATTTATTTATTTATTTATCTATTTATTTATTTTTATTTACTTATTTATCTATTTATTACCGCATTTGTTCGTTTGTTTGCATGGTCGCTTATATATTACTTATTTATTTGTTTGGTTGTTTGTTTATTTGCTTATCTTCTTAATTTCTTATTTCTTCATTTGTTTCTTTACTTCTTTATTTCTTATTTATTCATTTACTTCCTTACTTATTTACTTACTTACCTATTTATTTATATACTTACTTAAATATATATTTATACAATTTATTTGTTTGTTCGTTTGCATATTCGCTTGTTTCTTAATAACTCATTTTTTTATTTGTTTGTGAGCTTACTTTCTTATTTTCTTAATTGCTTATTTGTTTGTTTATTTTTATTTATTTATTTACTCATTTACTTCGTTATAAAAAGGTGTAAAATATACACTTTTAATTTCAGGGACTAAGAGATCAGTGTTTTAATATATTTTTACCTGATTTACAAGACCGTAGGAACTCTTACGGTGTAAATTGCATTATAGCAAATGCAAGGATGAGCGGTGGTTAACTTGCAACGGACTAACAAATAGCATTATGCAGCATTGCCAATAATTACTCTTATTCACTTGTGTGTAGTGGTAAGCGTGTTACTGTCTCTTTCCTGAAGCGCAAAACATTCGTCATTTGTTTTGAAGGCGTGTAGCGAATGTTTGTAGGAAGTTAATGTTACTAAAAGGCGACACGAGGTTTCTGAAATGTTTTTCATTCTAAGAGGTCGTGTGTAGATGGAATAATTACCAGATACGTGTTAAAAATTGTGAGATGATGACGTCTAGAGGAAAAACAGTTTGATTAAGATCTTATAACTTCGCTGTTTACAGAGATGGACGGATTTAAGTGGATCAACAAAAAAACACTTTGTTTTTTTTTTCTTCAGCGCCATTACATACTTTTCCTTTATGGGTCGTGTGCCCAGAAGGAAAGTAGATATGTAAAGAGCTTAAATTGCAATCAAACAGCTAAACTAACTGAGTGTGAACGAAGATCTTATGATTCGCTGGGATGGGTTTTGATGTGAACGGTTGGAATGGGGATAGCGATTGTTAAACAGGGTTCAGTGGAGTTGGGAAAAGAGTGAGAACGATTTCCCGATATTAGGACGAGAAAGAAAGGACAGGAGTTCAGGTAGTAAAGTGACATCACACCATAAGTAAAGCCTATGTGCACTTAACTTCGTAACAGAAGAAAACTACAGGAAATTCAGTCCTGCAACCGTAATATTTGAGAGTAATGTTTATATCGAAATGATATAAGCAGAATTTTATGAATATTCAAACATACTCATAAATAGCAATATTTTCTTTGACTAGCCCTATACTTGAGATATGCTATGAAGAGGACACTATACTGAATTTCCAAGTTCCATATTTTAAAGTTTCAGAATATTGGAATCAAGAACTACCACATTTATGAAGCTAGATTCACCACATTTTGATGACTGGTATATCTGGATAATAATGACAAATGTACAAAATATCATCCGCCTATAATAAGTAGTTAGCATTTAATAATATTTTATTAAGATATTAAATAGCTTTATTTAAAAAGTCCCTTGCGCCACAATTTGCATTATTCTTAACTGACGGAGTTAGAAGCAAATGGGTGTAAGTAACATTTCTAAAGACATTATTCAAGGTATCTAGGGTAAACTAAAGCATTTAAAATGTTGATGGTAAAGGGATATATCTTTTAACCACATTGCACATTAATATTTAAAATCAAAATTTCACGGAATTTACGAATACTTAGTAACTTTTAATCATATTTTATGGAAAATAACGTAAGAGCACTTACACCAATTTTCTTCTGACCGCCTCAACTGATATTTACTTATGTGGATCCTTTATGCATGGAATCAAAACTTACTATAATAATAATAATAATAATAATAATAATAATAATAATAATAATAATAATAATAGTTTTATTTTCCCTGGCAGAGTTAAGGCCATCAGGCCTTCTCTTCCACTCAACCAGGATCAAATCACATACAGAAAAATACGTACCGGTATACAAATATTAACTTAAAAATAATAATAAGCATAATAAAGTAAAAAAAGAGAGATTGAATACATATACACAATCAGTATTAACTTTAAAATAATAATAATAATAATAATAAATATATAATAATAAAAAAAAAGAGACTGAATACATAATCACAAACAGGAAAATACATTCTAGTATACAAGTATTACTTAAAAAAAAATTAATACATATGAATATAATCTCACAACTAATGGAGATTATATTCATATGTATTAATTCTATAGGGTTTTACTGTAAAATTAATCAGTAAATTACTAGACTCTTTATTATAAAAAAATAAAAAGAATTAATACATATGAATATAATCTCACAACTAATGGAGATTATATTCATATGTATTAATTCTATAGGGTTTTACTGTAAAATTAATCAGTAAATTACTAGACTCTTTATTATAAAAAAAAAAAAAAAAAAAAGAATTAATACATATGAATATAATCTCACAACTAATGAAGATTATATTCATATGTATTAATTCTATAGGGTTTTACTGTAAAATTAATCAGTAAATTACTAGAATCTTTATTATAAAAAAAATAAAAAAAGAATTAATACATATGAATATAATCTCACAACTAAAGTAGATTATATTCATATGTATTAATTCTATAGGGTTTTGCTGTAAAATTAATCAGTAAATTACTAGAATTTTTATTATTAAAATAAAAAATAGCAATATCGATAATCATAAAAATTTCGACAAGAACATTAGACGTATTTGTAGAAAAAGAACCTTGCAACAAATATGCCCTTGCTTATAAATTGTGGAAATCTGTTGGAGAAAAATCAGCGTAGGTGAATTCCAGTACCCATCCCTAATAATTCGTAAAGTATGTGGAGATTCATCATCTGTATGTAAAAACTGCTTTCAGGAAATATTGCAGGCATTGAGGAGAGTCAACAGGAAATTGGATTGAGAGAAAATAGGATATTCTGATAGTATGTGCACAAGTGCAGATGTATAGTTAAAATGGAAGGCAAATGGATTGGAATAGAATTTCGGGAGGGGACACTACGACCTTTCACGATCTATTGCGCTAACCCTCAAGCTAGGCGCATTCCCAAACCCACACCGGCTGACTATACTAAGGTTCGCTGAGTACCCAGGTGTCGAGCAGGCCGGCATTCGGGGAATGCTGTGAAATTATATACAGGGTGATTCACGAGGAAAGGTAAAAAATTAGGATGTGAATTCTGAAGTCATTCTGAGTCAGAAAGTTCATATGAATATAGGTCTGTTTTCGAACGGTTACGGAGATAAGGCTCTTTGATTTAACGAAAACTTCTGGGATTCCATTGTACTAACTGGTATTAAGAGACAGATAACTGACAAATTTAAAGTTTATATTCACGTATGCATTCATACCTAATATTCTAGACCTCGGGGTCGATGTTTTCGCACATTTTCAAAGGTACCTCCTTCTGTTTCAATGCACTGTTGCGCTCGGGCGTGAATTGCGCTCATCGCTCGGGAGAGTTGCACGTAACTGTTCTTTATTCCGCATCCTTACAGATTAGAACATATTAAGACACTGGAAAAGATTCAAAAACGGGCTCTCAAGTGTTGTCGGAAAAATTCACCATTAAAATGGGACACACTCACGGACAGGAGAACGCGAATTCGATTATGCGCACTGTTCAAAACATACAGAGGTGAGCCTGCCTGGAGAGAAATAAAAAATAGGTTGCAGCCGCCAAATTACTCTTCAAGGAACGACCACTCATATAAATTGAGGGAAAGAAGACAGAGGACGGACACTGGAAAGTTTTCTTTTCTCAATCGTACTATCAGGGACTGGAATGCTTTACCTGCAGACTTACTAAAGGCTTTACTAACAACCAAAAACGTATTTAAAAATAGCCTTAAGGACTTTACTAAAAGACGGTAATTATACACAGTATGTAAAGGATGTAAATGATATTTTGTTATTGAAGAATTATGTTGTGTCAGTGAAGTGTGCTGTGTCAGTGAAACGTGTTCCTGTCAGGGAAGCTTTATAGTTTATAGTGGCAGTGCAAAGTATTTGAACAGTGAAATGTTTTTGAAGTGTTAGTGAAATCAGGATAGAATCAGTGAAATGTGTCGTAGTTCCAGTGCAGTGAGTGAGTTGACAGCGAAATGAGTGTAATGTGGAAAGGTACTTGTGCAGATATGAACATATCATACTCGTGGGTTTTAGTTCGAACTTAGATTTAAGATACAAATTAGATTTGTTTTAAATGTTATTTTAAGTGATAGTGCTTCATTTAATTTAGGATATTCCCTATTATTATTATTATTATTATTATTATTATTATTATTATTATTATTATTATTATTATTATTACTATTATTATTATTAAAAATTATTGTTAGTATTAATTATTTGTATTAATTATTGGTATTATTATTAACTGTATTTTAATTAATAAGTTTATTATTGTCATTATTGAGTGTAATTAGTTACCACTGCCACCGGGTATATACCCATTGCAGTGTGAATAAATACATACATACATACATCCAAAATACTGTCGATTAGCGCCTCTCTCGTTTCCCACTTCCTTTGCTATACCAAGTCTTTCATCCAACCCCATAGATAGTAAATAATCTTCGATCTGGTACCCTTCTGTTCGGAAAGCGTCGTTCATATTCAGCGACGGCACGCAAGGAACTTCCATCGCACAAACCATAAACATACACAATATCGGCGTATTCTGCAGTCAAAAATTTTTAAGTCATCTTGATAAACACAACTTAACACTTCCGATAACTGTACCTGTATAACTACTGTACTGTAGATAGCTGACTGAACTGCTGTGAACCGATAAGTGATAGCGTATTTGTTGTGACATTTGTAATGCCCCACCACCCGGTTTGTTTCTCTTCTCTTATCTACATCGCTCACAATGCAGATTCCAATGTTACGTCATTCATTGCGATCGGCGACCTAGTCTCACGTCAGCAGCATATGGTAACGTCTGATTCACATTGGGGCGAGACGTTTTACCAAAAAAATGCATCTAGCTCCGCCATCATTCGAAAACGTTCCTATGTTCATATGAACTTTTTCACTCAAAATGGCCTAAGATATCGTATCTTAAATTTTTTACCTTTCCTCGTGAATCACCCTGTAGATTCCTAATATGGGGAAACGGGAGAAACCCGAGAAAAACCCGAACTGCGACCTTATCCGCCACAAATGTCAGCATGGATTATTGTATGGAAAATTCCAGGCCTGACTGGGATTCGACCCTGTACCCCCTGCATGACAGGCTGTAGGTCTGAACACCCAGCTACCGCAGAGGACATAAAAGCAGAACTTTGGGAACATTTTCGTCACGCTTGAAGAATGAAAACATGTTATAGTATGAATCTAAGTTCGGAAAGCTTTCTTGCGTAGTTATTTCGTAAGCTTTGCCAAGTATCAACTATCATATTAAATCGTTTCGCCGAGGCCGTTATTCATCACACACTTCTATTGACATTCAAAGCTTCTGTTTACTATGGTTACTAAGAGTTAAGTGAACAGATACATTATAAAATGTAAATAAAGAAAAGAAAGTCTGCTGATTTCTGAGGCGCATATTTTAACATGTGTTCTGCAATACGATCGAAATGCTAGATATATCTGGCTCGTGGAATGCACGTGGCGCGAACTGGTGTGGGAGGCGTTTAAACACTGAAAATTGCGACGTTCGAGTTCCAAAAGTAGCGTGATATCAGTTTCTTTTACTTTCTGAGGATGTCATCCATCGACCCGACAGGAATACAAAACCTGATTGTAATAGCAGGATTAGCAGCTGTACGCCCATGCTTCTGACTGAATGTAGTTGAAAAGTAACGCCTGCCATCCAGTTCATGAAAAAGAGAAGGAGAGAAAAGATCGAAGATACAACAGGCATGGAACGGAGAATATGAGAAGAAAAGAATGGTGAAGAAAGGGAAAGGATGAGGACGAAGAAAAGAAACAGAAGAGAAGGACGGAGAAAATAAAATGACAAACGAAAAAGAGAAAAAGACGAAATAGGAAGAAGTAAGAGGAGAAAAGGACGAAAAAGTGAGAGAAGGAAAGAACAATTTAAAATAAGTGAAGGACAAAGCAGTAAGAGAAAGAAATAACAAAGAAGTAAGAGAAGAAAAGGACGAAACAGTAAGAGGAGGAAAGGAGGAAGTACTAAAAGAAGAAGATTACGAAGAAGGAAAAGGACTAAGTAAGAGAGGAAAAGGGCGAAGAAGTAAGAGAAGAAAAGGACGAAGCAGTAAGAGGAGGAAAGGATGAAGTACAAAAAGAAGAAAATTACGAAGAAAGAAATGGACTAAGTAAGAGAAGAAAAGGGCGAAGGAGTAAGAGAAGAAAAGGGCGAAGAAGTAAGAGAAGAAAAGGGCAAAGAAATGAGAGACGATAAGGGCGACGTAAAAGAAGAAAATGACAAAGAGAAGAAAAGAACGAAGAAGTGAGAGAAGAAAAGAGCGAAGTAAGGGAAGAAAAGGGCGAACTAAGGGAAGAAAAGGGCGAAGTAAGGGAAGAAAAGGGCGAAGAAGTAAGAGAAGAAAAGGGCAAAGAAGAGAAGAAAAGGGCGAAGAAATGAGAGGAGATAAGGGCGACGTAATAGATGAAAAGAGCGAAGTAACAGAAGAAAAGGACGAAGTAAAAGAAGAAAAGAACGAAGAAGAGAAGAAAAGGGCAAAATAAGGGAAGAAAAGGGCGAAGAAGTAAGAGAAGAAAAGGACAAAGAAGTAAGAGAAGAAAAGGACAAAGAAGTGGCAGAAGAAAAGGGCGAAGAAGTGAAAGAAGAAAATGACGAAGAGAAGAAAAGAACGAAGAATAAGAGAAGAAAAGGGCAAAGTAAGGGAAGAAAAGGGCGAAGAAGTAAGAGAAGAAAAGGACAAAGAAGTAAGAGAAGAAAAGGACAAAGAAGTAACAGAAGAAAAGGGCGAAGAAGTAAAAGAAGAAAATGACGAAGAGAAGAAAAGAACGAAGAAGTAAGAGAAGAAAAGGGCAAAATAAGGGAAGAAAAGGGCGAAGAAGTAAGAGAAGAAAAGGACAAAGAAGTAAGAGAAGATAAGGGTGATGTAAGAGAAGGAAAGAGCGAAGTAAGAGAAGAAAAGGACGAAGTAAAAGAAGAAAATGACAAAGAAAATAACGAAGAAGTAAGAGAAAAAAGGGCGAAGAAGTAAGAGAAGAAAAGGACGAAGAATTAAGAGAGGAAAAGAACGAAAAAATGAGAGAGGAAAAGGACGAAGAATTAAGAGAGGAATAGGGCGAAGAAGTAAGAGAAAAAAAGGGGCGAAGAAGTAAGAGAAGAAAAGGACGAAAAAGTGGGAGAAGAAAAAGACGAAGTAAGAGAAGAAATAAGCGTAGAACTAAGAGAGGAAGAGGACGAAGAAGTAAGAGAGGGAAAAGACAAAGTAAGAGAAAAAAAGGACGAAGGAGTAGAAGAGGAGGAAAGGAAGATGTAGTAAGAGGAAGAGGACGAAGAAGAGGAAAAAGACTGGAAAAGGACGAAGGAGAATTAAACGAAAACGAGATTATGAAAACTACGTGATTTTAAAGTACGGAAGAGAAAAGGATAAGACGAAGAACAAAGAATAGAATAGAAAGACGAAGGAGAAAGTGACGTGAAAGAAATGTGATGTTAAAAGATATAAGGAGGAGAAAAGAAGAAATAAAAGAGGGAATGAAAAGGAAGGAGAAGAAAATACAACAAAGAGACGAAAATGTAAAAAATGACGAAGATAATGAAGAATGTGAAGACGGTGTAGAAGGAATGGAAAGAAAAACAAAATGAAGAGAAATAAAAAATAAAGGAGACTTAGGGGAGAAAGGATAAGGATTTGAAGAAAGCTAAGGAGATGGAACGAAGAGAAAAAGAAGGAAGATAATGAACAGGGATGGAGGTGGGCAGTGGGGAGGAGTTTGGAGGAATAAATAGAACATGGATTAACACCGAAGGTCTGGCTGTAGAATATAGATTTGAATGCTATTAATAATTTGAAAGGACATGAACCTACGTTATTTACGCCTCCGAGCTTCTATTTACTCGTATTTGGTGTTAATAGTCACGTACAATAAATTGTGAGGATCTTTTTATGCAAACAGGGGATAATAAGAGTGGAAGTCAGAGCCTGGTTGCGCCTGTCACTTGTTTCTTCTAACATAAGCAAATCTGATTTGCCAAGGTGAAAGTCCATTGATATTTCTTTCACCAGAGTGTTTAGCGAGTTATTTTTATCATCCAGTTCTATTTTCGATACCAATTTGTGCAACAGTTTTCCCCGCTGACTTGAATATTTACACAGAACTTAAAACTCGAATCAAGGTCGCTGAATGGCTGTTGACGCATCGTTAGATAGATTTGTTTGCCGTATCCGAAGACAAGCATAACAATTTGTCTTCATTGTTACTTGTTTTGAGAAAGAAGAAGATTTGCATTTGATATTACATGTTTTCTGATAGATGTGCTTCAGTACTGATTATGGAAAATTCAGGATAAACGAAGGTCACGTGACGTACGAACTATTACGTCAAGAAAAATATTATGTGTGAGAAATGTAATGTGTTTTGTACAAATTGTATTTTTCACGAAATCCTGTTAGACATTTTAGACTTTTTATGTAGCTTTCCAAGCAAGTGTTCATAAAGACTGGGATTCAATAGTGAAAAATCCAGTAGATACCAGATTTGTAAGAGAAAACATGATGTTGACCTATGTTTTCTTAGAGTATTACAATTTCTACATTTTGAACGTTCTCCCATTAAAGCCCAATTTATTTTTCTGAAGAGAATTGATATATGCACATTTTTAATTTCTTCAATTTGAGCTTTCTCTATTAAAGTTATTCCGGCGATGGCATTTTCATTTCTTCTGAATCTTGATATTTATTTTTTATTTTATTTTTACATTTATTCATTGAAAATTAATCTCAGGCGCTGGGTGACAATAAAGCCATATTCTCTATCTTAAGTCTTATTATTTCTATCTTCCATGTATCATCTATCTATATCTTTCATCTATCTATCTATCTATCTATCTATCTATCTATCTATCTATCTGTTGTCTTTCATCTGTCTGTCTGTCTGTCTAAACTGTCTGTCTGAAGAGTTCATTATGTGAATCTGCTTTGCCCAAGCCAAAAGCTTCCCATTTTATCCACATCACCCATCTTTGGCAGAATCACCCATCCACAGGGACATCATTTTATTTTCCATCCACTTCAATTTTTCTATCTGTACCTATTTTAATCTATCTATCTCCCATCCCCTTCTACTATCTATGAAGTTCAATCTCATCTATCTATCAGATCCAAGACCTATATCTATCTATCACAGTAGCCTTATCTATCTATCTATCTAAAAATATGTTCTATCTATTTTCTGATCTAAAATCTATCAATATCTCCCGGTCTTCTATCTATCTATCTATCTATCTAATCTATCTATCTATCTAATTGTCTGTCTGTCTACCTACCTACCTACCTACCTATCTATCTATCTATCTGCTTCTATTCGCCTATCTATCTATAAATGGTATCTATCTATCTATCTTCTATCTTTTCTATCTATCTATTATTATTATCTATCTATCTATCTAACGTCTACGTAATCTATCTATCTATCCATCTATGCTAAAATATTATCTAAATCTACCTCGTTAAGATTAATTATCTATCTATTTCTATCTTCTATCTACGCTATCGACTATCTATCTATCTATCTATCTATCTATCTATCTATCATGTCTGATCTAATTTTATCTTTATCTATCGGGCATCTATGAAGATTGAATTTATCTATCTATCTATCTCTATTATCTATCTATCTATCTATTATCTATCTATCTATCTATCTATCTATCTATCTATCTATCTATCTATCTACTAATCTATCTATCTATCTATCCATCCATCCATCCATCCATCCATCCATCCATCCATCCATCCATCCATCCATATCCATCCATCCATCCAATCCATCCATCCATCCAAATCCATCCATCCATCCATTTCAAAATCCATCCATAAATATCCATATTATCCATTATTTTCCATCAATTTAACTTCCATTCCATCCATATTGTATCCATCCTAATGTGTTCCATCCATCCATAATATCCACACTGCATAATGAATACGTCCGCATGGAAAGCTCATTTCCATCCATAAAAACACTCATTGTTAATACTGTATCTGTATTTTCCATTAAATCCAAAAACCATCCATCCATCCAAAATCCATATCAAATCCATCCATCCATCCATCCATCCATCCATCCATCCATCCATCCATCCATCCATTTCCATCTAAATGGATGAACTACTTTTCTTCCCTGCTATACCTATCTATAAAGGGATTTTTCTGTATTCCGCCAGTATCATCGAACTCCAGTCGTGGAAGGGAGTAGCAAACGGTGTTTCCGGTTCTTAATCGTTGATCCAGAAATATATCCAGGTTAATATTAGAAATGTTAGTAAAAATAAAATGATGTCCCTGTACTTACAATAGCGTTTTCCAGCCATTCAGGTTTCCAATAGGACATAATATACCACCAAACGAAGAACTTAATCTAAAAAATCCCCCTCGTCCTGTAAATTACCACGTGAATGACCACAAACATTATCAGAAAATGCAGGCTCTAAATTTCTAAAATTTTACAAGGAAATGAACTCACAATTGGACAAAAATTACAAGGTACCACAACAAGACTTATTAGAACTTAAATATCTGATAAAACTATAAAAAGGTTACTAATAATATTTTGTTAGAATTCACTTTTTACTTTAAATTAAATTTTCCAAAATTTCAAAAATGTTCACACATATTATTTCATAACTCCACAACTATTAGAGATAGAATTCTGAAATATTGTACACTGATTTAACATGCATTTATGCAAAAGGTAGACTACAATAATGCCCATTTCTTTGAAAATAGAAAAATTAGGTCACAAAACATTATGTAAATTTTAATATATTTTATGCTCGACCATGCCGAAATGTAGTAATTACACACCTGGTAGCAGACCTTTAATGCATGTCATTAAAGTACACCTACTCATTAAAGGTCAGGTCTTTCAGCCAATGACGACTCAGGTTACAACTGTTCAGCCAATGACAGGTCAGCTTTCTACCGTTATAAAACCGCAAGTATCGATTATTCTCGGATATGCAATCGAAAGAGAATTAGCCAAAAGTCACGGAGGCTGGAAATCCAATACTGTCGCAGAAGGTTATGTTCTGTTACTAGCGTTAATTGTAAATAATATTCAAATAAATTCAATTTGTCATCTCGTTTTTCAATGTCGAATTCAATAATCAAGGTTATAATATTATAATATTATCAAGTTTAACGGGATTATATCAAGGTCAATGACATTATTGTTCCTAGGAAAAAATCAATACTTTCGCGTCTGCGCACATCTCACAATTCACGACCTAGAACAAGGTCATTTCCGATCTTGTCAGATACAAATAAAATGTATACATCTGAATACCGGTAATTTCAAGTTAGAAATATGGTCGAGCATAAAAAGTCGTATGAAACTCGCCTATAATGGTAATTAAGAAGTGAGTATGGATATTTATGAAACGAGCGCAAGCGAGTTTCATAATTTTCATACGAGCTTCTTAATTACCTTCATTATAGGCTCGTTGCATAATGTACTATTATATTGGAACAAATAAAATATTAATTGTATTAAAATAAACAACTCTACATGTCTGAGAGTAGTCTACTTTTCAGAAATAAGTGTTTATTATATGCAGGAAAAATATTAAAGATGTCGGAGAGACCATAACAATGCTATGGTTACCAAATGATGTAACTGCAGATTTTTTTTTTTTTGATTTCTTCATACTTTGATAAAACTGCTTTCAAAAATATTATTTAAGTTAAATGAAGAAATATCTAAAATAAAACTGGGTAGCGTAGTGCTGTGAGACAAGAATGTCTGGGAGGTTCCTGCTTACAAGATTCATGTTGAACTGCGTTACGGCCCATAATGCCCTGAAATGGGTCAGTGCCATCAGCCAGTGCATCCCTGTGCCACACTCCTACTTTGCATATTCCTCGCCCAATTAAAAAGACAACCCTGAACCACTTTAAGATGGGTTAATTCAGGGGTGCATATACTATGTCTTGTTTGTCAAATCCCGTTCACTAGACAAGAGTCATCTGTACGTTTTATCTGTTCAATATCTTAGATAATAATAATAATAATAATAATAATAATAATAATAATAACCAATCATATTGGAGTAGTGGTTATAACTCCAGTTTTATATTTAGGAGGTCCAGAGTTTGATTCCTGATGTCGGCTACCCTGATTTTGGTGTTTTCATAGTTTACGGAGCCCGCCATACGAATACTGGGTTAGTGCCAATTAAATGAGTCATAACCCGCCATCTTTCCTATTCTAAATAATTATTTACCATTATACTTCTCATACACCAAGTGACCATCTTCCATGATAGACCTCCCTCCTTTCCGTGAAGCACTTTCACGAAAATGCACTCTCTAGACTAGAGGGGATGGTGGAGAACCACATATTGTTGAGAAATCCAGAGGTAGTGTAATGATTATTATGTCGCAGTTTTGAGCCCTGGGGTTGGCTATCCAGACTTGAGTTTTCGTGGTTTTCCAAGTCTCTTCATAAGGATGCTGGGATAATATCAATTTCTAGGCCTACTACTCCTCTCCTTCTCAATAGTAGTCACAATAATAATAATAATAATAATAATAATAATAATAATAATAATAATAATAATAATAATAATAATAATAATAATAATAAATAATATAATAGTATTTTATTTTTATTTAGTATTTATTTAACCTGGTAGAGATAAGGCCGTCAGGTCTTCTCTGCCCCTCTACCAGGATATTCCAACTACAATATGAACAATAAAATAGTGGTAGTAGATGAAAATATGAACAGAACATAGAAGTGGCAGGATTCTGTGTTTATGTCATCTACTCGACACAAGATGTTTTTATGTATAATTGTATTTTATGCACTACATGAAATATTATATTTCTAAATTTAAACATTGGATTTTTCACCGGACTTGACATATTATATTATATTTTTGTATTTAAGAAGGGATATGATTATATCTCGTTACCAGAATATTATACGAAATGGAAATATAAGAAATGGAGATTTATCCTTCGAAGAGGTGGAAGAATTCAAATATCTTGGAGCAACAGTAACAGATATAAATGACACTCGGGAGGAAATTAAACACAGAATAAATATGGGAAATGCCTGTTATTATTCGGTTGAGAAGCTTTTGTCATCCAGTCTGCTGTCAAAAAATCTGAAAGTCAGAATGTATAAAACAGTTATATTACCGGTTGTTCTGTATGGTTGTGAAACTTGAACTCCAACTTTGAGAGAGGAACAGAGATTAAGGGTATTTGAGAATAAAGTTCTTAGGAAAATATTTGGGGCTAAGAGGGATGAAGTTACAGGAGAATGGAGAAAGTTACACAATGCAGAGCTGCACGCATTGCATCCTTCACCTGACATAATTAGGAACATTAAATCCAGACGTTTGAGATGGGCAGGGCATGTAGCACGTATGGGCGAATCCAGAAATGCATATAGAGTGTTAGTTGGGAGGCCAGAGGGAGAAAAGACCTTTGGAGAGGCCGAGACGTAGATGGGAGGATAATATTAAAATGGATTTGAGGGAGGTGGGATATGATAGTAGAGACTGTATTAATCTTGCTCAGGATAGAGACGAATGGCGGGCTTATGTGAGGGCGGCAATGAACCTCCGGTACCCTTAAAAGCCAGAAAGTAAGTATAATAATAATAATAATAATAATAATAATAATAATAATAATAATAATAATAATAGTGGTAGTGGTAGATGAAAATATGAACAGTACATAGAAGTGGCAGGATTCTGTGTTTATGTTATATACTCCACACAAGACCACCACTAATGTTTTTAAGTCATCATCATCATCATCATCATCTTCACTTCATGGTTTAGACTTAGTGCCTGTTCCGTCTTCACATTTTATTCAGTTCCACCTCTTCCTAGGACGTCCGACATCTCTTTTGGCTTTAGGTTGGTACTGTTGTATCAGTGCTGGAATTCTTTCATTATCCATTCGAGACAGGTGTTCTTTCCACTGTTCTTTATAATCTTCAACTTTATCGTTTATGTTGTATATATTTAATTCCTTACAGATATCCTCATTTCTTATCAGATCCCTTCTTGTACATCCCTTTACTCTGGGAAGAAACCTCATCTCTGCAGCCTGTAATTTACTTTTATCTCGTTCTTTAATTATCCATGATTCGCTTACATATGTCAACACAGGTACTGCCATAGTTTTATAGAACTTTTGTTTTGTTTCTTTTCTAGTTTTATTTTTTAGTGTTCTATTTATTGTTCCGCATATCCACTGGAATTTGTTTATTTTGTGGTCAATATCTCTATCTACATCATAAGTTATATTACAACCTAAATAATCAAAATGAGATACTTGTTCTATGGGCTTATTATCAACTATTATTTTTGTACGAATTGGAAATTTACCACTGTGGGCCATTACTTTAGTTTTATGAGTTGATATGCTCAAATTATAGTCTTCTTTTCCTAGTAGGTGTAGTTTGTGAATGGCATATTGCAATTTTTCTTCACTGTCTTGTATTAATGTTACATCATCGGCAAACATTAGAATATTTAAAAATGTATCTTTACTAATCTTTATACCTGGATTCACCTCCATTTTACATTTTTTAATTAAGTCATCTAGATATATGTTGAAGAGACTAGGTGATAGGCTACAACCTTGTCTGAGTCCTTGATTTATTCTTATTTCTTCTGTTTTCGATGTTCCTGTGTTTATTATTATCTTTGTATCTGTGTAGAGGCATTTTATTATTTCTATCAAATGTGGGAGGTAACCTGTATTATACATTATTTTCAATAATTTGGATCGTTCTACACAATCAAAAGCTTTATCGAAGTCAACGAAAGCTATGTGCGTTTCTAGATTGACTTCTCGTCGTTTCTCTAAAATTCTCTTTATACTAAAAATATTGTCACTGCATGAGCGCCCTTTTCTAAAACCCATCTGCTCTTATTCTAGATTCACTTCAGATATCATTTTTAGGCGATTATTAATTATTTTAGTATATATTTTATAAGTAGTATTTAAAAGGCTTATTCCTCTGTAGTTTTTACAATTATTTCTTTCTCCTTTTTTAAAAAGTGAAATTACTTCTGCTACTTTCCAAGTCTTGGGAATTGTGTAACTTCTCCAGCATTCATTTAGTAAATGTAGTAGTCTCAAATGTAGGATCAAACCTCCATATTTCAATAATTCAGTATTTATGCCATCGGGTCCACAAGCCTTTCTATTTTTCATATTGCCTAGTGTTGTTTTCAGTTCTTCTAATGTAATTGGATCGACCGAGGTATCATAGCTAGGTGTATTTTCTTCTATTTCCATTCCTGATTTTTCGTTGCACCACAATGATCTATAATGTCGCTTCCACTGCTCTTTGTCTATTACATTTATATTTGCTGTATCTCTTTCTGATTGATTGAGATGCTTCATAATTTTATAAGACATAGTTTGTCGACCATGTACATCGTTTTCAATCGTGTTATAAATTGATCCCAAGATTCTTTATGTGTTTTTAAGTATAATTGTATTTTATGTACTACTTGAAATATTATATTTCTAAATTTAAACATTGGATTTTTCACCGGACTTGACTTATTATATTATATTTCTGTATTTAAGAAGGGAGGTGCACTATTGGCTTACAAAAATTTAGCGAAATTCATTTTTTTATAACTGAGCTACTATAAAAGCTAAATACTAAGTGAAGAAAACTTTTCATGAATAATATACTTACATTACACCTTATAAAACACTATTCAGAATATTAAAATGGTTAATCATTACTTGTAAAAATGATATCAAACTTGCATAATTATTTTTACAACCGTGAAGCATTTACACAATAAAATATACAATTAATAAATATCTGCATAATTGTTACAGAAATATTCAGAAAAAAAATTACAGAAGGTACGTGTCATTTTCGTGACTCTCGGTTTTTAAAAGGTCTCGCAACAAAAACAGATTTATTTAATATGGAGAATGAATAGGCTGATTGTAAAACAATCTATTTGTTTATCCTCCTGCATAAATTTGTAAGTTGCTAACCTTATGTAATAGAAATCAAGGCAGACATGGAAAACACTGAATAATAATTACTATAAACACATACACTTGTATTTGTACACCCCTGAGCTAATTGTTGGATGTTTATGTTGTCTCGTCGGCTGCCAGCTGAAGAGTTATTTAACTCTTCACCGCGACTGCGCAGTAACAAGCGGGAACACTTGCAAAACAAGGAACAAGTTCACCTGTAAACACGTGTACCCTTAACAGTGAGTTTAGAATCGGACGTATTCATTATGCAGTGTATATTATACTGTCTACAGCACATTAGCGTACAATATAGAGAATGAAGTTAAATTGAAAAATAATCATAATATGGATATTTAAACACATTTTTGAAAATGGTGGCCGTTCACTTCGATACAGGCTTCAGTTCTTTTGTGCATATTATCGCACTATAGACTATTGTACCTAATTCCAATTACCAGTTTCGACCTTCGTACGAGTAACTCATGTTGAAATAATTCTGTACCTACACTATAAAAGAGTACCTTACTTACTTACTTACAAATGGCTTTTAAGGAACCCGAAGGTTCATTGCCGCCCTCACATAAGCCCGCCATCGGTCCCTATCCTGTGCAAGATTAATCCAGTCTCTATCATCATACCCCACCTCCCTCAAATCCATTTTAATATTATCCTCCCATCTACGTCTCGGCCTCCCTAAAGGTCTTTTTCCCTCCGGTCTCCCAACTAACACTCTATATGCATTTCTGGATTCGCCCATACGTGCTACATGCCCTGTCCATCTCAAACGTCTGGATTTCAAGTTCCTAATTATGTCAGGTGAAGAATACAATGCGTGCAGTTCTGTGTTGTGTAACTTTCTCCATTCTCCTGTAACTTCATCCCGCTTAGCCCCAAATATTTTCCTAAGCACCTTATTCTCAAACACCCTTAACCTATGTTCCTCTCTCAGAGTGAGAGTCCAAGTTTCACAGCCATATAGAAGAACCGGTAATATAACTGTTTTATAAATTCTAACTTACAGATTTTTGGACAGCAGACTGGATGATAAGAGCTTCTCAACCGAATAATAACACGCATTTCCCATATTTATTCTGCGTTTAATTTCCTCCCGAGTGTCATTTATATTTTATACTGTTGCTCCAAGATATTTGAATTTTTCCACCTCTTCGACGGATAAATCTCCAATTTTTATATTTCCATTTCGTACAATATTCCCGTCACAAGACATAATCATATACTTTGTCTTTTCGGGATTTACTTCAAACCGATCGCTTTACTTGCTTCAAGTAAAATTTCCGTGTTTTCCCTAACCGTTTGTGTATTTTCTCCTAACATATTCACGTCATCTGCATAGACAAGAAGCTGATGTAACCCGTTCAATTCCAAACCCTGCCTGTTATCCTGAACTTTCCTGATGGCATATTCTAAAGCGAAGTTAAAAAGTAAAGGTGATAGTGCATCTCCCTGCTTTAGCCCGCAGTGAATTGGAAAAGGATCAGATAGAAACTGACCTATACGGACTCTGCTGTATGTTTCACTGAGATACATTTTAATTAATCGAACTAGTTTCTTGGGAATACCAAATTCAATAAGAATATCATATAATACTTCCCTCTTAACGGAGTCATATGCCTTTTTGAAATCTATGAATAACTTATGTACTGTACCCTTTTACTCCCATTTTTTCTCCATTATCTGCCGAATACAAAAAATCTGATCAATAGTCGATCTATTACGCCGAAAACCGCACTGATGATCCCCAATAATTTCATCTACGTACGGAGTTAATCTCCTCAAAAGAATATTGGACAAAATTTTGTACGACGTCAACAAAAGTGATATAAAAGAATACCTTACTTACTGTAAATTAAATCTTCACTTCTGCCCGAACCGAAAAGATAAAATTACTCAGACATGCTATCTACTGTCCTTCCAATTGGTTATGTAGCAGGGTCGTAGAAAGGGGGGAATCACGTGACAGTTAATTACTTAACGAGGCCCTTTTATTTAAGTTATTTCAAACTGTTGTATAATATTACATAGACGTCCAATTCCTAACAGAAATTAATGTTTTCAGAAAAGAGCTAAGACATCCCAGCCAATAACCTTTACAGAGGGGCGAGCAGAAGCTTGTGGGGGAAATCGTTATGCGACGTAGGCAAACGGACACAGTAGTCTACCTGTGCGAAAATATGATTCAATATTGAAAGTTCTTTCGTCGCTGGAAAACGCGAAAATATTTCTGGAACGTACTATTGGGTGTTCATTTCAAAATGTGTCATGACGTCACTGTTGTGAGTCAGCGATTTGAAGCGAGTTTCAGCTTTTATGTCAGAGAAGTTGCCTATTAATCAAGGCGTTCAATATGAACTTGAGAACGTGTACGGTGTAACTTGTAACAGATGGCGGTCTGTAAAGTCTGTGTGCTACCATAACCTCTTTCGAACTGTGTTTTGCGCGGCCAAGTCGTACGCAGGGTATTTGTTATCATCGGTTGCGTACGGCAACATTTCACAATACAAATCAAATGCTCCGTGTCCATGTTGACCGTCGAAGTTAATGTCAACAAATACGTAAATATATAATCATCTTAACCCTCTTCCAATATCCCGACAGTAAGAAAAAAACTCAGTACGTGTTTCCAAACAGTTCATATTCTTGCCACTACAGACGTTACCGTACGTATCGGTACGTACTCACGCCGTACTTGCTAGGCAACTTCTCTGGCAAATAGGTAATATACCTCTGCGGAAGTGTAGGAAGATTGGATTCTCTAGGCTCATCGGCTAGCTACATGACGGTGTACAGCGAGCCATGACACACTTTGAACTGAAAACCCAGTATACTCACTAACTCAATACTGCTTACAATGACCGCATACGCGGCCTTGATTCTGTATGGATGACGGTTTGAAGTTTACTAGTAGAGCGGGTGGGAGTGAAGTACATTAAAAAAAATTCAGGTACAATAAAAATTGAAGTAAAAATAAAATGATCCCCTGTTTTAGCCAGGTACTATATAGGAACAGGGCGGCCGGGTAGCTCAGTTGATAGAGCAGCTGGCTACGGACTGGAAGGTCCGGGGTTCGATCCCAGGTGGTGACAGGATTTTTTCTCGTTGCAAAACTTTCAGAACGGCCCCGAGGTTCACTCAGCCTCCTATAAAATTGAGTACCGGGTCTTTCCCGGGGGTAAAAGGTGGTCAGAGCGTGGTGCCGACCACACCACCTCATTCTAGTGCCGAGGTCATGGAAAGCATGGGGTTCTACCTCCATGCCCCCCAAATGCCTTCATGGCATGTTACGGGGATACCTTTTACCTTTTACTATATAGGAACAATTTATATATGCTTACGTCCATTAAAATAAATGGACCTAAAATGGACCTACCAGTCATATATGCAAACGAAGCATCACTTCGTTGTATCAGTGGCTTATTAATCACAATATTAATTATAAATAATTTATATGGTTTACACAGGTTTTAACTTAGAATGTTTTAATTTGTATACAGTATTTATTGTTGACTATGTCTATAATAACCTCCTAGTTGCTTACAACACAATAATAATTAATTCAATCATAGTGTTCTGCCCAAGGGCAGGTCTTTCACTGCAAACCCAGCATTCTCCAGTCTTTCCTATTTTCTGTCTTCCTATTTGTTTCCTCATATGATCCATATATCTTAATGTCGAACACAATAATAATAATAATAATAATAATAATAATAATAATAATAATAATAATAATAATAATAATATTAATAATAATAATAATATTAATAATAATAATAATATTAATAATAATAATATTATTAATAATAATAATAATGACACAGTGCCATACCTTAAAATATTTCGGCTCCTCCTAGTTCTCAGACCTGTCTTCCCGTCTTCTTTCGTCAGCGACAATTTTCAAGTTTCACCCAACGCTATTAACACGATTGCTTTCGCTTCAGCAAGTCTCTTTCAAACGAATCTGTGGAAATTTTCAGAGCCTTCGCAAAGAGTTACAAGATAATAATGTTTACTGTATATTTCCCTGATAAGAAGGTCAGTCACCAAAAAAAAGGTGCGGACAGATTTACGGAACGTAAGATATTTTCCGAGGGAATGATTATAAAGTCTGCCAGAGATAATCTCTGATTCATGGACAGAGTTATTTGCTATAAGTACAGTATACTACTACTGTATCTGTCTTCCAAATGAAAGAGTCATTTACATTCCTCCCCTGGATATGAACCCGCTGACTTCAGTATTGCCATATTTAGCGATAAGTCGCTAAATCTAGGGAATTTTTAATCAGTCTCGGCGACAAATTTTATACAATACGATTAGCGACTTTTCTGCTGATTTTTATATTCTTCCAGTTTTTCTTTCTTTTAAGTTAAAACATTCAACTGAAGTCATGCATTTCTTAGTTTTAGAAGACACATGGGTGCATGACTGAGTAGTCTAATGATTCAACGTGAAAGCCTGATCTCATATATTTCTGATCAATGACGAAAGATGCTGATTCAATGATTCTCACGATATAAAAAGTCTGCCAGAGATAATATCTGATTCATGGACAGAGTTACTTGCTATAAATGCAGCGTACTACTACTATATTTTATCTTCCAAATGAAACAGGAAAAGATCGAGAAGTATAGGGGAGAGAGAAAGTGTAGAAGCAGACGTGTAGAATAAAATATGAGGAGGCTATTTATAGGAAATGAGAATAGTGACAATGGATTAAGTGTAAGCTGAATAGTGAGAAAGTGAAAGTGAGCGCAAATAGGAATGAGAGAAAATAGTGAGAAAGGGTTAAGAGAAGTGAACAAGTGACAGCATAAAATTAGTACTAACATTTGAACGTTGGAACAGTAAATGAATACAAGAGAAAGATAGCAGAAAAGGTCAAAGAACAAATAGGACAAATAATTCAATACGATAATTTATAGAGATAATTTGAAATTGAGAGTTTAGTGAATAGTAGTTAGAGGATAAAGGGGGTGTGAAAGTAGTATAGAATATTAGATATATTAGGATTAAGGAACAAATAGAGAATAGCAAATGCAATGTAGGGGAAATACTGAAGGGGAGTTTGACCAAATAACATAAAAGGTACATAGTGTAATTGGGAGTATTTGTGTAGACGTGTACTTTTTCAAATAATGTGTTATTGTAATAATATGTTAATGGTGGCACTCGGATACAGAAATGTGAGGTACACCATTACATGTAAAGAAGTGCTGTGACGAAATATATCATATATCATATCATATCATATCATATCAAATCATATCATATCATATCATATCAAATCATATCATATCATATCATATCATATCATATCATATCATATCATATCATATCATATCATATCATATCATATCATATCATATCATATCATATCATATCATATTATCTTCCAAATGAAAGAGACATTTACATTCCTCCTCCGGATATGAACCCGCTGACTTCTACTTACTTTGCAAGCAAT
The DNA here is from genome assembly GCA_025594305.2 of Periplaneta americana. NCBI lineage: Eukaryota > Metazoa > Arthropoda > Insecta > Blattodea > Blattidae > Periplaneta > Periplaneta americana. Next base: position 11,354,557 of record JAJSOF020000035.1, read on the forward strand.
TCAAGTACTAATGGCTAGAACTGGATATTTAGCAAAATGTCTGTTATTACTAGGTGACGTATGTCAAAGTTATTCATTGGTTCATAGTGTTCTGCCCAAGGGCAGGTCTTTCACTACATGTAAGCCCAGCATTCTCCAGTCTTTCCTATTTTCTGCCTTCCTCTTTGTCTTCTCATATGACCCATATATCTTAATCCTTTGATAGCTTCTTCTGCCCCCAAATCCTCCCGTTCATCATTCCTTCCAGTGCATCCTTCAGTAGGCAGTTTCTTCTCAACCAGTGACCCAACCAATTCCTTTTCCTCTTTCTGATCAGTTTCAGCATCGTTCTTTCTTCATCCACTCTTTCCAACATAACTTCATTTCTTTATCCATTTCACACGCTCCATCCTTCTCCATATTCACATTTCAAATGTTTATATAACTCATATATCTTAATGTCGTCTATCATCTGATATCTCCTTCTGCCCCGAACTCTTCTCCCGTTCACCATTCCTTCCCGTGCATCCTTCAGTAGGCAGTTTCTTCTCAACCAGTGGCCCAACCAATTCCTTTTGCTCTTTCTGATCAGTTTCAGCATCATTCTTTCTTCATCCACTCTTTCCAACACAGCTTCATTTCTTATTCTGTCTGTCCACTTCACACGTTCCATTCTTCTCCATATCCACATTTCAAATGCTTCTATTCGCTTCTCTTCACTTCGTCGTAATGTCCATGTTTCTGCCCCCGTACAATGCTACACTCCACACAAAACACTTCACTAGTCTCTTCCTTAGTTCTTTTTCCAGAGGTCCGCAGAATATGCTCCTTTTTCTATTAAAAGCTTCCTTTGCCTTTGCTATCCTCCTTTTGACTTCCTGGCATCAGCTCATGTTACTGCTTATAGTACACCCCAAGTATTTGAAGCTGTCCACTTGTCTACTGCCTTATTTATAATTCGTAAGTTCACCTTCTTTACCTTTTTTTCCTATTACCTTGCTTGTAATTCATTTCGAGATATTTAGGAGTGATAGTGCCAATTTTTGTTTTGTCCGTTATACTAATTCAAGGTCTTGCTGCATAATTACCGTATGACCTAAAGTCTACCAGTAAAAATAAATAAATAAATAAATGCCTATTTTTTTAATTTTTATTTTTAAAAAGAATTGCTATTTGAAGTTATTTTATCAACGAATATTTAATTGCCTTTAATTTAGCCTTCCTCAAAAGGTTATATGGAACATACAATACATGTAATTGACAACTGATTTCACGAAATAGCCACAGAATTGATAATTTATCTTACGAAATATCCACCGATGTTAGGCACGTTTAACATCGAAATCACCCATTTTATTTCACCAAAAATAGGGTCTCTAATGATGAGGCATTTCAATATGGATTCGATACAGACTGCACTAACAACATTAGGTGGTTCGTGTTTAGATTTAATATTTATAAAATACCTATATTACTTCGTTCCATAATGTCTGACAGGAGAATTTTTTGTTTGTTTGTTTGTTTGTTTGTTGTGATTATATTAAGTGTTATACTTTATTTTACCTTTGGAAGCTTAAGAATAGTTTCTTTTTATTTTTTATTTTTAAGGTAGATTAATTCCTACACTATTTTTAATTTTAACTGTAAACATTGCCGGCAGTGGAGGAGAGAAATTTAACCACTATTCAACCAATGGCAAGCTTCTGTGTGACTCTTAATAGATGTAGGCTATTATATGTTTCGGCCGTATCTCCTGTGCCGAATCAGAAGTTGGCTGGAGAGCTTTCTTGATGCAGTTGTCAGTAACCTAGCAACAAACATAAAATAAACAAAAACATAATATTTACGTCTCAGTTGTACATTTATCATTCTGCATGTTTGTGTTTTGTTTTTAGGTTAATCAAATCTCAAATTATTCACTCGCTTTAACTTCGACATCCCGCAGTCTCGCTTCCCTTAATAGCTTGCAGTCAAGTTACGTAAGCGCCAATCCCAGACAAATATTGCATCAGGAGTTCCATATAAAGACCTGCCGGTTCTTTCTTTAAAGAGAATCTGCGCTGTTATTCCAGGAGGCCATAAATTTCCTTGACAACGGTCTGTGAACAAATGACGCCGCAACGTAGATTGATTGCTTTCGACAGAACAGTTGAACAGCGATTTCCGTATATATAAAAGCCAATCCAGACTGAATCTGATAGGCTTGAATTTGGTTCCTGTAATTAGCTCGGGTGGTTGAGTGACTGTCAACTGCAAATGTAAATTAAAAATAATGGATTCCGTGATCTGAAGTGATAAAGCAAAATTATTATGTCACGGCCTCCTTGCTACAAAATATACGACAACCAAATAGGTATAAGATCACAACAGAAAGAATCTAGTAGGCTGTGATCGGAACCGATAACGTCAAAGTTAGAACTTTTCGGGCTCCGGCGTATTTCTACAGTAGTTAATTGTGAATTTACACATTTAAAGACATTTATTTTAACAAATTTTCCGTTGTCGCCGTTTCCATTCCCCGTTTATTCTGGACCAGGCTTTCCTCATGACTAGGTATAGTGTGTGGGTAACATGGGAATTGACCTGAGATAAAAGTACAAACTCCTTGTTCTTCCTGTCGCCCTATTATTCTCTTAGTTTTCTCCTTGTTCTTCTTATAAACCCTTGTTCCCCATATATTCCCCTTGTTCTCCTTGTATTTTCTTTGTTCTGGTTGTATTCCTCTTGTTTTCCTTGTATTCCCTTCGTTTTCATATTTGTTTGCATTCCCATCGTTATCTTTATGCTTCCCATTTTTTCTTTGTATTCTTAATATTTAAAGTGAAATAGGATAAAATAGGCTCAAAAATCAAATTAGGAATTTTTAGCTCCGTTTATACTATTGCTTATGATCAGAGACCGGAACTTTGTCAGAATGCCTTTTTAAATGTGTTAAATTTATCTTCATTTTGAAAGTAAATCTGTACGAATTATACCTTTGTGATTGAAACGTCACAGTTTTATGTTGCCCTTTTCTGCCTTTTTTTACTATAAATGCCTAATTTACAAAATAAATGCTTTGTTGCCTTTATTTGATTATTTATCTATTATTTATTAATTTATTATTAAAAATTGCCTGTAGGTATATTTTAATTTATTTCTATAACCGCTACAATGAAAGGGACTTCACCGAATGTATATTATTGTCTTTCAGTCAGTTCATATTCTCTTTGCAACAATGAGTGCTGCCGTGCAAAAATGTATAACAGTAAGCGTTTTAATTACCGCTTGTGTTTATTTGACAAGGCAACAATGAGTGCGGGTCTAACGTTATTTTTAACGGTTATTTTTCTTTCAGTTTTCATTGCGACGTTGTTCTAGCTAGCTAAATATTTCATATCGCAACATATCAGTACAACCAAACACAAAAATGCACTTTCCAAGGCTACTGGGTAGAATATTTCTTTGCTTCCAACAGTAATTGCAACATCGAGTCGAAAATCTCAATTTGCATTCGACTTATGTAAAGCTTTTCTTGCTTCCGAAATCCCTTTGTGGAAAGTGCAAGGTTGTGGGTCTAGTACAAGGTTTTTGTAATTGCCTTTTATTGCGTATTTTAGCTATTTGTTATGCCTTTTTGGCTGCCTATTTTAGCTATTTATGATGCCTTTTTGTCTGCCTATTTTAATGATTCATAATGCCTAAACTTCCGGTCTCCGCTTATAACAGTCAATGAAATGTGTTAATACAACTTAATAATTGATTCTTCTAGTATGTCTTCAGGAAGAGAACATATTTTTAAGTAAAATCCGATATGTTCAGTAGTGATCACAGAAGTCTTACTTCACAAACCTTTACCTATAGGATTTCCAAAAATGATTGTTCCTATTCATTACCATCATCAGACATAGACGATAAGATGGATGGCAGGGAGTAATTTATTATTAGTTCTAAATAGTAACTAATGAAAAAAGATAGGAAAATTGTAATTCAAATTAATGAATTAAACAATAGGGAACTGAAGAAGTAAATATTGGAATAATACTGTAAGTGAATATAACTGAAACTAATGCTAATGGTAGCAGCGCATGCAAAAATTACATTACATAATTATAAAGAGTTGTTAGACGTATATGATATATCATATCATATCATATATCATATCATATATCATATCATATCATATCATATCATATCATATCATATCATATATCATATCATATCATATATCATATCATATCATATCATATCATATCATATCATATCATATATCATATCATATCATATCATATCATATCATATCATATCATATATCATATCATATCATATATATCATATCATATCATATCATATCATATCATATCATATCATATCATATCATATATCATATCATATCATATCATATCATATCATATCATATCATATCATATCATATCATATCATATCATATCATATCATATCATATATCATATCATATCATATCATATATCATATCATATCATATCATATCATATCATATCATATATCATATCATATCATATCATATCATATCATATCATATCATATCATATATCATATCATATCATATCATATCATATCATATATCATATCATATCATATCATATCATATCATATATCATATCATATCATATCATATCATATCATATATCATATCATATCATATCATATCATATCATATCATATCATATCATATCATATATCATATCATATCATATCATATCATATCATATATCATATCATATCATATCATATCATATCATATCATATCATATCATATATCATATCATATCATATCATATCATATCATATCATATCATATCATATATCATATATCATATCATATCATATCATATCATATCATATCATATCATATCATATCATATATCATATCATATCATATCATATCATATATCATATCATATCATATCATATATCATATCATATCATATCATATCATATATCATATCATATCATATCATATCATATCATATCATATCATATCATATCATATCATATCATATCATATCATATCATATCATATCATATATCATATCATATCATATCATATCATATCATATCATATCATATCATATCATATCATATCATATCATATCATACCATATCATATATCATATCATATCATATCATATATCATATCATATCATATATCATATCATATCATATCATATCATATATCATATCATATCATATCATATCATATATCATATCATATCATATCATATATCATATCATATCATATCATATCATATCATATCATATCATATCATATATCATATCATATCATATCATATCATATCATATCATATCATATCATATATCACATCATTTCATATATCATATACATATCAAATCATATAATATATCATATATCATATCATATCATATATCACATCATTTCATATATCATATACATATCAAATCATATAATATATCATATCATATATCACATCATTTCATATATCATATACATATAAAATCATATCATATCATATCATATCATATCATATCATATATCACATCATTTCATATAGCATATACATATCAAATCATATAATATATCATATCATATCATATCATATCATATATCACATCATTTCATATATCATATACATATCAAATCATATCATATCATATATCACATCATTTCATATATCATATACATATCAAATCATATAATATATCATATCATATATCACATCATTTCATATATCATATACATATCAAATCATATAATATATCATATCATATCATATCATATCATATATCACATCATTTCATATATCATATACATATCAAATCATATAATATATCATATCATATCATATCATATCATATCATATCATATATCACATCATTTCATATATCATATACATATCAAATCATATAATATATCATATCATATCATATCATATGAAGAGTCTACTGCAAGAATGATGGATGTCGTTTGGAACACATTTTGCAGGAGAAGCAATTGAAAGTTTGAAATGCTTAGCGCTCAAAGCTTAACTGTGATTTTCCGATCATTACTGGACAGTGACTATCAGTGTTAATGCCATATAACTCTCCATGTACATTCTATATGTCTTAAGCTATGCATTGACAGTTTTGGTTCATTTTCGACAAAAAAGTGACATCCATCAATCTTGCAGTGGACTCTTCATATCATATCGTATCGCACTATCCAAACCAAATTATAGTAATTTAGCAATTACTTCTGATGAGAAAATTTAGTTAAATAATAATATTATCTTGTCATGATAAAACTATTCGGTTGCGTCCTGTTGCTCAGACAATCTCTTATGAGGTTAGATTAGCTTTAATTTTATTATCTTTTGTTTTTTTTAGTAGGGAGTTACAATTTAATAAAGTTTTATGATTTTCAGGTTTATATATGAATAATTTTTTTTACATTTCCTTTGTCAATAATTTGATTTACTTCCTGTTTAGCTGAAACTAAACGTACTCTTTTGATTTTATCGTATCGTATTTCGCATATAGTATCGTATCATATATCATATCATATATCACATCATATCATATTTCATATCATACATTTCGTATCATATATCATATCATATTTCATATCATGATATCATGTTTCATATCATATATCATATATATATATATATATATATATATATATATATATATGTTAGGATATCATGTTTCATATCATATATCATATCATATCATATCATATTTCATATCATATCGTATCATCTTGTATATCGTATCGTATATCATATCATATTTCATATCGTATCATATCATATTTCATATCATATTATATGTTTCATATCATATATATATCATATATCATATCATATCATATTTCATAACATACCATATATCATATCATATCGTATCGTACCTTGAATATTTCATGGGAAATGAATAGGCAGAAGGCCGGGTAAGATCCCGGGACCTTGTAGATGGACATAATGTATTGCTCTAATCCCTGAGCTAGTGGAACTCCAAACACCGTCTCAACTTTGTGCCATTTATATCCAATAAAGTGGACTGACGAAACGCCAGAGACCCATTTTACGAGTGCATACAATCTCTGTGTGACTTGGAATTTAGGTTTTCTTTTAACATACACAGTAACGTATATATTATGCAAATCTAGTCTTTCAGGTGAAGCTCCCAACGTAAAGCAGATTTGAATAATTTCAAGGGAAAAATTGTTCCGGGGCCGGGTATTCCAAGTCACACAGAGATTTTACTCGTTGTGGGTCTCTGGCGTTTCGTCAGCCCACGCGAGTTGTGTGGATATAAAGGGAAAAGTTGAGACGGTGTCGGGTGGAGTTCCCTAGCTCAATAGAGCGCTGGTACGTTCAAATATTTGAGGTCCCGGATCGATACCTACCCCGGAACAATTTTTCCTGAAATTATTCAAATCTGCTTTACGGGAGCATCACCTGAAAAGACTAGATTTGCGTATCGTAACTTGTATATCGTATCATATATCATATCGTATATCGTATCGTATCATATATATTATATCACATCATATCATGTATCATAGCCTATATCATATCATTTGCTCTGTGACAACAAATTTCATCACCACCAGACAGGGGATCGAAACCTGGATGAATGAGCAAGAACTCTAGCGCTTAGTCATTAATTCGGCTACCTGCCATCTATTAATTAAGTTACTACCAAACACAATAGGGATATTGCTTTGTCATTTGGCGTGAGTTTCGAAAAATTTGATCATGGCTCCACAATCTTTCCTGTCTTGGATCTGGCTCGATCCCGCTTCATACTCTAGATAACTTTCTTGGCACTAAGTTACTTCTCTTACTACTGGTAGAAATGCTCCAGGACGATAGTGACCCTCACCAAGGCGAGACCTCCAAAATCCTCATACGGATTATTATCTGCCTTACGGACACACTGTGGGACTCTTCTGATACGGAAGTCAACACGTCGCAAATCTCCGCTTAAAACAACATAGGATCACATAGACAACTGACAAATAATCAAGCCACATGTGTGATTCTACTCCAAGAAAGTGAATTTCTCTTCATGCTAAAACAGTACCTCACCTGTTGCGTACACTAAGACCAGGGTCGAGAAACGTATTTGAAAACAGGCGAATGGCGATTATGTAGGCTATCATTAATTTCTTTAAGGGGATACTCAACTTAAAAATTGGAGAAAATGTGTCATTTTGTGTATCAGTTTTACATTATTATCTTTTTGAAGCTATTTACGATTTTTTGATCATTAAAAAATTTAAACTTTAATTTCATATAAATAAAAAAATAAATTTTTACACTAATTTACGTGACAACTAAATCAATACACAGCATTCTTCCCCTCTTCATTGAGAAGGCACAGTCAAATGCACAGTCAAATAAAAAATGATAATTAAAAGTGATATTTCAATTAACGATTGATTAAAAAACAAATAGTTTTTTTATTTTGAAAGGTATTGGATCTAATGAGCTGAGATTTTGCATGTTACTTTCCATGTGTATATTAAACTTTTTTCCAAATTTGAAAAAACGAGCGGTTGGTCAAATAGGAAAAAAGTTCCAAAATATAGTTGAGTGTCCCCTTAAGGGAAGACTCCACTGAAAACCATGAAACTTTTCCAAATTTTTTTTAGCTATTTCACTTATTCAGAATTTATAATTTCATACCCCAAATGGATTCAGCTCAATTCTGATTACAAATCGTCGTATGTTTACACTTTTCCTTAAGGCTGAAAGGGGCGTGGAATTTGAAATCAAAATTGTTTTCATCGAAGACATTCTTTTTAAAATTTCTGATTACAAATCTAGTAACTTTTTGTTGGCTTTAGGTTACTAGATGAATTTTAGAGAGGAGAATATTAATAATTATAAATATTCATTTTATTTTCAAATCTATTTTGCTGTGTTCATTTTTGTTTAATTCAACACCAACTTTCTTATGCCAAATATTAATCAATCTGGGTGAAATTTTTACTGTAAGTATTTGTGAAGCTGCATGTTTATATGTATTTATTTTGCCGGTAAATGCTGCTAGTTTATTTTATTAATATTTTCTTAATAAAATATTAATAAAATAAACTAAATCATCTTTCATAACATAAATGCATGGAAATATGCAGCTATTTATAAATACTGACAGTAAAAAAGATCAGATGTATATTTGGCCTAAGAAAGTGGAGTTAATCAACAAAAAACATTTTAGAAAATGATTTGAAAAAAAATGATTTTATATAAATTCCATATTCTCCTCCGTCATTAAACAGAAACTAGATGGAATTTCATTGCCAACAAATTACTAGATTTGTAATCAGGTATTTAAAAACGATTCTTCGATGAAAAATAATTTTGACAGAGCTATTTTGTTTTTTCATGCCCCCTTCTCAGAAATTTATAAAAGTGTAAACATACGTTTATTTGTAATCTTTCCTCGACCATGAGCTGAATCCATTTGGGTAACGAAAATATAAATTCTGATAATGAAATAATAAAAAAAAAATTGAAAAATGTTCATGATTTTCAGTGGAGTCTTCCCTTAAGGAACGATCCCCGATGTCTTAAGCAAAAGTTTGCCTATGCGGCTTGAAGCCTACGCCACAGCTACCTCGTACGCCGCGATCTGCTTCACCTCGAGTTGCCGTGATTAGACCTGCATAATGGCCGCCTGATTGGCGCTATTCCTGTCCGCTAATTAACCAATTAGAGTAATGTGAATCACTCACAATTCCTTGCTAATTGCGTACATGCGCATTACCGCAGGAGCGACATATCGGAATCGACTTGACTGATTATACCCTCCGTGTGACAAATGAGGGTGTGATTTAAAGAAGTAAACAACATTGAACGCATTGAGAATACATCAATGAATGAAATGAAGTATGATAACTTTTGAGGTCAAAATTAGGCTATTTGAATTGCAATGAATATAAAATCAGGGAACCGGGTACAAATTTTACCGTCGCTAAGTGACGGTTTGTCGTGAATGAATGCTTTTCTTTTTTTTTAATTCAATTCAGTTCATTTTATTAGGCCATTATACATACAGTAATAGGCTTCGTCACAGATACATTGAAAAATATATAAAAGGGGAGACTGTTGTACCTTCAGCATAGTGTACCTTTGAACATTTCTTGTTTTTTAATTTTTGCTGCTACCTAGAGGACTCAAAATGAAGTAGACTGTAGAGAAAGCCGCTAAGTAGGTCTGGTCGTAGTTTCAGTTTGATTTATTACAAAATGCGAGTTCCGTGGACAAAATAAGTTTTTTAGTACCAAAAGTAAACATTTCGTTCATTGATGTGTGTTTTCTAACACAAAACCAGATTGTATTTGTTAATATCTTTCAAGTGCGGTGTGTTCCCTATCATCTGGTGAGTAATAACATATTTTAATTTCCATTATTTATTTGACTCTCTAGTTTTCGGAGCCATATTTGTTTAAACGTGCACCCTCTTGTACCTTTGAACACAAAACATCTTGTACCATGGAACATGTTCCAAATTATACGATACTATCGGTTTTTGTTTTTCTTTTATTTTAAGATCATGTCACAGAATTAAAGAGGTCCCCAATTGATTCGGATGCCTTGAAGAAAGCTGTTGAAGCAGTTATTGCTCCTCCAGGAAATAAAATCTCAATCAGAGAAGCCTGCTCTGGTTTATGATTGAGAATATATTTTAAATATGATTGTCAGTTTCTACAGCTATATTCCCACCTATATTGCATGTGTTCCAACTTACAAGAGGGTATGTTCCAAGGTACATGATCCTGTTGTACCTTTGAACACATTACATATCCCTTCATTTTATTTTTTCCATCCTTAATAGATCCGTAAAACAGGAAAATACATACAGGAAGTTGTAAAGGAATCTTCAATAATAATTATTTCAAGCATTTTTTCATTAAAAAAATTCATTTCCCAAAATTAAAAAAAAAAATAAAATATGAAAAGTGTTTCAAGGTACAACAGTCTCCCCTACATTGAAAAACACTAATATAATTGAAACAGTATAATTTAATTAAAACAATGACACGAAATATTTTGAAAACTATAAAAATTAATGAAAACACTTCATCCTTAATGTATTAATGCAGGCATGCCAGAAATCAGACTCTAAATGTGCAGTTATGTGCGCGGATCGCCGGTATGTGCGGACGGCATCATTCAAGCGTTGCTCTTACCAGTTCTTAGCTGGAGGTGTGTACAATAATCTATTCTGCGCTTCTAGGGTTGGATTAAATAGGCATTTGGACATTATAAACACACTTAGCAGAAGGAAAAAAAACACTGTTATTATAATTGTCTATATTTGACAATTGTAATACAAGAAACTTTAGGCTTACTCAATTATACTTGACAAAGTAGTGGTTTGTAAAGCATAATTTATTAATATGATTTTTATATAGTATTTGAAGAGAAAAAAAAAATATTGCAGTAATTTCGAAAGAACAAAAAAACGAACAAGTATTTCATTTTACGTAGTGGGTACTAGTTATTTTAAAGTAATAGACCCTACTCTTTCATTGTTCGTCGAGCATTATTATTTATTTGAGACCATTGGTACAAATGTTGAAGAAAATATTATACTCCCAATTAATTACATGCAGTAGGACATTGTGAAGATTTTACACTGAAATAATTTCCTTGCTGCATGTCAATATAAATTAACATTAATATTAATAAATAATGTAAATTAAGCTTAGAATTTAAATTCACATACAGTTTATTTGTAAAACGTTGAGAGCAAGTATCGACAAGTTGGAAGCGTTACTGAAAGAAATTAAAAGTGTAGTTCACAAGCTGTGAAGCGACGATATTCTATTTATGTCAGGTTTAAAGATTTATTAATGTAAGTATATTAGCATAATATAGTGACGTGAGATGGAAAATTTGCCATTATATATTTTTTCCGAAAAATTTTTCCGCATTGCAAATAGTTGCTTTCTTCGCTCTTTGAAACCTCAAGAGCCTTAATGTATTCCTCACTATATTCTCATCACTTACCAGCTTATGAAATGAAAGTCGTAAGTCGTCTAATCTTCGATGGCTGTGTTAGTACAGACTCCAAAACGATGCCATTGTCAAGTTCGTTTTGCCGTGAGAGTACTGATTAAGAAATAAGTGCTGACAATATCATATTTATCAATGTGCGCGACTGCACAATGTGCAGGGTTTTGGCATGCCTGTATTAATGGTAACTAAATGTAATTAAATATATTAATTAAAAATCAATTTCAAGCAAATTTGTGTTAAAATCTCACCAACAGATAAAAAATGATTATTTAATAACTTCTTCCGCCAGAATTAAAACAGACTTTAGTGCAAACACTCGTACTACCACTGTTTGACTATTGCGACGTAATATTTACAGACTTGACAACTGACCTTTCGAACAAGCTGCAGCGTGAAACAATATGTGTTCAGATTCATCAGTAATGCTCACAAATTTGACCACATTACACCCTCGTTCAAATCTTTATCCTGGCTGCAACTTAGTAACCGTAGAACACTTCATTCGCTGTCTCTTCTGTTTCGAGTTCTCCACACTTCTATTCCAAATTATCTTCGTTCGCGGTTTAACTACTTATCCTCCAGTCACAATCTAAACACCAGGTCACAGGAGAGCCAAATCCTAGCAATTCCTGCCCATAGAACATCCCACTATTCATCCTCTTTTACTGTCTCAGTTCCCCGTGAATGGAATTCTAACCTCAGAAGATTAGGGGCTGCCAGACAATAACCACTTTCAAGAAAAGGCTAAACGATTTCTTACGGGCGCAGTCAAATTGAAATTAAACTTGTGATCGAGCTTAATAATTTAATTTAATTTAGATATGACTATCATTACTATTATTATTATTATTATTATTATTATTATTATTATTATTATTATTATTATTATTACATAATTATTTTATTGGTGTTGTGAAGACGAAAAGAATTGTCACTGTATTATATTAATTATGTATTATATTGTCTTGTATTTGTAGTATTGTATTGCTTTGAATTGTATTGTATTGTGTTATATTAATTTTGTTATATTCATAGCACTGTAGTAATTTTTATCATACTGGTTGAGTGGAAGAGAAGGCCGAATGGCCTTAACTCTGCCAGTTAAAATAAACCATTATTATTATTATTATTATTATTATTATTATTATTATTATTATTATTATTATTAATTATAAAATCTAGTTTTAAAGCTATTGATTGGTAACTTTTATTATATAATTTTATCCCCATGACAGAAAAGTTTGTATTAGTCTTATGTAATCTACAATATGGAATATTAATTTGTTCACTATTTCTAATTTCATTGTCATGTATAGGTTATTGACCACTAATGGAGTAATTGTTTATATTATGTCGAGTGTAAAGTACTAGATGACAGGCTATAGACAGCATACAAATTTATAACTGTTAATATCTGTGTTTGTATGAAAAGTGGTCGACATAATATTAACATCAATACACAATTCATTTTTGTTGCGTTGTAATTCCAATTCAACTCTATATTATTCAGGTAAGTGTAATTAAATAAGAAATAGCTTAAAGATCTACTTCGTATGAAACATGCATGTAAGTATATTGACATTTTAATTAAATTCTTTCGTGTTTAGATTTTTATTAAAACGTCGAAGAGAGGAAATAGCTAGGTAGCGACTTCTCCAAGAAAGAAAGTGCTTGAAAGTATTTTAAAGTGGTGTTCTGTTTTTGGAATCCTTACTAATCATTTCACTTGATCAAAATACATTTTTAGGTTAGGTCTCGTGAATCGTAAACTGTTTAGTTAAAGCAATGAATTTCATGTTGTCAGACAAAATAAATTTTAATATTAGACCATACTAATCCTAATTACCAACATAATATGCGAGAATTCCAAAAGGAAAATTTACTACGAAAATTTACTCGTATTTCATAAATTATTGAACCATTTAGAAAACACCTCGCAATATAAAGATGAGGTATGGTAAATGAGTAATACATGTTGTTATTGTGAATTACTGTAGTATTATTATTATTATTATTATTATTATTATTATTATTATTATTATTATTATATAAGTACATAATTACATAGCATTGTGATTTTTCCTCTTTGGTAATAACTGGTATTAGTTGGCAACACTGAAGAGACGGCCAAATTAGACTTTTAGGAACTGCACTTACGTGATCCTCACTACTGGGTGTTCAGTTCAAAATGTGTCATGGCTCGCTGTATGCCGTCATGTGGCTAGCCGATGAGCCTAGAGAATTCAATCTTCCTACACTTCCGCAGAGGTGTAAACCTAAGAGGCAGAGAAGTTGCCTAGCAAGTACGGCGTTCATTCTGAAGAGTACGTACCGATACGTACGGTAACGCCGGTAGTGGCATAATGTGAACTGTTTGGAAATACGTACTGTCGGGATATGGGGAGAGGTTAAGACGATTACTTACGTATTCGTTGACATTAACTTCGACGGTCAACATGGACACGGAGCATTTGATTTGTGTTGTGTAATGTTACCGTACGCAACCGATGATAACAAATACCCTGCGTACGACTTTCCGGCGCAAAACACAGTTCGAAAGAGGTTATGGTAGCACACAGACCGTACAGACCGCCATCTGTTGCTACGACGTTCAAGTTATACCGTACACGTTCTCAAGTTCAAATTGAGGAACGCCTTAAATAATAGGCAACTTCTCTAACATATAAGCTGAAACTCGCTTCAAATCGGTGACCCAACAACAGTGACGTCATGACACACTTTGAAATGAACACCCAGTATAAATGAAGTTATTGTCCAACAACCTCTAACATCACTCGGAAGCGGAATAAGGGTTTAACCAAAAAAATCTATAATATTAATACACATTTCAGGAGAAAAATAACTTCTGGGGCATATTTCATTGGGTCTCGATTTACTAGCAGAACCATTTGGGTAGTCGTGGATACAAGTGTATTCAGATATCGGATGGAATCATTTATTGTTACATATTTAATTAATTTCTTGTCAAATATTTGTCCGGGAGGTCTTCAATTAATTATGCTATTAACTCCCTACGAAATGTCATAGATCTTTCTTATTTCTTGTGAACATTTTTCTTCTTTTTTTTTCCTTCCTTCCTTTTTTCCTAAAACAAATCTGGCACGCTTGCAGTCTCTCTTTTAGTAGTCCACGCATCTGATATTCGACAGTAGACGCAACAGTTACTCGCGCATGAGGTGTGGTAGGGAGAGACACATGTGCCGCCGTTCCTGCGTGACTTGGTTTGAGGCTCTGTGCGTTGCCCGCCAATTAACCTACAACGTGTCTCCAGCGCCATATAAATAGATCCCACAGGAGGGCGCGCTTCGGGAAGAGACGGCCCTCCCCTCCCCTCTCCAGTTATGTCTCAATTCTCGCGAACTTGGACACCATCCAGGCCTTTTGTGCCCATTACGGGCCACGGAGACGTTAAAATAAGCGGATTAGGGTTTAACAAATCGATAAAATCGAGAACTAACTTATACAATGCTATACCGTTTGCTGAAATATGTTAATAATAATAATAATAATAATAATAATAATAATAATAATAATAATAATAATAATACTTGAATATCCTAGGGAAAATCCACAAACGATTAGGGAAAACGCGGAAATTCTAGTTGAAGCAAGTAAAGCGATAGGGTTCGAAGTAAATCCCGAAAAGACAAAGTATATGATTATGTCTCGAGACCAGAATATTGTACGAAATGGAACTATAAAAATTGGAGATTTATCTTTCGAAGAGGTGGAAAAATTCAAATATCTTGGAGCAACAGTAACAAATATAAATGACACTCGGGAGGAAATTAAACGCAGAATAAATATGGGAAATGCGTGTTATTATTCGGTTGAGAAGCTTTTGTCATCTAGTCTTCTGTCAAAAAATTTGAAAGTTAGAATTTATAAAACAGTTATATTACCGGTTGTTCTGTATGGTTGTGAAACTTGGACTCTCACTTTGAGAGAGGAACAGAGATTAAGGGTGTTTGAGAATAAGATTCTTAGGAAAATATTTGGGGCTAAGAGGGATGAAGTTACAGGAGAATGGAGAAAGTTACACAACGCAGAGCTGCACGCATTGTATTCTTCACCTGACATAATTAGGAACATAAAATCCAGATGTTTGAGATGGGCAGGACATGTAGCACGTATGGGCGAATCCAGAAATGCATATAGTGTGTTAGTTGGGAGGCCGGAGGGAAAAAGACCTTTGGAGAGGCCGAAGATAATATTAAAATGGATTTGAGGGAGGTGGGATATGATGGTAGAGACTGGATTAATGTTGCTCAGGATAGGGACCGATGGCGGGCTTATATGACGGCGGCAGTGAACCTCCGGGTTCCTTAAAGGCCAGTAAGTAAGTAAGTAATAATAATAATAATTCTTTATTTATATTGGCAGAGTTAAGGCCATAGGGCCTTCTCTTACACTCTACCGGGTCACAAAAAGTTTAACAAAAAGTTAAAGAACAGAATACTAACATATTACAAATACAATAATAATAGCATAATAAAATCGACACTAAACAACATGAAAATAATACAATAACAGAAAAAAAAGAAAGTGAAATACATTGGAATATAGTAAAAGCAACTCATTTAGTACAAATGGTTAATATAGAAAACGTAAGGAAGAATATATCAAAATGGAATGTAATAAAATAGTAATAAAAAAGAAAAGAAATATAAAAATTAAATAAAATTCACGATAAAAAGGCTATGATAATAAATTCATCGGCTGATAAAGAGAAAAAAAGTGGAAAGGAAGGAAAAAGAAATATATAGCCTATATTTTTACAAAACTATGGCAGAGAAAAGGGCTTATAACTTAAAGGAATCTAATTCAAAAAGTGCAATTTTAATTTATTTTTGAAACTAGACAATGTCCGACAGTCTCTGACATGTTGTGGTAGAGAGTTCCAGAGATGAGCTGCAGAGACCGTGAAAGATGAAGAGTAGAAGGATGTTCTGTGTTTAGGAATGAAGAGTGTGATATGGTGTTGTGATCGAGTATCTATTTCGTGATATGAGGACAAATGTTGAAAACGAGAAGCTAGGTAGCTAGGGTTAGAGGTTTGAAGAATATTGAAGAGTAAAGTGAGAGAGTGAATGTTACAATGTATGTACAACAGGAAATGGAATCAGTGAAAAATTAAGGTTCCTAAATCATAATTGTATACGTTGAATATCATCATCATCATCATCATCATCATCATCATCACCATCTCCTTCTTCTTTTTCTTCCCGTGTTTAACCATTTCATCCGTTCTGTCTTCGGAAGATGGTTAAGCGTTAATGTAAAACTTGGTATCTCAAATGTTTTGAGGAACGGTTTCAGCTAAACAAGAAGTAAATCAAATCATTGACAAAGGGAATGTCTTACAGCTTCTCCTATGTTTGACTACCAGAGCAAAAGTCTGTCCATAAAACTGTTCTCTACCCATTACATTCTAAATAATGAAGTAAATACGCAAGATTACTGTTAGTTAATGGGTTACATGTTAGAAGTTCTGGGTGTAATTTAGCTAAAGAATTATACAACCGAGGCCAAAATTAATGCTATGCTTTAGACCAGCAGATGTGAAACATTTAGGTTCTAATAATGTTGAATTATTATTTCGTCTTCTGTCATGATTATGTGCCTCTAATATAAACTTATTATGATTTTTATGATAAAATTTTAACAGAGTATATTTATAAATTTGTTCAATATTAAATACATTAAATTCAGAATAAATTAATTTAGTTGGATAATCAAAACGTTTCTTCAAACAAATTTTAATTATTCTTTATTATTTATTATTATTATATTGTTATTATTATTTTATTATTATTATTACTATTATTATTTTACTACTATTTTATTATTATTATCATCATTATTATTATTAATAATAATAAACTAAAAACAATACTTAAGACATTATGTCAAAAAATCTTTCAACTGCAATGTCAAGCTACTAATAAATAATGTCTATAAAATTTTTTATCAAACTCTTACAAATAGTTTCTGACAATATGGTACCGGTCGGAAAACAGGAATACTCATTTCAGTTTTTAATTACTGTCAATTGAAAAAAAAATAATCACGATTACTTGTGGGTATCAGTCAACTCATCAGGGTCTGTTTTATGATTAGTAAAAACTTTTTTTGTTTATTCGCTACAGTTATGGAGGCAATTCAATTTATTTTGATATAAGATGAAGAATATGGAAAATATGGCAATCTTTACCAAGTGTCCTTCAGTAACATCGTCAAGTCTGGTAATTTTCTTGGAACAACATGGTTTCATAGGCCTAAATCTCTTCCTGTCTTTGTAAAATATATACAAAAACTTTATTTTTTCTGTGCCCTTCTTTATATGTAACGTACATGAATAAGGGGTTTAAAGTAATGGAAAGTTCGTCCCAAATAATTTTCGACGCTACATTAAATATTTGTTTATTTATGTATGTATTTATTTATTACTAGCCATACCCGTGCGCTCAGCTCCACCCGTTAGAAATAAATATAAAGTAATTACATAATTAAAATAGGACATTTGGTCCAGGGAACATTCGTGTTTGATAGAAGGATAAATCGTTTAATATGTTACTTAATTTAAATTGCATTCAAATAATTAACATGCGATCATTTTGGTCCAGAGACACTCATTTGGTGCAATGACAACTCCTTTAACATGTTTCTAATTTTTATTACATGCAACCATAGTTTAATTAACATTGACATCATTTAGATTTAATGTGTATACTTTATTTTACTTGCTATAGGTTTCCATTGAATTATGGTAATAACTTAATTTTAATCCTTGTTTTCTACGTATTCAGTAAATGGCGTTTGGCCCACTATGGTTCCGAACCTTTCAAATAACTTAAATTATATTATATAATATTACATTACATATATTATATCATGTCATATATTATATTATATTATATTATATTATATTATATTATATTATATTATATTATATTATATTATATTATATTATATTATATCAGAAGTTGCTGTAATAACATTATAGCATTATGTCCATCCAGAGAAACTACACTTTCCAATGGTGAAATAATAAAATTAATTATACAAATCGGTTAATTTAGCTTCCGGTATTACTTCATACAAACACAGAAACATTCTCTGTAGGCTATCTTTCATAGCTTTCGATTGTTCCTGTCTAAGGCCCCTTATAGACGAAGTCATTTGTTTTTTATTTCATTGTACGGCCTTAGATGGCAGTTATTTTAATTTTGAAACTCATTTATCTCATTAAATATCGGTCCTATCAAACTGTTTCAAGGAATAAAACTTATCGAAAATTAGTTTTAAAGAAACGTTTGTTATGTAACATTTTTCACAAAAATCAATAATAAGCGAGATATTTCGATTTATTTAATTCAGGCCCCCTTACAACCCCCTTTTAAATAATGTATTTTAAATGCCATATAGCCTAAAATCTAAGTTACAACGAACATAATTTATATTCCAATTTTCATCGAAATCCGTTCATCCATTATCGCGTGAAAAGGTAATAAACATACAGACAGACATACAAACAAAAATTTCAAAACAGCGATTTTTGGTTTCAGGGTGGTTAATTATATATGTTAGGACCAATTATTTTTGGAAAATCGAAAATTACCAGAAAAATTTCGGCTACAGATTATTAGTATAGATTAATTAATTAATTAATTAATTAATTAATGCATTTACTTATATATTTATGTATTAATTCATTTATTTATTTAATCATTTATTTATTTACTTTATTTATTTATTTATTTATTTATTTATTCATTTACTTACTTATTTTATTTATTTTGGCCGAGTTAAGGCCATTAGACCTTCTCTTTTATTCAAGCAGAACAAAAGATTACAAAATAAATTAATAATTACAAAAATATAATTATAATAATAAAATTAAAAACAATATTAAAATAAAGAAAGCTAATTAAACAATTCTCTAAGAACATTATAAATAGTCAAGGCCTAAGAAAGCAACACAATTAGGTAAAAATTACTGTATATATATTGAAATAAAATAAGATGAAAGTAAAAAAGGTACAGTTTAATAACACAAAGTAATATTGGATGTTAAGTACACCTCTATCACTCAAGAAATATTATAAATCAGGAAGATGAAATTTAATGCAGCACGTATATAGGAAATAATATAGGTTCATGAAATTGTACTCTAATCAACAAATTATCTAGTAATTAAAAATTCAATAAAATAAAAGAAATATGTAGCTAAAATAAATTCTGATTAATAAAGTAGGACTAAATAATTAAGCTTATGTACGATTGCATTATGTGCGTTTATGTGGACACGTATGTAATTGCTCGTGTAGAAGTATGTGGATGAGTGGGTGGGTGGATAGATGGTAGTGAAAAATTTTGCAATCAAATGAAGTAAAATGTAAAAATAGTTTCTATGGACTATTTCGTTTATATGACGTCATTCCATTTTCGACCAATGAAGTGTAATGAAATTTTTAATTCCAACCAATCACAGTCAGACTTTTCGATAATTTTTGCAGCTAGATTTATCGCTATCAATTTATCGCATTGTCGTTCTTTTGTTTAGTCGTTGTCGCCAACTGTTTCCCCGTAAATTAATGATCATGAATACATTAAGATGCAACTACACGGTTAAACTTTTCTTTCAACTTTAAAGCAATGAATGCAAGATTGATATTTAATATTAATTAATATATTTACGCAGTGAAGACGACGTTCAAAACGGCGCACCATGTACACACAAAATCTTCATACATCTTAACTGAACGTACCTTTTAAAC
This sequence comes from Periplaneta americana, assembly GCA_025594305.2. Lineage (NCBI taxonomy): Eukaryota > Metazoa > Arthropoda > Insecta > Blattodea > Blattidae > Periplaneta > Periplaneta americana. The sequence continues at coordinate 11,375,354 of JAJSOF020000035.1, forward strand.
TTGATTCTTTCAATATTCTTCCCAGATTGCACGCATACACGATTGGAATATTGAACTGTGTAGATGCAGCTTTAGTTCCGTTACACACTACAGCGGGAATGCGTTTGTCGAGCTATAAAAAATGCTTTCGTGTAGCACTCATTGTAACGGTCGAAATAAGACAAAGCTGACACTGGTCCTGCTCCCTAAGGTAACATAACCTATAATTGTAGCCTATAAAATATGTATTTTGCGAATGAAATGAAACAATTAATAGAAAGTCAGATGTTCAAATTTATGTAACGTCATCGCAAATCAAACCCAAAGACCTTGTATAGAAATAATAAGGTCTTTTCATCAAACTGGCTTCCGTATGGCGTAATAAAATTCGTGTTTTAATTAGGCCTATCTATACAGAGATAGCTTCACTGTGTAGCAACATATCTCGCTGTGAATACATAAGCATTGGTATATAGCTGTCCCCACTGTTACTGTTAAATTAAATTATGATTTCAGCAGATAATGAAAATGTATTTATGTTATAATAATAAGAGAAAAGTGCAGTACATGTAATTAACATTGTTAAACCTGTATTTCGCAATTGGCATTACTGAATAATAACATCGAATTTCTTTATTGCAGTAATCGATATTCATCTACGAGTATTTCAACTTCACAATGTCTGAATAGGTTAAGTATTCGTTAATAAACAATTACTAACATTTTATGATCTAATTTTAGGGATATATTATTTACATTTTTATTTTATTCACGAAATAGTCCTAATAAATGTCACTCGAGATCTGAGACTTCCAACATAAATCCCTAGCTTCGCTCGTGGATTTATCGGCAAATCTCAGGCCTCTCGTGACATTATTACAGATAAAATTATTCTACATTTGTATAAAATGTTGTAGACCTACGGAAGTCGTGTGATATGGCTAGTAATGTACTGTAGTATGTACACACTTCCCAGTGCATTAAAGTCTCCGAGCTCAAGTTACGATGTATATCTATCTGTCGTATGCAGAGAAACTAAGGACTTGTAAACACTTGGGTGGCAGAAGTGATCAGTGAATGAAACCGGCAGGTGTCTTATTGCATCACCAGCAGCGTGCGTTGGTGAACCGGCTCACCGAGGAGGTGCGTTTACATCGCCTAACAAGGCGTCCCAACTAACGGGCTTCAGGTTCGCTTGCCGTTCCGACCCGCATAAGTAAATACATCACACGGTCTCACACACTGATACTGATCGCTATCAAACAACCCACTCTTTAGCTTATTAAGTCAACTGAACTCATTTGCTTCTTCAAAACCAGCTACAAAAAAGACAAGGGATTAATCGCATTCTGGTAATTGTGTGAAACGTTCATGCTCTTTGTGATTTATGTATCCACGGTTGGGATTTGAAGTAAAAGTTCGATATTATTTCTTTTCAATTTCGTCTCCATCTACCCGCAATTAAATTCAACAAGGTGGAGCCCTCTCGTTAACTACTTCCTACTCGCTTTCTCATTCCATGAGGCCTAGCCTAGAGACAACAATGTAATTGATAGTCGAAACGATTCACACATCAATATGACGCCAATGAGTTCTTTTGAGTCATTACAGAGAATTCGATTCATTTGGACATTAATAGAATTATTAGACTTACTTACAAATGGCTTTTAAGGAACCAGGAGGTTCATTGCCGCCCTCACATAAGCCCGCCATCGGCCCCTATCCTGTGCAAGATTAATCCACTCTCTACCATCATATCCCACCTCCTTTAAATCCATTTTAATATTATCCTCCCATCTACGTCTCAGCCTCCCCAAAGATTTTTTTCCCTCCGGTCTTCCAACTAACACTCTATATGCATTTCTGGATTCGCCTATACGTGCTACATGCCCTGCCCATCTCAAACGTCTGGATTTAATATTCCTAATTATGTCAGGTGAAGAATACAATGCATGCAGTTCTGTGTTGTGTAACTTTCTCCATTAAGGTTCTTAGAAAAATATTTGGGGCTAAGAGGGATGAAGTTACAAGAGAATGGAGAAAGTTACACAACACAGAACTGCACGCATTATATTCTTCACCTGACATAATTAGGAACATTAAATCCATACGTTTGAGATGGGCAGGACATGTAGCACGTATGGACGAATCCAGAAATGCATATAGAGTGTTAGTTGGGAGGCCGGAGGGGAAAAGACCTTCGGGGAGGCCGAGACGTACTGTAGATGGGAAGATACTATTGAAATGGATTTGAGGGAGGTGGGATATGATGATAGAGACCAATGGCGGGCTTATGTGAGGGCGGCAATGAACCTGCGGGTTCCTTAAAAGCCATTTGTAAGTAAGTGAACTTGAATTGTAAGGAAGAACGAAAAAAAAAAAATACGTATATATAAGAGAAAAGGACGTCGCGACGTGACTGTAGGAAAAATCGCACTTGTTTCCGCCTTCTTATAACGGCAACTTCTCCGACAGCATTGCTTGGCGTGTAGTCTAAATATAGATAGCAGGGGTGAGTTTTATATAATTTTATTATTGTAATGATAAAATGATATGCCTATCTTTTTGTCACTTTTACTCTTCCTCGAAACTTTTACTTCATCTTTCCATTCATCATAAGAATCCTCTTACCCTGTAAAACACTGAAATTTTAAACCCTCAATATCAGAACACGCTAGGACACGAAATCTTGTAGAAATCTCTTCCTCTTAGTCTCCGCATACGATAATTATTGTATTTTGATGTCTGCCATCTCATATCTTCTAACCCGAACTTTTTCCCCATTCACCATTCCTCCAAATAGGCAGTGTTTTCTCAGCCAGTGGCCCAACCAATTCCTTTTTCTCTTTCTGATCAGTTTCAGCATTATTTTTTCTTCACCCACTCTTTGTGGCACAGCTTCGTTTCTTATTCTGTCTGTCCACTTCACACGCTCCATTCTTCTCCATATTTACATTTCAAATGCTTCTATTCGCTTCTCTTCACTTCGTCGTAATGTTCATGTTTCTGCCCCATACACTGCCACACTCCATACAAAGCACTTCACTAGTCTCTTTCTTAGTTATTTCTCCAGAGGTCCGCAAGGAAACGCTTCTTTTTCTATTAATAGCTTTCTGTGCCGTTGCTATCCTCCTTTTGACTTCCTGGCAGCAGCTCATGTTACTGCTTATAGTACACCCCAAGTATTTGAAGCTGTCCACTTGCTCTACTGCCTCATTTAGAATTCGCAAGTTTACCTTCTTTACTTTTCTTCCTATGGCCATGTCTTCGTCTTGTTTGCATTTATGTCCATCTCATACTACTTACAGCTGTCTTTTAGTTCCAATAAGATATCCATTAGTTTCATTTCCTCTTCTGCTAACAACGTCATACCATTATCAAATATTACACACTTTTTATTAGTTACTTTACAACGTTTTATCAACTGCTACATATGGTTGCCTAGTATCGTCCGCACCTGTGGAGTAACCTCGTGGAATGCCTCGAAACCAGGTGGTCCGGGTTCGAATCTCGGTCGGGGCAAGTTACCTGGTTGAGATTTATTCCGGGGTTTTTCCTCAACCCAATATGAGCGAATGCTGGGTAACTTTCGGTGCTGGACCCCGGACTCGGCTCAAGCGGGAATCGAACCCGCTCCCGAGCGCAACTCTGGATCGGCAGGCAAGCGCCTTAGCCGATTGACTTACACCGATAGCTCAGTTAATACACACACACAAAACAGATATATATATATATATATATATATATATATATATATAAACTAGCTATACCCGTGCGTTCCGCTGCACTTATTAGAAATAAATATAAAGTAATTACATAATTAAAATAGGACATCTGGTCCAGGGAACATTCGTGTTTGATAGAAGAATAAATCGTTTAATATGTAACTTAATTTAAATTCTATTTAAATAATTAAAATGCAGTCATTTTGGTCCAGAGAGCACTCATTTAGTGCAATGATAATTCCTTTAACATATTTCTTAATTGTTATTACATGCAAATAATTAAAATATGATCATTTGGTTCAGAGAACATCCGTTTTGGTGCAATTTGGTCCCATCAAAATTTTGCTTGGAATGAAACGTATCGGAAATCATTTTTAAAGAAACTTTTGTCATGTAATATTATTCATGAAAATTAATAATAAGGGAGATATTTCGATTTATTTAATTCAAGCCCCCTTATAACCCCCCCTTTAAATAAAGTATTTGAATGCCATTTAGGAGAAAATACACAAACGATTAGGGAAAACACGGAAATTTTACTTGAAGCAAATAAAGCGATCGGTTTGGAAGTAAATCCCGAAAAGACAAGGTATATGATTATGTCTCATGACCAGAATATTGTACGAAATGGAAATATAAAAATTGGAGATTTATCCTTCGAAGAGGTGGAAAAATTCAAATGTCTTGGAGCAACAGTAACAAATATAAATGACACTCGGGAGGAAATTAAACGCAGAATAAATATGGGAAATGCGTGTTATTATTCGGTTGAGAAGCTGTTATCATCCAGTCTGCTGTCCAAAAATCTGAAAGTTAGAATTTATAAAACAGTTATATTACCGGTTCTTCTGTATGGTTATGAAACTTGGACTCTCACTCTGAGAGAGGAGCATAGGTTCAGGGTGTTTGAGAATAAGGTGCTTAGGAAAATATTTGGGGCTAAGCGGGATGAAGTTACAGGAGAATGGAGAAAGTTACACAACACAGAACTGCACGCATTGTATTCTTCACCTGACATAATTAGGAACATTAAATCCAGACGTTTGAGATGGGCAGGGCATGTAGCACGTATGGGCGAATCCAGAAATGCATATAGAGTGTTAGTTGGGAGACCGGAGGGAAAAAGACCTTTAGGGAGGCCGAGACGTAGATGGGAGGATAATATTAAAATGGATTTGAGGGAGGTGGGGTATGATGATAGAGACTGGATTAATCTTGCACAGGATAGGGACCGCTGGCGGGCTTATGTGAGGGCGGCAATGAACCTTCGGGTTCCTTAAAAGCCATTTGTATGTAAGTAAGTATTTGAATGCCATATAGCCTAAAATCTAAGTTAGTCTACTTAATTTATATTTCAATTTTCAAATAAATCGGTTCAGCCATTATCGCGTGAAAAGGCAACAAACATCCAGACAGACAGACAGACAGACATACAAACAAAAATTTCAAAAAAGCGATTTTCGTTTCAGGATGGTTAATTATTACATGTTAACATCAATTATTTTTGGAAAATCGAAAATTACCAGAAAAATTTTGGCTACAGATTTATTATTAATATAGATTATTACTATTCTTGCTATTCCATGTATTGTAAGTCCCTATAATCATGGTATGGCGTTTCCTCAGCTTGCGAATAGAGGAGACGGCTTCCAGATACGGAGGGTAGCTCAACATAAACCTCGGAATGAGACTGAATCTTGCTCGGGATAGGGACCGATGGTGGGCTTATGAGGGTGTCAATGAACCTCCGGGTTCTCTAAAAGTCATAGAATTTAGAGCATTTATTGTTTCTTTTGTTTGTGTAGTTCTGTTTTTAATTTACACTGTATTATCTCCAGAATGGTCTATCTTTGAGGCTAAGTAAGTGCATTCAATAGATGGTACTAATTCTTCTCCATTATCAAACTTTAAATTTTCCTTTTCTTCTCCTATACATACGTATTTTGTTTTCCCTATATTTATGGAAAGTACCCATTTTTCATATCTTTCTTTTAGTTTTCTTCCCATGTATTCCATATCATGGATCTTGAGCTAATTCGTCCATACGTGCTACATGCTCTGCCCATCTCAAACCTATGGATTTAATGTTCCTAATTATGTCAGGTGAAGAGTACAATGCGTGCAGCTCTGCGTTGTGTAACTTTCTCCATTCTCCTGTAACTTCATCCCTTTTAGCCCCAAATATTTTCCTAAGCACCTTATTCTCAAACACCCTTAACCTATGTTACTCTCTCAAAGTGAGAATCCAAGTTTCACAGCCATACAGAACAATCGGTAATATAACTGTTTTATAAATTCTAACTTTCAGATTTTTTGACAGCAGTCTAGATGACAAAAGCTTCTCAACCGAATAATAACAGGCATTTCCCATATTTATTCTGTGTTTAATTTCCTCCCGAGTAATAATAATAATAATAATAATAATAATAATAATTATTATTATTATTATTATTATTATTATTACTAATTCATCATACTAATATCATCATCATCATCATCATCATTTTTGTTGTTTTTGTATAAAAAGCAATATTTCATGAACTGTTTTATAGCGAATTTTGTCAAAATTTCTCAGCCTAAACGAGAGCCAGTGATTGGTACTCGATGGAAAATTCCCAAGACTTCGCTACACGACGATTCGGGCAATTCCAGCGAGCAAATCCGGTTTGACTTCGTGAAACACATGGCACGGGATGTGTGCAGCAGGAAACCTGTTATCGTGGCTGCTCGCACATTTCGTACAGAGCCTCACCTCGTCTCGCCACTTCCTTCCACGCTATATTCACCGCTTCTCCATTCCCGCCATTATTTGGAGCATTTGTTTTTAACATGGAAACAATAACGAAAACTATTTCTGAATCACGAAGTGAGTTTCGTAATGTACAATTTGTGCTCATTTTTCTCGATAATTTGCTGTAGTGGCTACAGTGCTTGCCAATGGATCTGAGGTCTGCGGGTTCAAACCTTGACGAAGGCCATGGATGTTTAACGTCGATGAAAATCCTTAGCACGACTTTCTTATAAAGGAAAGTGTGATTCCTCGAGTGACTCGAAAGAGGTCCACAGAATCTAGATGTTTTCTAATTTTATTTTAATGAAATTTTGATCTTATGATGATCTTAGATTTCTTAGTTTGTTGATTTTTTTTTATCTCAGGCAGTACATCTCACTTGACTATATGTGTCAGAGGCAGAACAATAATTGTTGGTATCCATCTGAAGTCTGATTAGTGTAGTAATAATAATAATAATAATAATAATAATAATAATTGAACTGCCCCCCATTGAGGGTAGCCCTTACAGACTCAGTATATCCTCAAAAAAATTAATATACATATGTAAACATAGATATTAAATTTTAAAGAAGGGAAACAAAGAAAAGGGCGTGATAAATTACAATTGCTATTAATGCGGCACCATGTGATTAATTAGGATTTAACAGGATTTTTAGCACAATTATCACAATGTCATTCCTCAGAAATGTTGGCAGAGCAAACTGCCGTCGAAATTCTTCGAAAAAAGCTGGTATAGTCCCTCGAGCACCTATGAGCAAGCCGAATACTTCAACGTGAATTAAGGCATATTTCAGCTTGAAATAGTTGACTGTAGGCTCATACATCAACTTCTTCTCAAGGTGGACCTCGGCTGACTGATGACATTCTACTTCAAAACGTATCGTGGGGTCCACAATGATGCCCTGTTTAGTGTCAGCATTGTACGCTAAAATATCTACTCGTCTCGTTGACCCATCTTCAACTAGACAGATTTATTTTTCTACTACCCAGTCCTAATCGCCGATGTATACAATCGAGGAGGAAAGGAACTGGACACCCTACTTCATTATGTCCTGGCTTAGTTGCCTCATGAGTGGTGCCTTGTTGGTATCATTTGAGAGGTTCAGATCTGTCTTCAGATAGTTGACTAAACAAAATGATAACTATTAAGACGCAGAATTTAACAGAAGTGAGATCGTCTGAGGAATTTCTCTTAACTTGCATGTCTTTTCTACCGTTTAATAAAATAAAATATACTACGATAAGAGAGGAAGTGGATGTTACAAAAGATATTACTAAAGTGATAGAATAAATACAGATAACATGGTAGGGACATGTTATGAGAAGAGAAAATAGATTAAGTAGGGAAGTCCTAATTTGGAAACCAAAAGGAAGAAGGAAGAGAGGTAGACCGCAACCCACATGGACAGAGGAAATGAAGATTATGGAGAACATAAACCTGACAGATGAAGGCTGGCTAGATTGAGAAAGAAGATATATTTTGGTTGAGGAAGCCTTTGTTATCGACAGTAATCTCACTAGAGGTTTTGATTTATCTAGAGAAAATCAAAACTCGAGTGGGATTTAATTGACTGTTACACGATTACAAGAAAGTATATAAAGATTAGAAGAAATAAAGTACTCTAATACAATAAAATATTAATTGACTTACTGAAATTCTATTTCACTAATGTTAGCTTCACCAAAACGTTTGTACAGAGCCGCCATTTTCAGTTGACTATCTATGCGGGAAACAAATTACGATCGCAAAGCATGTTTTATAGTACCGTAAAGAATTTGCAGTTTGAAATGTTGGCAAAGAAAGAAACAAATGCTAGGGTAGTGATAAAAACAAGCAAATGCTAAAGAAGCGATAAAATTAAACAAATGCTAGGGAAGCGATACAATTGTGCGATAAACAGCCATGATTGGTTAAAAGACGTCCTTTCGTACCGTTTTATTGGTCAAAAGTAGTATGACGTAGTAAAAGTATAATAGTCACAGAAAAAGCTTTTATAAAAAAAATACGTGCTAATCTGAAGTCTGATTAGTGTATTATGTAGGTAGTCGACGCATCTGAAAGTTAGAATTTATAAAACAGTTATATTACCGGTTGTTCTGTATGGTTGTGAAACTTGGACTCTCACTCTGAGAGAGGAACATAGGTTAAGGGTGTTTGAGAATAAGGTGCTTAGGAAAATATTTGGGGCTAAAAGGGATGAAGTTACAGGAGAATGGAGAAAGTTACACAACGCAGAACTGCACGCATTGTATTCTTCACCTGACATAATTAGGAACATTAAATCCAGACGTTTGAGATGGGCAGGGCATGTAGCACGTATGGGCGAATCCAGGAATGCATATAGAGTGTTAGTTGGGAGACCGGAAGGAAAAAGACCTTTGGGGAGGCCGAGACGTAGATGGGAGGATAATATTAAAATGGATTTGAGGGAGGTGGGATATGATGATAGGGACTGGATTAATCTTGCACAGGATAGGGACCGTTGGCGGGCTTATGTGAGGGCGGCAATGAACCTTCGGGTTCCTTAAAAGCCATTTGTAAGTAAATAAGTAAGTAAGTCGACGACATATGCAAGGGAAGGGGAAAGGAACTGGCTACTCTATCTCATTATCTCCTGACCTAGTTGCCTCATAATTGGTGCCTTGTTGGTATCACTTGTGAAGTTCTTCGGACAGTTGACTAAACAACAACAATAATAATAATTATTATAATTGTTAATTATTGATGAAACGGACTCAATTGACGCCACATTGCTAATGTTGTTGTAGTTGGATTAAATAAGAAGACGCTGAAAGACTGATACCTTCTATCCACTGAAATACTAGACAAGGTTAATAATTTTTCTACTATACGTGAACTTTTTAATAGTGCTATGAGTTTGCTTTGGCCATCATGTGCACTGTATGTAAATGTCTTGCTATTTGTCATAGATGCTGCAACATACATGCAAAGTTTGTTGAACAGCATTATCCGAATATGATACACGTAACATATCTTACACATTTTTGTCACAGACTTGCAGAAGAGGTGAGACCGCAATTTCCTGACGTTGCAAGACTAATGGCTAATGTTTAAAAAAAAGCGCTGTGGAACGGGTCTCAGCATAGCTCAGATGGTAAGAGCACTCAGCGCACCAAGCTGAAGGTCCTCGCTTCTATTCCCGGTCCCGAAACGAATTTTTCTTCATTAATAAGTTTAGTATAAACTAAGTCTACAAATTATTATTATTATTATTATTCATTTAGTGTTCTGCCCAAGGGCAGGTCTTTCACTGCAAGCCCAGCTTTCTCCGATCTTTCCTATTTTCTGCCTTCCTCTTCGCTTCCTCATATGATGCATACATATCTTAATGTCGTCTATCATCTGATACCTTCTACCTCCAACTCTTCTCCCGTTCACCATTCCTTTCAGTGCATCCTTCAGTAGGCAGTTTCTTCTCAGCTAGTGACCTAACCAATTTTTTTCTCTTCCTGATCAGTTTCAGCATTATTCTTTCTTCACCCACTCTTTCCAACACAGCTGCGTTTCTTATTCTGTCTGTCCATTTCACACGCTCCAATCTTCTCCATATCCACATTTCAAATGCTTCTCTTCTCTTCTCTTCTCTTCTCTTCTCTTCTCTTCTCTTCTCTTCTCTTCTCTTCTTCTCTTCTCTTCTCTTCTCTTCTCTTCTCTTCTCTTCTCTTCTCTTCTCTTCTCTTCTCTTCTTCTTCTCTTCCTTCTTCTTCTCTTCTCTTCCCTTCCTTCTTCCTTCTCTTCTCTTCTCTTCTCTTCTCTTCTCTTCTCTTCTCTTCTCTTCTCTTCTCTTCTCTTCGTCGTAATGTTCATGTTTCTGCTCCCACACAATGCCACACTCCCTACAAAGCACTTCACCAGTCTCAAAGCTTCATTGGCCATTGCTGTCCTCCTTTTGACTTCCTGGCAGCAGCTCATGTTACTGCTTATAGTACACCCAATTATTATTATTATTATTATTATTATTATTATTATTATTATTATTATTCTTGTGCTAAACTTGTGCTTAACTGTTTTGTATCTTGTGCTAAACTGTAATTGGCCTTGTGCTGTTGTTTCGCACATTAATATTAAACATAAATAAATAAAATAAATAAATTATTATTATTATTATTATTATTATTATTACTTGTTGTTATTATTATTACTGTTATTATTACTATTATTATTGTTACTATTATTATTGTTATTATTATTGTTATTATTATTTCTATTCTTACTATTATTATTGTTGTTACTATTATTATTGTTATTATTATTCTTGTTATTATTGTTATTGTTATTATTGTTATTGTTATTATTACTACTACTATTATTATTATTACTGTTATTATTATTATTACTATTATTATTGCTATTATTATTATTATTATTATTATTATTATTATTATTATTATTATTATTATTATTATTACTATTAAGGTTCTGTGCCAGCTTACAATTCTGAAATTTTCACGCTGATTGGAGTGATTTTCTTAACTGGTTATTTTACGACGCTTTATCAACTGTTGTGATTATCTAGCGTCTGAATGAGATGAAAGTTACAGTACCAGCGAAATGAGTACAGGGTCCAGCGCCGAAAATTACCCAGCATTTGTTTTTAATGAGTTGAAGGAAAACCCAACCAGGATTCGAATCAGGGCCCGCTCGTTTCACGCGAATGGAGTGTTATCGGATAAGAAAATTTTCCCGAGATTATCCAGTTTTCCTCCACATTAAAAGTTTCAATACACCAACACTCACTTTTCACCTTCCTGTCCACTCATTTTGTTACATTTCGTGACATCAATAACTATAGTAACTATGGTCATCGGGTTAGTAATGGATGGCTAGACTATCACGCTCGCGATCGTGCACAGATGCCAGACGGGAACGCCCAGTTCGCGGCCAGACACGATTGTATGCTGGCGCTGATCGATGAACGGCTTATGCCGAGTCGGACTGACATTCGTAGGAAAGTGACTGTGTCTTTTGAGTCCCGTCGCTATACCCTGCTATATCTAGTGACCGTTATGGATGATGTAAACTCTTTTTCTCATACTTCTGTAGAATGGATGAATTACTATGTGAGTATACACACGCAGAAATGTACAGATATGGAATTAAAATTTGCAGCGAGTCTAGATGGGAATCCACCTGTATGTAGGCAATAATTTCGCACGTCCATTCAAAAGTAGCATATATACAGGGGCCCTTGTTTACTGCACATGTAGAATATGTTATAAGCGAAATTTATACAATAAAGAAGCTCCAACTTTTATTTCCGTGTCTGTACATGTGTTTATTTCATATTTTACGACCATGTCATTTAAAATTTTGTGAAATAACGACTTATTTTAACCTCAGAATACTATCGTCATTGAGTAGTACTGTATTGCTATTGATACTAAAAGGACGTAATAGGCGAAAAGAGTGTTTTTGGACTCTATATTCGTTTCGAAATATTAATTTTTATTTCTCTTTTTTGTTTCTCATTTTCATTTTCATGAAAATAAACTTACATGAAATATAAAATCATGTAGACGTGACTACAAGAAAATATTTATGAATATAATTTTTGTTTCATTTTTTTTTTTAGTTTTATTGTTTTTTTGTTTCTAATTTCTGTTTATTATTTACTTACAAACGGCTTTTAAGGAACACGAAGGTTCATTGTCGCCCTCACATAAGCCCCTATCCTGTGCAAGATTAATCCAGTCTCTACCATCATATCCCACCTCCCTTGAATCAATTTTTATATTATCCTCCCACCTACGTCTCGGCCTCCCCAAAGGTCTTTTTCCCTCAGGCCTCCCAACTAATACTCTATACGCATTTCTGGATTCTCCCGTACGTGCTACATGCCCTGCCCATCTCAAAAAACAGCTTGTTACGAAACCACAACATAAGCTTCGGAATTTCTGCTTTTATCAACAGTAATCTCACTAGACGTTTTGATTTATCTAGAGAAAATCAAAACTCGAGTGGGATTTAATTGACTATTACACGATTAGAAGAAAGTATATAAAGATTAGAAGTAACGAAGTACTCCAATACAAATAATATTAATTGACTTACGAAAATACAACTGTCTTCTAATATATTATTGTACCACCTCAACATTACAAATATTACGCTAGATGCATGCTAGATGGCAGTAGTGTCTGATTACTATATACAGACACGTGGCTATCCATAATATCATATAGCAGAAGTTCTTTTATCCTCTCAGAGCAGAAGCTATAACATAACCTAACTAATATACACAAGTGTTAGAAAAAGTTTTAATTAACGGCTGACCATAAATAAACATGAATTATACAGACACTGTAATGATTACTATTCAATAAATCTTAATATTAAACAATCTCTGATACGTGACTATCCATAATATCATGTAGCAGAAGTTCTTTTTATCCTCTCAGAGCAGAAGCTATAACATAACCTAACTAATATACACAAGTGTTAGAAAAGTTTTAATTAACGACGAAGACATAAAAAAACTAAACAAAAATAATTTTAAAAGGAATGATTATTGAATGTACAATTTTCAAATTTGAATGTGGTTGGTGGTTCAATTGATGTTATATTGGACCTGTGCGTAATAGAAGTGGAACTCGTTGATTTAGGCCTACATGGTGTATTCAACTTATTCAGGATTTCCGAATGGTGCTCTTCATTTATTTGTAAATCGGATTTCAGAAGATGCATAGGTATGATCAGTGATTTTTATTAATTCTTGTTCTTGAATGCCAATGCGAGTCATATTTGAAACTGCTGTGCATCGACTGGAGTGGTTTGTAATTATATATATATATATATATATTTTTTTTTGACGTCCAGACCAGCGCAGTTTCAAATGTTGGCAAACAAAGAAACAAATGCTAGGAACGCGATAAAATTAAACAAATGCTAGGGACGCGATAAAATTAAACAAATGCTGGGGACGCGATAAAATTGTGCGATAAGCAGCCATGATTGGTTGAAATACGTCCTTTCGTACCGTTTTATTGGTCAAAAGTAGTATGACGTAGTAAGAGTGTAATAGTCAAAATAAATTTACAGGAACCTAAAAAGCTATAATATATATCTTGAATACAGTTTTATTGTTTCTTTTCTTCGGTAGTGGAATACATGGTGAGTTTTCTGTTTCCAGTTTTCTTTTTCATCTTTCTCCATTCGCTTGCTTTCTACAATTATTCTCAATCTTTGCTACTGAATCTTCTATTAATTTTTTTCTCCTTGAGTTGCATCTGCATCCCGGTATGTATTTTGGATCCTTGTCACTGTTACAAAAGCAAAGTAAATAAAAATATTAACACCTACCGCTATTTCCTGTTTTAGGAAATCTGGCAACACTACTGCAGTGACTAAGGGACGGAATGCTGCTTTTCAGACCTGAGTTCTTGTGTGTAATTGTAGGTGAACCGGTGATGCGATGTTGCCAAAATACGCAGATTTCCAGCTTAATTTTTTAACCAACCATGCACTTGATTACAAAACGCGTAATAGGTTTTTTGTTTATTTTAATGTATTCTATTACCCCCTTCAGTCTTCACAGTTATATCATTTCCACCCTGTATCTGCTGGCAGTGCTGACTACAGTGACGAAGGTAATTGTGATTAAGTTGTAGTGTGAAAATCTCGCAATCAGATTAAGCTTCCTCAGTGTTCCCTATTGTCTGTACTGCTTTTCGCGTGTTTGAACCGCTTACTGTTATGAACCCCCAAGACCCCTCCCCTCCGCGATCGAAGCGACGAACCGCGGTGAAGGCGATATCAGTTTGCACTGTTCACGTTCATGGTCCAAATTTAGGGGTCGGGGTGGGGGAGGGATTGCGTGGGAGGCGCAGAGGAGAGGACATGCCTGTTGTGACGTAACGGGGAAGGGGAACCAAAATAAATACGAAGGGGGAGGCGCCAGAGGGGGCAGGGGGCGCTGGAGGACTCCCTCTCTCTCCATCTCTGTCGCGGCGGGAGTATACAAGCCGTGGTCTCTCCTACTAGAGTAGCCGGCTAAGATCTCCACTCGAGTCACTCCCGGGTTCGCTGCTTCTCGAGGAACACCTGACTAACTGGCGGGAGTAGATCGGGTCGGCAGATTCCAGCTTCCGAAGAGCAAGTTCCGAAAATTTTATCTACTTATCTGTCAACAATTTTCGTGGAAAAAAATACCGAGTTACCGGTTGAATTTATTTCTTTATTTTTTGAAGAATAATTGTTGATAATTTTCACAATTTTCGTAAAAAAAATTATCGTTTGACAAATTCCTTACGTAATCGTTGGTGCAAACAAAGGTTCAGTTCCTCAAGAATTTGAAAACATCTAGTTGCCAGGAAACCTCAACACTTTTGTAAGTAATATGTTACTTCTGTTTAATTAACAGATAATTTTTGTTTATACAGACGTGGACAAATTATTAGCAAAATTGAAGATTTGTATTGTATATTTTTAGAAAATTTGACTCTGCAATTTGGACTACATTTGATATTTTTGCATATTTACAAATTATTAGCAAAACTGAAGATTTTTATTATATATTTTTACCAAATTCAACTCTTGAATTTGGACTACAGTTCACATTTTGGATATTTCCAAATTATTAGCAAAACAGAAGATTTTTATTTCATATTTTTACAAAATTTGACTCTTCAATTTTGACTGCAATTAACATTTTTGCATATTTATAAATTTTTAGCAAAATTAAAGATTTTTATTATGTATTTTCACAAAATTTGGCTCTTCAATTCAAACTATAGTTGACATTTTTGCATATTTCTGTCTACTATAATGATGGAAATATGCAAAATTGTCAACTGTAGCCTAAATTTAAAAGTCAAATTTTGTAAACAGAATTATCATAAAAATCGTCAATTTTGATAATAATTTGTCCACGTCTGTATATACAGGGTAAACCGGTTCGTAAATAATGTCATTAATTTCAGAGTGTTATTCTTTGAGATATTTCAAACAAAAAAGTTCAATAAAATTTTGCTCGTTTTTGCTTCCTTTCCGACATAAAAATTATTTTGTATGAAACATTTGATAGCGTGTTTTGTCGTTAATTTAATTTCCAATAAGTTCAATCAATTTAATATTACAATAAATTACTGAAATAATTTTAGTTTTGTCCTTTAAATGTGAAGAAATTTGATTCGAACAAATATAACTTTTCGATCTGCAAAGGAATTTTAAAATGTTACATTTCTTCGGATCAAATTTCTGCATATTTAAAGGACAAAACTAAAATTCTTTCAATCATTTATTATCATAATATACTGCTCTGTTAAATTGACTGAGCATATTGGGAATTAAATCAATGGCTTTCCCAAAACACGCTATGAAATGTTTCATATAAAACAATTTTTATCTTGGAAAGGAAGCAAAAACGAGCAAAATTTTATCAAACTTTTTTTTTAATATCTCAAAGAATAACACCCTCAAATTAATGACATTACTTATGGTCTAACCTATATTCTACATATATTTATTTAAAATATTTTCGGAATCTAGGAGGGGGAAAGAATGATCTCATTCACACTAGACAACACAACTGAAGTCATCGAACTTTAGCCTTACGTTTGCCAATTTAAGAGGCACTAGGACTGAGGTCTGAAACTTTTACAATTTGAGTACGATTTTTTCCTTTTTTAACTCTTTACTAGAACCTTTGGGAATAAGTAGGGTGCAGATTTTCAGCTCAATCGAATTGATAGTTTTGAAATTATTTTTTTAATTATGCTAATTAGTGACATAATCAAAATATTCCATGAGAATTACATTTAAATGTATCAAGTTAATGAACTTTTCTTATGCACCCTGATTCACTGTAAATATTTTAACGTTGAGAAATTCACGATATCTAAGTAACTTTAGACATAATAAATTTCTGAATGTCAGACATTTATGTATTCTTACTTTTTATTTACGTAATAGTTTTAGCTCTTAATTTTTAAGATGCTTAACGTTAGATCTTAGAGGATATATGCCTGGACATGTACGAGTATTTTAATTGAATTTGGTGAAAATTACGTGCACATGGAGAATTTTGAACAACTAAAAATGCAAGGATAATTTGTGAAATAGGATACAATAGTGATGTATGTACCGGATCTAAACAAAAATCACTTCTGTAACTCAAAGAATATAGATTGGAAAAAATAACCTAATTTTTCTAGGAATATTTTTGTTAAAAAAAAAACGAAAATTGATTTTTTGGATTTTTTTTTGTAGAAACGTAGACCTAGTGTCCTTTAAAATTAATAAAATTATATATTTCTAGACAACGAAGTAGCGGTAATTTTAGTTCTTATTGTTAACAATAAATTATGTAGAGTCATGTTTAGCCATGTTTCTGCAAAGTGATATCTCACTTTTCAGAGCGATAAAAATAGATAACATAATAACATACGTGTATACGAGTATTTTATTTTTTTAATCTTTAGTAGGCCTGCAATTCCCTCTAAATAAGTCTTAAAAAGCCGTACGATAAGCTTGTATATTTCGAAAATAATGTTATATATTTTAATTTGACTTCTCAAACAAATTAATCTGAATTCGCTAAAAGAAATGTACATTTTATGTTGCAGTATTTTATTTCTTATATAACTGTTAAATGTAGTCTGTAGGTATTAATATCTAGTAACGATTTATGTTGTTAAAACCTTATTGTAATCAGTCAGATGATATTAATAGGCCTATGAGTAGTTATTGAACTGTTGTAAACCTGCTTCCGTAGGTGGGAGAAAGATGTTTATGCTGGCACAATAATAATTCACGTAAGTTTAGTTTATTACTTTAGCTGGCGTAGTTGGGAGTGAAAAAAATAGCTGTTAAAATATCAGTCATTTGGGATACTGGCTCTTTTCTATGGACTTTAGTCAAGTTCACACATGAGTAATTATTTGCATTTCGTAATACTGTAGTTCGTGACATAATTTCTTATCTTTTCAAGGGAAACATTCCAGCAGGCTGGTGATAAATATATGGCCTTCCAAAACGTAAACAAACAGCCCTACAAATGTGACAAGTGGACTATTTTCAGGAATATTATATTTGTACCAATTATTACAGTTAATTTGCTAACATTGTTAAAAAAATGGCTTAATTCCAACTTCCTTTCTTTAAATATATCTAAATCAACTTTAGTTCCTTTTTCGTTAACAGCTCTACGTCCTGAAGCTTTATCTATCTCCGTTCCATCACTCATTCATCATATGATGACGCAGAATATCTGCATGGAAATATCATATGTACTTCGGTACATCAAAATATATATATATGATATGCGTAATAAATCACTTTGTGATTTAAGACGGTGCCCATACCGTCGGATCTCGGCCAACCAGTCACTCATTCGAGTGCACCTCAACACATGTATGGACTTCGGTCCTGCGTTCATAGACATCTATGACGTAGTGGAGAGGGCGGCCACTAGAGGGAACCCAAGAGATGGAGCTTAATCTGAGACGATTCTAACCGGCGTCGGGGTTGTATCCGGCTTAGTGGATAAAGCATCAGCACGTAGAGCTGAAAACCCGGGTTCAAATCCCGGCGCCGGAGAGAATTTTTCTCCGTTCCATCACTCATTCATCTCTACACCTTTATGGTTTTGTAAATTAATTGTTAATAAATCATTGATGTATACTAAAAAAACGCCATTTTTTTGTTTTTCAGAGTGAAGAATTGTAATTTTAATGAGCGGAAAAGGAATGAAGTCACCTGGGTCCGTAACACCCCCTCACATGTTGCTACCAGAGGTGAGTACCTCACAATTTTTTATTTCACCTTAAATTTAATGTTGGACTCTTTCTTTGCTGACACCTTCAGACACGTTCAATGAACATCTTCCTGAATTTTGGTAGTCGTGTGTTATGAAGAATTAAATTCCTAACATGAGTTTTCGTAGCAATATATTTTAATATTGACATTAACGAGAAGTTGCCGTTAAATTTTGTCGGAGCCCTCTCATTCAATTACGTTATTTTATTACGATAAATCTGCGACATAAAGCCCCCTAATTTACGCAGGAATTTTGCCAACAGTAATCTCATTAGAGGTTTTGATATATCTAGAGAAAATCAAAACTCTAATGGGATTTAATGGAGTATATACGATTAAAAGAAAGCATATAAAGATTATAAGAAATAAAGTACTCTAATACAATAAAATATTAATTGACTTACTAAACTTTTATTTCACTAATGTTAGCTTCACCAAAACGTTTGAACGGAGCCGCCATTTTCAATTGACTGTATATGCGGGAAACAAATGACGATCGCAAGCATGTTTTATAGTACCGTTTAGAATTTGCAGTTTTAAATGTTAGCAAACAAAGAAACGAATGGTAGGGATGTTATAAAAACAAACAAATGTTAGGGAAGTGATAAAGATAAACAAATGCTAGAAAAGTGATAAAATTGTAGCGATAAACAGCCATGATTGAATAATTTCGAGGGAAAAATTGTTCCGGAGCCGGGTATCGAACCCGGGACCTTTGGTTTAACGTACCAACGCTCTACCACTGAGCTACCCGGGAACTCTAACGGACACCGATCCAATTCTTCCCTCTATATCCACAGACCTCAAAGTGGGCTGACAACCGTCAAGCAACCAACTTCGAGTGCACACTAACTCCGTGTGACTTAAATTGTGGTTTTCTGTTAACGAACAGTGACGTGTATTATGCAAATCAAGATTTCAGGTATAACTCCCTGTAAAGTTGATTCGAATAATTTCGAGGGAAAAATTGTTCCGGAGCCGGGTATCGAACCCGGGACCTTTGGTTTAACGTACCAACGCTCTACCAACTGAGCTACCCGGGAACTCTACCCGACACCGATCCAATGTTTCCCTCTATATCCACAGACCTCAAAGTGGGCTGACAACCGTCAAGCAACCAACTTCGAGTGCACACTAACTCCGTGTGACTTAAATTGTGGTTTTCTGTTAACGAACAGTGACGTGTATTATGCAAATCAAGATTTCAGGTATAACTCCCTGTAAAGTTGATTTGAATAATTTCGAGGGAAAAATTGTTCCGGAGCCGGGTATCGAACCCGGGACCTTTGGTTTAACGTACCAACGCTCTACCAACTGAGCTACCCGGGAACTCTACCCGACACCGATCCAATTTTTCCCTCTATATCCACAGACTTCAAAGTGGACTGACAACCGTCAAGCAACCAACATTGAGTGCACAGTAACTCTATGTGACTTAAATTGTGGTTTTCTGTTAACGAACAGTGACGTGTATTATGCAAATCAAGATTTCAGGTATAGCCCTGTAAAGTTGATTTGAATAATTTCGAGGGAAAAATTGTTCCGGATCGGTGTCGGTTAGAGTTCCCGGGTAGCTCAGTGGTAGAGCGTTGGTACGTTAAACCAAAGGTCCCGGGTTCGATACCCGGCTCCGGAACAATTTTTCCCTCGAAATTATTCAAATCAACTTTACAGGGAGTTATACCTGAAATCTTGATTTGCAACAGCCATGATTTGTTGAAACACGTCCTTTCGTGCGATTTTATTGGTCAAAAGTAGTATGACGTAGTAAAACTGTAATAGTCAACATAATTCTCCTTAAAATTAATGCTTCTGTTGTATTTTACGATTACAAACAGGCTTTCATGACTGAAAATTTATGTTTTTCCAAATTTATATTTTTACTGCATTTATTCATATTCAAGTACTGTGGGCTCCAACAAGTCTCATGCTAAAATTCTGAGCATTTTGCAGCACGTTCCGAGAAGTATGGTTAACGAAGCTACAGAGCTTTTTTTTAAATAATAATAATAATAATAATAATAATAATAATAATAATAATAATAATGTTTTATTTTCGCTGGCAGAGTTAAGGCCATAAGGCCTTCTCTTCCACTCAGCCAGCCTTAATCAATACAATACATAAATTTAAATTACAAATATTTTCACTACACTTAAAAGGTTCTCCAGCAATAATCTTCACTACATATTCACTAATAATTTTTTTTAAAATTAGAAAATATGATATAAATACTAAACGGATACTAAAATTAAATTTTTTTAACTGACTTGATTAAATAATTCAAAATTCAAATTATGGCTCTGCTCTTAAATTATATGCATCTCAAAGATCCTTTAAAATTTTTTCAGACTTGTAACTTGTATTTTGTAAGAATAGGTATACTTTGAAAAAGTCAAATTAAAAATGGTAATTAAAAAATTATTAAATTGATACTAATGAAACCTGAGGACATTAATACCAGTAACAAGAGGTTGTTGTATAAAATTTAATTTTTTGGCTTAAAAATGCAGAAAATAGAAATTCCACCATTTTTCCCCATCACTTAATTTAATTCCTCAGTAAAACAGTGTGGGCCATTCCTTAAACGAAGATATAAAATGCGTTTCATAATCTCCGCAACCGCTCCATACACTGTCACACTCGATACAAAGCACTTCACTAGTCTCTTCCTTAGTTCTTTTTCCATAGGTACGCAGAAGATACTCGGTTTTTTCTATTTTTTTTTTTTTTTTTAATTTCGACCGGCCAGAGGCCGTTTTCCAAACTTATCTACTTTTGTTTTCTGTTTGTTTTACCTTTGGTGCCTTTGTTTTTTTTTACTTATACTAATACAATGTCCTCCCCACAACCCTTTAGGGACATGCCGTGCCCTACTTCCATCCGGCCGGCAGCTTCGTTTGTCATTGATATCCTCCTTTTGACTTCCTGGCAGCAGCTCATGTTACTGCTTATACAGGGACATCATTTTATTTTTACTTCAATTTTTATTGTACCTGAGTTTTTGAATGTACTTCACTCCCACCCCTTCTACTAGTAAACTTACAATCGTTCTCCACACAGAGCCAAGGCCGCGTGTGCAGTACTGAGTGAGTAGGCTATAGTACGTTCCAGAAATATGTTCGCGTTTTCCAGTGACGAAAGAGCTTTCAATATTGAATCATATTTTCGCACAGGTACTGTCGTCCGTTTGCCTACGTCGCATCCTGGTTTCCCCCACCTGCTTCTGTTCGCCCCTCTGTAAAGTCTAGTAGCTGGGCTGTCTTAGCTCTTTTCTGAAAACATTAATTTCTGTTAGAAATTGGACGTCTGCATAATATTACACAACTGTTTAAAATAACTTAACTAAAGGGCATCGTTAAGTAATTAACTGTCAAGTGATCCCCCCAATTTCTATTTCCCCGCGACAAAACCACTTGAACGGACAATAGATAGCATTTCTGAGTAATTTTATGTTTTCGGATCGGGCAGAAGTGAAGATTAAATTTACAGTATGTAAGGTACTCTTTTATAGAGTAGGTACAGAATTATTTTAACATGAGTTACTAGTACGGAGGACGAAACTGGTAATTGGAATTAGGTACAATAGTATATATTGCGATAATATGCACAAAAGAACTGAAGCCTGTATCCAAATGAACGGCCACATTTTAAAAAATGTGTTTAAATATCCATATTATGATTATTTTTCAATTTAACTTCATTCTCTATATTGTACGCTAATGTGCTGTAACAGTACAATATACACTGCATAATGAATACGTCCGAATGGATAGCTCAATTCGGGAGTAAAAACACTAAGTGTTAATACAGTACTGTATTTTGATTAAACAAAAACCTAATGAAAATTATCAAACTCAAAATTGCGATATTTCCCGGTGTACATAAATGGATGAACTACTTTTCTTCCCTCCTATACCTAGTAAAGTGATTTGTATTTTACGCCAGTATCATCGAACTCCAGTCTTCGAAGGGGGAGCAAGCCGTGTTTCCGGTTCTAGAGCTTTAATCCAAAGATATAGCCAGGTCAATATTAAAAATGTTAGTAAAAATAAAATGATGTCCCTGTAGTACACCCCAAGTATATGAAGCTGTCCACTTGCTCTACTGACTCATTTAGAATTCACAATTTTATCTTCTATATTTTTCTTCCTGTGAGCATGCTCTTTGTCTTTTATTATTATTATTATTATTATTATTATTATTATTATTATTATTATTATTATTATTATTATGCGATGACCTTATCTTACCGGAAGTGTTTACCCCGCTGATAGGCTGATAGTAGAGAACGGAAGCTACAGATTTTAATCCAAAATTGCAAAGAAATAGTCATTAAATTTTGTTGAATCTCTCCTAGTCATTGATAAGAGTTATTTTACTTCTCCTAACCTAAATTTATATCAAATGCTTCTCGATTTTATTTTCTTTCCGAAGAATGTTACTCTTATAATTTTTGTCACTTAAAATCCATTAACCTATGCCAGATATTAACTTTGAACTTACAGAAGTCTAATGACACTTAAGGTTGTTGATTGGCAATTGAGTATGACCTTTTTATGCCGTTGGCGGCTAATTTTTGTAACGATATTGTACATTAGAATTATGTAGTCTACCTTATTTCACCTGAATTTATTATTCCTCTAATAGGATGATAGACGCGGACATGGCAGCACATTTTTACCTTGAAATTTCCATTAAATGTTGTTAAAAACCTCGCATTAAACGTAAAATTTATTTTAATAACCCTAAATCTACTATACTTGGCCCTCAACTTCGCCTCCCTTCCGGAAGGAGTCATTCTTAGGACTTTCGTTACATAGAAATCCATTACCCTCGGCCTGAATTGAACCCATAAACCTCGACTCGATGGCAAGCATGTTACTACTTGACTGGCGAGGACGACCTCTTCATATCCCTGCCGGCTAAGTTTTATAATGTAGCAAGTTTGAATTGTGTAGTATACCTTATCTTTCCTGTCATGTAAGACTGAATACGATTTATTTATGTCTCACTAATTGCTTTTTATTTAACGTTTTACATCCCTATAGAATTTTACAACGTAATGACTGAAACAATTCCTATACAGGGTGTATCTTAAGTTCACATAATACATACGAGACAAAAAGAATGAACATAATATTATAATACAAGTTTATGAGAAACGTAATTATTAGGGCTAGGATTTTGATGAAATTGCATCTTTTTTCTAGTAAGCCAGAAACATAGCTGCTTTAGTATTTATATGTTATGTGATAAACTGAGTGTTTTAAAACATATTTGTTACGGCACTTTTTTGCATTTTTTGCCTGTTTCAACTCATAAGAGCATTTTTTGTTTTATTTGGTCATTTTTTAGGCATTTCATTTAATTTTGGCCATAAATCCCTCTTATTAATGCAAAATAATGTTTATTTCCTTTGATATTTTCTCTACATTCTGAACTGCGACCGAGCACAAGCGCTGCTCATTCGGTCTCAAATTTTGTTAATACTACTGTATCTTCTTTTCATATTGCTTGTATTATTTTATTTGTATTTCTCTTTGTTTGTTTTTGTAATTATATTTCTTTATTCTGTATATTTGAAATAAATAAATAAATAAATAAAACATATTTTGGGCATTATTAAGTTATGATATTTTAATCGTTTTTGTACACAAATATTGCCATTTTAACGTAGTATAACCCATGTAATGGATCAGTCCAACCACCCCTTCAATATAAACTCCTCTATACCTGTTAGTTCCGGATAAGAGTGGCCTTGTGGTGGACTACATGGAAAATACATCAGGTAAAATAATTAATTAAAGTGTACTACTTAGAAAAAATTATGTAAAATTAAATGTTTGTACTAGAATTTAATTTAATTACTAGTCTAAATATTAAGTAGTACAAAACCTCTTTTCCTACTAAGCTAATTATGTAAGATTAATTTTTAGGGCATTTTTGAAAGATTTTTAGATCATAAATGCATCGTTTTTAGGACATTTTTTCATGATTTATAGGTCATCAAAATCCTAGCCATAGTAATCATAAACAATTGATTCTGATTTAAGAACTACCTAGTCCACTGCCGTGGTGTAACGGTTAGCTTGTCTGACCGTGAAACGAGCGGGCCCGGGTTCAAATCCTGTTTGGGACAAGTATCTGGTTGAGTTTTTTCCGGGGTTTTCCCTTCACTTATTAAGAGTAAATGCTGGGTAATTTTCGACGCCGGACTAATTTCGCTGGCATTATCACCTTCATCTCATTCAGTGCTAGATAACCATAGCAGTTGATAAAGCGTCATAAAATAACTAATTGAAAAAATTAGAACTACCTTTGCTGTAATAGTCAAATAATTGAAAGCATCTGAAAAGTAGTACTGGTTTCAAACTGGAATCGAATCACGGTCTTCACTATATAGTACATAATAGCTATAATTTGCTGAAATTATTTTGTAAGGTTATAATTTAAAGGAGCAAAAATTAGTCTGGTTGCAGTAATTGCTTTAGTTGTTAGTGCTAATTACAGGCTATATGAATTAGACGCGTGGGTCTCCGATAATGAGTGTTACACACAGAAATTATACACTGTCTGATCTCGTGGGTTGTAAATCCGAACACAAGGTTTCATTAATTTGTCTCCTCGGAGGTGTTTTTATGGATTACTATTTAATGACGGTCTATCAACTGCTCAGCTGTCTAATATAGACGGAATAGTTTGCAGCTACTGTCCCACGCCGTGGCGTCGTGGTCTAAGGCATCCTGCCTAGGACTCGCGTTACGGAATGCGCGCTGGTTCGAGTCCTCATGGGAGAAGAAATTTTCTCATGCAATTTCGGCCAGTGTATGGGACCTGTGCCCACCCAGCATCGTGATGTACTTGGGGAACTACGATAGATAGCGAAATCCGGTTGCGAAAGCCAGCTATAACGGCTGGGAGGATCATCGTGCTAACCACACGATACTTCCATTCTGGTTGGATGATCGTTCACCTCTTCTTCGGCATGTGGCCGTGAGGCCAGCAGCCGGCTGGTCGGTCTAGGCCCTTCACGGGCTGTAGCGCCAAGGATTATTATTATTAGTTTGCAGCTGTATGAGACTTTGGCGAAATGTCCGAAAATTCTTCTGATATTGAGTTTTCCCGAGGTTTTTCCTCAAACAATTGAAACATAATTCCCCTCTTTCATCACCATCATGGCCACCGGCGGGTCTCAATCGTTAAGGCGCTTCCTGCCGGTCTGCAGTTGCGCTCGGGCGCGGGTTCTATCTTCGCTTGGGCTGATTACCTGGTTGGGTTTTTCCGAGGTTTTCTCCAAACCGTAAGGTGAATGTCAGGTAATCCATGGCGAATCCTCGGCCTTACCTCGCCAAATACCATCTCGTTTTCACCAGTGTCATCGACGCTAAATAACCTCGTAGCTGATACAGCGTCATTAAATAACCAACTAAAAAATTACCGGCGTAGCTCAGTCGGCTAAGACATTTGCCTGCTGATCTGCAGTTGCGCTCGGGCGCGGGTTCGATTCCTACTTGGACTGATTACCTGGTTGGATTTTTTTTCAAAGTTTTTCACAACCGTAAGGCGAATGTCAGGTAATCTGTGGCAAGTCTTCGGCTTCATCTCGCGAAATACCATCTCGCTATCACCAATCCTATCGACGCTAAGTGACCTAGTAGTTGATATAGCGTCGTTAAATAATCAACTATATTTCGGGTTTGCTCCGATGTAGACTCGGCTGCGTCCCGCCACCGAACTTGAACCTCGTGTTATGAGGTCATTAGTTGCTGGTGGTAGTGCTACATACCGTGGACTCTCCCCTGGGGCTGAGAGTGCTCGTGGGACCGCGGTGTTGTCTACGCGGAAAGTTAAAAGGGATTCTGCAGACTGTACCACACAACCTACGGGAGGTGATAATTATGCGGTATATAGAAATTTAGTAGGGAATATTCTTTTTAATAATAATATAATAATAATAATAATAATAATAATAATAATAATAATAATAATAATAGCAATAATAACCAAATCACTACTTTTTTCCCACCTCACTTCCTATATTCCCATCATATGCATTCAATTTTTTTTCTTCCTTCAGGATTTCCAACTTACCCGCTTGGAGAATAATGTGTTCTTCCCCAGCATCCCCCTCCCAGACATCCGAATGGGGGTAGTTTACGTCCGGAATCTTTTATCATGAAAATACTCATCATGCCATGCTTGCCGTTTTTCTTAGGAAACATAAATGCGGTACAGTCCGCGTCACCGTTTTTGGCGTGTGAAAAAGTAATGGGAACGTTAAGTGCGAGTGTTTTACATGTGCCGCAGTCAGTCTGACAACTGTGTTTGGCAAATGGCTGATGTGACGTGTGTAGGAAGTGGTACCATTCTCAGCTGCACTAGCAACATGTTCACAAACAGGGCACTATATATCTAGGACACATGCCAAAAACGCTGGCGCCAGCTGTAACTTCCCGTTGCTTTCCGCACACCACTCTCTCTTTCGCATGTTAAAAGAGCCAACGGACGCCAGCGTGGTGGTGAGGAGAGTAGATTTGATGAATTAGACCCTTCGGACTTCACCGAAATTCACCGCAAGGGTTTTTGACGCGATCAGAGACCAGGAAATTCCAATTTTTCTTTGGCCCTCAATAATAATAATAATAATAATAATAATAATAATAATAATAATAATAATAATAATAATAATAATACCATCATTAAAGATGTAGCTGTTGGGTCATTGAAGCTATCAGTAAATTTACATCCTATGACATCATCTTTATTTCACAACCTGAGCTAACTTTCTATAGTACCTACCATTTTCTTTTTCTTTTTACCACATCAAATTTTATAATGATCACTAGTCCACACCTGTGGAGTAACGGTTAGCGCGTCTGGCCGTGAAACCAGTTGGCCCGGGTTCGATTCCCGGTCGGGGCAAGTTACCTGGTTGAGGTTTTTTCGGGGTTTTTCCTCAACCCAATATGAGCAAATGCTGGGTAACTTTCGGTGCTGGACCCTGGACTCATTTCACCGGCATTATCACCTTCATCTCATTCAGACGCTAAATAACCTAAGATGTTGATAAAGCGTCGTAAAATAACCTACTAAAATAAAAAAATATTGGTCACTATATTGTAAAATTCCTGATTTATTATCATGTTTTATTTCAATTGTAACCTTATTTCCATGTCATAACCTCACAACTTGGGGAAGACATAAATTGCAGATTTCAGATTTCTGTCTCTGAATCAAAAGAGCTTGCATAAAGAGTGCGTTGTACATTGGATATTGACAGAGGGGCCAGCACTGTATTGTCTGGGCGTAGTCATAACATTTTAACTACTTATTTAAAAATATTTAGACATTCCATTCGTGTTTTAGTACGAATATATAGCTTCCCTTGTTACACAATCATGTTTTTGTTTAACATTACCCATACGTCTATACCCAATAGCAGAGATTCGCTAGACTGACAACATTGTAGTGTCCTATTTTTTTTTTCTTTTACTACAATACTACAATTGTATCACGAACCAGACTATAAAGACATTATTTAGAATAGCTTTTTATGTAACCGTGACATGAATTCAATTGATTAAACTAGATCTAATAATCTGAAGTTTTGGCTTCGTAACATGACTGCGTAGTTTAGGTGGTAGGCACTTTATTCTGCTGATCAGGAAATGCGGTCGGGTGTGGGTTCGATTCCCGCTTGGACTGGTTACGTAGTTGATTTCTTCCGACGTTTCCCTAATTTTAAGGCAAATATCTTAATAATAATAATAATAATAATAATAATAATAATAATAATGATAATAATAATAATGATTTATTTAACCTGGCAGAGTTAAGGCCATACGGCCTTCTCTAACACTCAACCAGGAGTAAAACTGCGTTACAAAAACACTACAAATTTACAAAGTACACTACAATTTTACACACAAAACTGAATGAGATAATAATAATAAAATGTAAACAACAAGTAAGTAGAAATCAGACATAATATATAACATACAGAAAGAAAGGAAAAAGCATAATAAAATGTGAACAGCAGGTAAAAATAAATTAGACATACAAAGTATAAAAAATAAGACAGATAATAATAATAATAATGATGATAATAATAATAATAATAATAATAATAATAATAATAATAATAATAATAATAATAATAATATAATAAAATAATGCAGTACAAAGCATACAATGAATACAATTTTTAAGTACACACAGTAAGGAAAATTATGATTAGGGCCTATATATAACTCAGCTTATCACATTATAGATATACCATTATCGGAAAATATGAAAAAAATATAAAATAAGTTAAATATCGCTAGAACATAATAAAAAAAATGTGAATACGTGGAAACCTGCAACACAACACTTGTCATAATAGTAAGTTAGTTTGGCAACTCGTCATAAGATAATTTTCTTACTTGGATTTGAAAGATTTCAATGTTCGGCAGCCCTTGACTTCAGGCGGCAGAGAGTTCCAGTGACTAGAGGTAGATATTGTCAAAAGTGTCAGTTTATGTTTTGTTTTGCCATAATGTTTGTACGCATTCATAGCTAGCTGCCCTTGAGAATCTATAGCATTAAATGTAGAGAATCTATTAAATTTTAATTAATGAAAGCCATCTGTCACGGCGATATTATCGTTTTAAATGATCGATTTTTATTTTATTGCTACTGTGTGTCAATTGTTTCCTGCTAGGTGAACAGTTTAGAAGGTCATAGCTGGCTGTACATAAAATATTAATATTTTCATAACTGCAAAAAGGGTCTGGGTTAGTAAATTAAGTATTATACCTAATTATAATAATATAAACTTTTATTATATTCCCTAAATAGTTCTAATGAACGTTGACATTGGGTTTTGATTTTATTGTATTGTATTTATTAACATTCCGTGGTATTCATACATTGCTTACAGCTAGAATATGGAACAAGTAAAAAAACTTAATACTATTATAAAGTCTTAATTCATAGTCACAGTCTAGATGAAATATATACAGACGAGATTTACAATATAGTCTACTAGTACAACACAAAGTTTTGGTATCAATTTCATGAAGCGTTATTGAATGTCATGAATTCATCTACAGAATAGAAGGCGTGAGAAATTAGGTACTTCTTTAATTTAGCCCTAAATAATTTTATGTTTTGAGTTTAATTTTTTATATCGATAGGGAGGCTATTAAAAATTTTTACTGCCATATAACGCACTCCTTTTTGATAGCACGATAGACTTGCCGATGGAGTATGAAAGTCATTTTTTGACGTGTATTTATGCTATGAACTATTGAATTAGTTACAAAGTTTTCACGATTACATACGAGGAAGATTATTAATGAAAAGATATACTGACAAGCCATGGGCATTATTTGTAGTTTTTTTTTAAATAGTCCTACACGATTCCCTAGATTTCGCACCTACTATTATTCTAATTACTCTTTTTTGTAACAGAAATATATTGTTACTATCTGTGGAATTTCCCCAGAATATTATTTCAAAACTCATTAGCGAGTGGAAGTAGCCCATGCAAAGTATATTGTTTTTAAGGTATTGATATTTACTGTATTTTGCATAGATCTAATAGCAAAACAAGCTGAATTTAGTTTGGGGCTAATCTCTTTAATATGATTTTTTCGATTTTTAAGCCAAGAAATTTGGTTGTTGTTGTTTCTAATAGGGATCTATTGTTAATTATTGCGCTAGAAATTTGCGAGGTTGAATTTGGACAGGATTTAAATTGAATTTTGTTAGTTTTGTTACAATTTAATACCAATTTATTGACTTAGAACCAGTCACATATTTTGAAGAGATTTCCTCTGTTGAAGATTGGAATGTGTTGGAGTTATTGGCTGTAATTACTACACTTGTGTCGTCTGCAAATAATATCTACATCTTTTATTAGGGGGGCAAGATCATTTATAAACACTAGAAAAAGTAGGGGACCTAATTCAGATGAATGTACGGATAAAATCAAAACCTCTCGTATGCCTTCACCCATGATAACCCTTTCGAAATAGTGAGATATTTCATCACTTCTGCTTGAATTATCAGGCAATTGTTTAGACGTATTAGATTCATTAGACCTACTTTGAGGAATGTCTAATGACTATATCACGTTACTGCAGAAATCAGTTCTTAAGCACCGAAGAAGCTTGCAATGTATTATTTCTACATTCTGTGAATCATCACATCATAAAATCTTGCTAAATTGTAAGACAGCAGTATATTGACAGGATAGGGAAGTATTAACAAAAAAAATAAATAAAAAAATGTATTGCGGTCGAGTTTGGTACATTTGTACCCACTACGACTTTCAGTTCTGTTCCCTGTGAAGACACCGAGAAATTCTGGTACGTTTCCATTTCTAATAACTCCTTTATTCCGCGTTACTAAATCTTTTCCTTTCATGTGAGGCTTTTAACATATTTATATGACTCTGATTTGGCAACAATAAGGAAGAAAGTGAACATTAAATTTTTATTCGTGACTAAAGAAAGTAAATGTGACAGAAGGAAAGGACATAGAGCAATAAATCTTGCAAGTTTAAACAGATGCGCTTTCTAATGACAAGAATCTTCCTCGATACTAAATTCTTGACATAAATCTCACCAATGTGTCCCCACCTTTTATTATAATGTTGGCCACACTTCGTGAACCCACAAACTGCCATTACTTTCTTGAATAATCATAGGATTTGAACGAAAGAGTTTACGCAAATAGCTCGACCATTACTACAGCATACAAAATAGTATATTACGATACAAGGTGGGAAATGCTTTTTACATCGATGAGAAGTTTGAAAAATGAGCACAGCGAGTTATTCAATTTCCGAGATTCTGTAATGCACTTCAAAAACGTGTATTGTGATAGTAATATGCGTTACAAGAGCGGTATGTTGACGTTTTCATGTTCGAGGAAAAGATTGAAAAAGCGAAACGTAGTTGAGCTTTTTTAATTTCTGAGAACATGAAAACAAACATACCGCTCGTGTATCGTACATTATTTTGTGCGAAGATCGTTTATTACATACCTGAAAGACGAATTTCTAATTATTTGCAATGAAATCTCCATCTTGGTTTCTGTTTAATGACGGCAACTTTAGAAAACAAAAATATCTATACTCCAGCAGGCCGTGATATACGTCTGTCTTTTTTTCCCCCAGTCTATAAATGCGAACTTAAAACAAACGGTAAGGTTATGTAATGATTTATTTTTCATTTTAATATTTTAACAATATTATTTATATAACATATTGCAGTAATAACATCGGCATCTGGAATCTTGTTCATTTTTTCGCGGCTTCCTTAATGTTACTTGAATCAGGAATGCAATCAGTTTCGTGGAGTAGTAGAATTTACTTAATTTTTGCAAATATTTAAAAACAATAATTACCGTTGCAATTTAGGTGAAATTGCAGTGATAAGTTTCCAATTTATAATTATTACTATGTTAAACGTCTCTAAAAATAATATGTTAAAAGCCTAAAGCAGTAAAATGAATGTCGCGCTTAAGCGGTAAGAAGAGGGAAATTGTTATGTGTGTTACGTTGGGAATACTGAATGTGGTATTTCACACTTACCGCATATTGGTTCTGTGCGGAAAACAAGCAAATGCGCACGATCTCGCACAAAATAATTTTTTGCTCGATCGTATTTTTCTGTTATATTTACGGCTATTCTTGTTAGGCCTTGAAAGTTAGAATTGCCACACAGAAACTTGTTGCTAGGGAAACCATTCTTCATAACATAAAACTATACTGAAATAGACCCATTACAGTGCACTTATTGTTACTTAGTGACCATTACAATGCAGTTTTGCGAAGGCTTTGGAATAATATCGCTCTAAATTTTCAATGCAGAATATATTGTATTTGCTAGTTTAAAAATATGATCGTATAAAAACTGTTTTGTGCGAGATCGTGCGTATTTGCTTGTTTTCCGCACAGAACCAATATTCGGTAAGTGTGAAATACCACATTCAGTATTCCCAACGTAACACACATAACAATTTCCCTCTTCTTACCGCTTAAGCGCGACATTCATTTTACTGCTTTAGGCTTTTAACATATTATTTTTAGAGACGTTTAACATAGTAATAATTATAAATTGGAAACTTACCACTGCAATTTTACCTAAATTGCAACGTTAATTATTGTTTTTAAATATTTGCAAAAATTAAGTAAAGTCTACTACTCCACGAAACTTATTGCATTCCTGATACAAGTAACATTAAGGAAGCCGTGAAAAAATCAACAAGATTCCAGATGCCGATGTTATTACTGCAATATGTTATATAAATAATATTGTTAAAATATTAAAATGAAAAATAAATCATTACATAACCTTACCGTTTGTTTTAAGTTCGCATTTATAGACTGGGGAAAAAAAGACAGACGTATATCACGGCCTGCTGGAATATAGTAAACACAGAAAACATTTTATAGCAACAATGTTGAAGGAAAGATATTTTGGTTTTCCGAAGTTGCCGTCATTAAACAGAAACCAAGATGGAGATTTCATTGCAACTAATTAGAAATTCGTCTTTCAGGTATGTAATAAACGATCTTCGCACAAAATAATGTACGATACACGAGCGGTATGTTTGTTTTCATGTTCTCGGAAATTAAAAAAGCTCAACTACTTTACGCTTTTTCAATCTTTTCCTCGAACATGAAAACGTCAACATACCGCTCTTGTAACGTATATTACTATTGTGCGAGATCGTGCGTATTTGCTTGGTTCCTGCACAAAAACAATCCGCGGTAAGTCTAAAATTCCACATTCAGTATTCCCAACCTAACACATATAACAATTTCCCTCTTCTTACCGCTTAACCGTCATATTGATTTTACTGCTTTAGGCTTTTAACATATTATTTTTAGAAGACGTTCAATATAGTAATAATTATAAATTGAAACTTACCACTGCAATTTCACCTAAATTGCACTGTTAATTATTGTTTTTAAATATTTGCAAAAATTAAGTAAACTCTACAACTCCACTAAAGTTACTGCATTTGTAATGCAAGTAACATTAAGGAAAGCCGTGAAAAAATCAACAAGATTCCAGATTCCATAGACTGGGGAAAAAAAAAGACAGACGTATATCACGGCCTGCTGGAGTATAGTAAACACAGAAAACATTTTAAGGCAACAATGTTGAAGATAGATATTTTTGTTTTGCAAATTTGCCGTCACTGAACAGAAACCAAGATGGAGATTTCATTGCAACTAATTAGAAATTCCTCTTTCAGGTATGTAATAAACGATCTTGGCACAAAATAATGTATGATACACGAGCGGTATGTTTTCTTTCAATTCTCGGAAATTAAAAAAGCTCAACTACGTTTCGCTTTTTCAAACTTTTCCTCGAACATGAAAACTTCAACATACCGCTCTTGTAACGCATATTACTATTTCATTAGAGCGTTATCATAGTGACGTTAGATATCAACTGATATTAGAAAAAATCAACATTATCAATGGTTAGATCCGATGTTGGAATTTAATCCACTTCAGGTCTGTTCAGTGTACATTACCCAGCAGGTAGAGATCTTAGTGAGAGTGACTCTGCGAAAGCTTTTCAGCATAGGTTAATAACGGTCATCAGATTATACAGATCACTACACCAACATCTATAGTCGTTTCTCGTTCTGTCAACGGTAGGAATATATTACCTCTAATCTATTAGTAGAGAGCTGCACTTAAGCGTTCCTTCCGGTTAGTTTGGTCGTCTCTAGTCGAAATCACCTTACCGTCAGTCCATTATACAGGGTGTTAAAAAGTATCCAATATTTTAGGAGGTGCTAGTATTCATGAAAATAAGAAAATAATGTCTAATAAACATGGGCCCTACAACACATACTTTCTGAAATCTGAACACTTTATCATAGAAGGTGCTCAATCTGACGTCCATTCATGGCGATGCATTCCTCTGCCCTTTGGCGTAAGGAATCACCTGATTCCTTCATGAGTCCCCATAACCAAAAGTCTAGGAGATTTAGGTTTGGGGAACAAGCAGGCCAAGGTGTGGGGCTTCCCCGACGAATCCAACGGTTCTGAAATGTCAACGTCAGGTGTTCACGCACATTGCGGAGAAAATGTGCTGGTGTGCAATCGTGCATGAACCACATCTTTAGTCTCTGCTGACATGGCACATTCTCCAGCAAGGTAGGCAATACGTTAATAAGAAAGTCCTGAAAGTCTCTGTGGTAGCACGTATGGCCCTTAATCTATCACCAAGAAAGCCTGCCCATACGTTGACTGAGAATCGGTGCTGATGCCTTGTTTCTTCAACTGTATGGGGATTTTTACCAGCCCACACATGCTGATTACGAAAATTCACAACACCATCTCTGCTGAATCCCGCTCATATCCGCAACCAAACTTTTCTTTTCAGTATTCCTTGCGACGTATCAGTATTCCATGCCAGGGTGTCAACTACGATATGATTATCTGGTAGCCTGCTGTATTGTAGGGCAGACAAATGCATTGCCATGAATGGACGTCACATTGAGCACCTGCTATGAACAAGTGTTCAGAATGACACTCGGGAGGAAATTAAACGCAGAATAAATATGGGAAATGCGTGTTATTATTCGGTTGAGAAGCCTTTATCATCTAGTCTGCTGTCAAAGAATCTGAAAGTTAGAATTTATAAAACAGTTATATTACCGGTTGTTCTGTATGGTTGTGAAACTTGGACTCTCACTCTCAGAGAGGAACATAGGTTAAGGGTGTTTGAGAATAAGGTGCTTAGGAAGATATTTGGGACTAAGCGGGATGAAGTTACAGGAGAATGGAGAAAGTTACACAACGCAGAACTGCACGCATTGTATTCTTCACCTGACATAATTAGGAACATTAAACCCAGACGTTTGAGATGGGCAGGGCATGTAGCACGTATGGGCGAATCCAGAAATGCATATAGAGTGTTAGTTGGGAGACCGGAAGGAAAAAGACCTTTAGGGAGACCGAGACGTAGATGGGAGGATAATATTAAAATGGATTTGAGGGAGGTGGGATATGATGATAGAGACTGGATTAATCTTGCACAGGATAGGGACCGATGGCGGGCTTATGTGAGGGCGGCAATGAACCTTCGGGTTCCTTAAAAGCCATTTGTAAGTAAGTAAGTATTTGTTGATATGAAATGTTATAAATGAAGGGAAATGTGTGGTGAAAAGTGTAATACTGAAAACGTGAGAACGCTGAAATACTTCATCCAACTATCTTGTCCACACAAGTATCATTCTAATTAACGCCGGGGACTGAACCCAATTTCACAGTATGACAATCCACACAACCGTTAAATTGACAAAGTATCCTATAGGATACAACAAGTTAATAGGCTATATGCTATAATTTTAATAGAACAATAGAAAAAAATTGAACATTGCTATAGTTGTTTTCTTTACGGTCCGACCAGGCTTAATAAACTAGTGTGAGAAATTAAGCTTTGCCAATTTAAGGGTTAACACTAAACAATCAGAGTGTACTGAGACGTGCGATTAATCCACAGACAAGTACGACAACTCTTAACAAAGATGTTTATATTCATAGCGCGAGATCGGGCACGCCACGAATTGCTGCTGGACACCCCTAGAATGATCGTGCACGGGGAAAGCGATCTGCCAAGTGGATGCAGATAACTATGTGGCACAGAAGTCACGTGACCCTGCAGACTGCGTATGCACTCGGCTGCATCTCGAACGCTCTCTTCTTCAGCTTCGATCCCCGGTTGAAGGTCTTTGTAGTCGATGGAATGTGCCTTTTAAGTTTGCAATAGTCGCTATCGTGAGTCCGTAACATGGGTCGACCTCTCGCTCTCTCTGAAAGAATTCAAGAATCTTTAAAAAATATAACCTTTCCAGAACAATAATGAGGTTAATATTAGTAACTAGCCGTACCTGTGCGCTCCGCTGCACCTGTTAGAAATAAATATAAAGTAATTACATAATTAAAATAGGACGTTTGATCCAGGGAACAACTTTTACAACAGCGCAAGATAATCTGCTTCGGTCATTACCCAATTTTTTTTTGCATTGCATTTATTGCATATATATTTTATGTATTTTAACACGATTCAATTGAGCATAGTTAAAATTTGAATTATAAAATAATGGATTGCTAAGCTATCGTACTATTACTGCATACTAAATCAATACATTCTCGTTGTTCGTTAATTCTCTGAGATTAAAATGAGTGTACATAAATATTATTTTAAGAAATACAGAAAACGAATGTACAAAATAGCCTATCAAATTTTCTGTGCATAAGAAGCTATTTTAATCTCACCTGTCCTCGGTTTACTCAGACGTTACTGTAATAACATTATAGCATTATGTCCATCTAGAGAAACTACACTTTCCAATGGTGAAATTTAATTATACAAATCGGTTAATTTAGCTTCCGATATTACTTCATACAAACACAGAAACATTGTCTGTAGGCTATGTTTCATAGCTTTCGATTGTTGCTGTCCAAGGCCCCTTACAGACGAAGTCATTTGTTTTTTAATTCATTACACTTCCTTAGATGGCGTTATTTTAATTTTAAAACTCATTTATCTCATTAAATATCAGTCCTATCAAAATGTTTCAAGGAATAAAACTTATCGTAAATTATTTTTAAAGAAACGTTTGTTATGTAACATTTTTCATAAAAATCAATAATAAGCGAGATATTTCGATTTATTTAATTCAGGCCTTCTTATAACCCCCCTTTTAAATAATGTATTTTGAATGCCGTATAGCCTAAAATCTAAGTTACAGCGAACTTAATTTATATTCCAATTTTCATCGAAATCCGTTCAGCCATTATCGCGTGAAAAGGTAACAAACATACAGACAGACAGAGAGACAGATATACAAACAAAAATTTCAAAAAAGCGATTTTCGGTTTCAAGGTGGTTAATTATATATGTTAGGACCAATTATTTTTGGAAAATCGAAAATTACCAGAAAAATACAGATTCTACCATAAGTTTAAGGACGCCCCTTCAAAAGTTATATTTCAGAAGTGAAGACTTTAAACTTATGTGAAACCCCCTGATCTTTATGCAGGGAATGTCTGTGAAAAATGAAGTTTTTGCTTTAAACCCAATCTCTGTATCTTTCAAACTTGTGGTTTATATAACAGTTTTTCTGTTATGAAAACTTATTGAAAAATTAGGCTACATGATGTATTTTTTTTTATTTTAGTAGGTTATTTTACGACGCTTTATCAACAGCTCAGGTAATTTAGCGTCTGAATGAGATGGAGGTGATAATGCCGGTGAAATGAGTCCGGGGTCCAGCACCAAATGTTAGCCAGCATTTGCTCATATTGGATTGAGGGAAAACCCCGGAAAAACCTGAACCAAGTAACTTGCCCCGACCGGGAATCGAACCCGGGCCACCTGGTTTCGCGGCCAGACGCGTTGACCGTTACTCCACAGGTGAGGACCACAGTTTTGTAATTATTTCTGCAACAGATTATGCAATAAGAAGTAAACGGAACTTACGGACACATTACACTAAATGAAGCTTAGCAATGATACGCAATAAAGTTATAATATAATATTTCACTGAGCTCCATACACTGAAATAGAAAACTCGAACATACATTATCATCTGCTCGGGAAAGGGTCTGTGCTGAGGCGATAGTAGCGATCCTGGTAGTCAACAGCTATCTATATGTGAGCTATTCCATCTCAAATCGACCGAAATATAGAGAAAATTGACCTTACAATTTTTTAAATACAATTAAACTTTTTCTGTCCGTTGACAACTGTGATACAATGCTTTGTGCAAAGTTTGAGGCATCAGAACTTCATAGTGTTTAAATTAAAAATATTTAAATTTATCGTATTTTCATAAAATTAGCAACTTTAAACTGTTGTGGCTCCGAAACCCTTTTCACCCAATGATCAAAATCATGGTTTATTTTGATGCTGAGAGATTATAGTTTATATTGACATGTAAACAGTTTTTCTTACTTTTTATGGAAATGGAGAAATTTAGATTTTTCCTCATTAAGACGCCTTTTCCCACGAAAAAATATTTTTAAAATATATGGTTAGATTTCGCATTGAAATTACAAATAAAGACATATTTTTTACTGGTGCACCGTTGATAAGAAATTATTGAAAATATCAAATAAAGAAAATAAATAGTACGCGCGTGAACTAACCAGCTGACTATAGGTAGTCAAGACAAGCAAGGCCAGGAGACAAACACGTTATGTATCGTCTAGTAGTCATAGCTGGGCTAGCTTTATCACAGGTTTTCATAAACACAGGAGTAAAATGACGCCCAACGCTCGCTTATCTTCAGCTCTCGGCCAGTGTGTGGGGTACTGCGCCGTTCAAGTCTACGAGTGTGAAAATAATTTATTTAATACCCTCGAAACTTATTGCCGAGCCACTAAGCAAACAATGCCGAATCCCTCTTAATAATGCAAGGTTTTTTCTCAATATTTTTTTTACATTTTTACAAATGGGCAAAAAGCCTAAAAGTAAGTAAAATCATATTATCTGTCTCTCTGTGTACAATAAAAATAAGGATTACTTCTTATCATAATCTACTAAATGTTAGCTTCAAAATGAGCTCTCGTTCAATGTTCTGCAGTAAATGGTTCCAGAGTTCTGAGCGCTGAAAGAGGCTTGTTTTTATAAAATACGCTAAATTTGTCGCTCAACGACACGAAACCCGTTTGACTTTCGATAGTATATTTTTGAAAATGCACTCTCCTCAGCACCTTGTATAAATAGGGTAAAAATTAGAGTATTAAAAAAATGCGAGGTTTTTTACTGATCGATTTCATATGGAATAGTCCATATGCATATTTATTAAGTATTGAGCTTCGCAACTGTATATACTGAACTGTGGTCTTACTGTATACCTACTTATGCACCCCCCTGTATATTCATCCATATTTAAATAATTTTGGTGCATGAAAATCGCATGTCTAGAAATAATAGCTCGTGGACTTTAAATTCTAGAAGCCTATATGAAATGCAGAACTGATCAAAAGTGCAGGAATAATAAGAGTGCATGCATTATATGGCCGTCTGTTGTAGGGATGCTTGGAAATGACTTTTACTTCCGATTACCAAGTTATTAACGTGGCCACGTGCTGGGCGGGTAGCCGGGACAGGTCGGCGCCAGGGGCCGCTGTTATCTGTCAGATACTGAGATATCGACCACTCAGCCCACTTCTGATAACGGAAGTGCCACTTTTAACGTGGAAAACAGGGGTGACCATATTTTCCCGAGTGTTCCTAATTGAATCTGGGTCGCAGGTGACTGCCAATTCTTTGTTCAACATCTTTTTTCATCTACAGAGGATATTTTTGAGACTATGTTAGGAATATTGGTGCAATAAGTATTTCAAAAGAAATTTACGCACTCGGAGATTAGGGGGTCTACTTGTTTTACGGTCTCTTTCTCATTAAAATGTAGCATAATGCGCCAAGTAGCAAACCGCATTCCACTTCGGTGATAACTGACAGTTGCTGAGTCTGAATCTGGTATTGAACACACGTTCCTTTAAGGGGACACTCCACTAAAAAAAATACAACTTTTTTCCTAATCGTTTTTTTCAACCAAATTTTGAGAACATGATTATTATGTAAAAGACTAACAAAATCCAAATTTTGAACTCCCCAATGTTTTTGCTTTTGATATTTGATTTTTTTTAGTAAAATTTTCAAACCCAAGACATGGAGAAAGATTTCTATGCATTCATTTTATGAAATATCTTATTTATTCAATTTAAAAAATTATTCAAATGCTGAATTTTTTTTCTATAATTCATGAAAAAAAAATAAACTAACGAAAAATGGATTTGAAAGTAAAATGAATATTTATATAACCATTATTCCTCCGATCTAGTAACAAACAACTTTAGAATTGCTAGATTTGTAATAATCAGAAATGGAAACATAAAATTCTTTGACAAAAAACAATTTTGACAGCTCTTTAAATTTCACCTAGTTGATTTAAAAAAATCAACATATTAGATAAAAGTTATTCTTGAATTTGGGATGAAAATAAACTTAAAGAAAAATGGAATTGAATATTTTGGAAAATATAAGATAAAATCTGGGACTTCGAAATCGGGTGAACGCGACGGCTATAGAATATCACTAGATCAGGATATAATATGTCCGGAGAAAAACCTTTGAAAAGTTTGCGATGGTAGTAGTAACAAATTTATCTCGTAATATAATTACAATTAATAATAATAATAATAATAATAATAATAATAATAATAATAATAATGTATTTATTTATTTTACTGCTAGTAAGTTTGAAATGAATACAAGTTAATACAGTGAAAGATAAACTAGCCCACTCCTGAATGAGTAAGACTCGTGCTCAGGAGGGGATTCAAATACAGACAAAAATAAAATTAAAATTGAGAGTGAATAGAGATTAAATAGTGTTTAATATGTTTAAACCCAAACTATAAATCCAATACAATTTTTTTATATTTTTTTATTAATTTGAGAGGATTCGTGGTTAAAATAATATTTGAATGAAATTTGTTTAATAATCTGAGACCTTGACTCATGCTATGATAAAAAGCTGCATTGGTTTTACATTTTGGTTCAGACAAACGTAGAGAATTCATATTTTAGTTCTATATTTATGTATATATCTTCAAAGTTATTAAAATTTCTATGAAAATATAATAATATAAAATATAATATATAATAATAATAATAATAATAATAATAATAATAATAATAGTGATGATAATAATAATAAGTAATAATAATGATAATAATAGTTGTTACTTTTTAACTCTAGAAATTTTAAATTAAAACTCTTAGTAAGAAAGAAGATAGCAGGCGAAAATAAAGAATCACAAATTTTCTCTGAATCGAATAGTAGAAATCAGTATAGATAGCTTGACAGTTCGTGGCTCCTGGTTAGGCATAGTAAAAGATCTGATAGCCTTTATGAAAAAAAAAAAAGCACAATTGTACTCAATTATCTACAAGAAATAAACTACTATATGTTTCATGGTGTGAATATTCCATACTTTCTCATTTCATCATTTAAAGCCACCTATTTATGGGACTTCTTTACGTATGCTTATAGATTGTATCTTTGGTTGACAATAAAACGTAATTTCTTCCATATATTCCCTGTGGATTACGAGAAAGACAATCTACGGAGTCACGTGGCTATCTAGATCAAGTCATGGCCATCGTGACAATCGCCTAATATAAATACATGTTCAAAGTTCTAAAAACAAAAGAATTACTATACTAAACTCCTGTTATATGTGCATAAATGTAGGCCTATAAACTTGTTCAATGTTGGCCATGTTAAGACTAAGAATGTAACGTCCCGCTGTAGTCTGTCTTTCTCTTTAGCCACGATATTACCTGTGTGGTGTAGTGTTTAATACTGGATCAATAATTTATCCTGGACTTTTTCCTGTATTCTGT
Organism: Periplaneta americana; assembly: GCA_025594305.2. Classification (NCBI taxonomy): domain Eukaryota; kingdom Metazoa; phylum Arthropoda; class Insecta; order Blattodea; family Blattidae; genus Periplaneta; species Periplaneta americana. The sequence goes on from JAJSOF020000035.1 coordinate 11,417,073, forward strand.
CACAGCGTCCCACAATTTGAACATCATGATATCGCTCAAATGCACGAGATCCAGATGGCCGTGAAGTGATTGTCAGCTGACAGACACGTGAATGACGACATTCATTTTATGAATATATTGCAATTTACGTGCTTTGAACTTTATGCGTCATTACACAGGTGTCACTGGTATCTCCTAATGGCAAAAATATAGGCTGCATTGTGGAAATATATTTTGTTATTGTATTAATATTAATATTGAGATTTTTATTTTTATCCTTGAACTATTATGTCTTTGTATATACAGACTTCCCAAGTTATATCGCGGGACTTTTGGAGGAGAACACGTTGTAACACGCGGTATAAGATAACCACGCTACACCCGATGCGTGTAGAATAAATTTCCCTCAATTTATTGATTTTCGTTCCGAACAGACTCTGAATATATGCGCGAGTCAAGTTCCAAACTATCTTTGTGATGCAAATCAAGATTTCAGGTATAACTCCCTATAAAGTTGATTTGAATAATTTCGAGAGAAAAATTGTTCCTGGGCCGGGCATCGAACCCGGGACCTTTGGTTTAATGTACCAACGCTCTACCAACTGAGCTACCCGGGAATTCTACCCGACACCGATCCAATTTTTCCCTCTATATCCACAGACCTCAAAGTGGGCTGACAACCGTCAAGCAACCAACATTGAGTGCACAGTAACTCTGTGTGACTTAAATTGTGGTTTTCTGTTAACGAACAGTGACGTGTATTATGCAAATCAAGATTTCAGGTATAACTCCCTGTAAAGTTGATTTGAATAATTTCGAGAGAAAAATTGTTCCGGGCCGGGCATCGAACCTGGGACCTTTGGTTTAACGTACCAACGCTCTAACAACTGAGCTAACCGGGAACTCTACCAGACACCGATCCAATTTTTCCCTCTGTATCCACAGACCTCAAAGTGGGCTGACAACCGTCAAGCAACCAACATTGAGTGCCAGTAACTCTGTGTGACTTAAATTGTGGTTTTCTGTTAACGAACAGTGACGTGTATTATGCAAATCAAGATTTCAGGTATAACTTCCTGTAAAGTTGATTTGAATAATTTCGAGGGAAAAATTGTTCCAGGGGCCGGGCATCTTTGGTGAACGTTCCAACACTCTAACAACTTATGAACTTCCGTCCATTGATTTTTCCCTTAATCCACAGACCTCAAAGTGGGCTGACAACTCAAGTAACCAAATAAAAGTTATTATTTTTTTCTTTAACGAACAGTTTTATCAAATCAAGATTAAATAAACGTGTAAAGTTGATTTGAAAATGCCATAAAATTGTTCCGGGTCCCTATCGAACCATGACCTTTGGTTTAACGTCCTCCAACGCTCTACCAATGAGCTACCCGGGAACCTACCCGACACCGAGGGTTTTTCCTGCTAATATCCACAGACTAAGCAGTCGGCTGGACAGCCGATAAGTGGTTGAGTCCTCCAGCTTGTGACTTAAATTGGGTTTTCTGGGCGAAGGGCTAACAACCCATAACCGTAAGGAACAGCTTGTTACGAAACCTTACAATGTAAGACCTTGGGGAGGCTGAGACGAGATGGGAGGATCATTTAAAATGGATTTGGGGAACGTACCAACGCTCTGACTGAGCTAGAGACTGGATTAATCTTGCCACAGATAGGGGCTGACAACCGATGCAACCTTATTGAGGGCGGTAACAATGAGACAAGTCGTTTTCTATAACGAACAGATGAATTTGCAAATCAAGATTTTTTAGATATAACTAGTAAATTGATTTGAATAATTTAAGGGAAAAATTAATGTGGCCGTCATCTTTGTGATGTCCACTGATTCCGTCCATTGATTTTTAGACTGGTCCTGTAACCAAATGGGAAGATTATTTTTTGTGATCTCAAATTAAATAAACGTACTAGTGTTAAAATGCATGTCTTGTTCCCTATCACCATGTCATGGCGCGTTGTTCCGGGGCCGAGGATCGATCCCGATAAGGAGGGTAGCTGGAATATTTTGAACGCAGTCGTGGACAGCCGATCTGGTCCTCCAGCTTGGGGTTGTGTTACAAACCATAACGATGCTTGTCTCTGAGGCGTTTGGCAGCCCACGTACAGAGATGTGAGGATCAAATTAAAATGGAAAGGGAGTTGAGACGGTGATAGAGACTGGAGTTCTTCCGGGATAGGGACCGATGACGGGCTTAGAGCGCTGGTAATGAACCTGCGGGTTCCTTAAAAGCCAGATGTTCCGGGTTAAAATATAACTGATGAATATTGCTGGAGAATTTTTGTATAGAAATATTCAAATCTGCTTTACAGGTGTCTTTGTATTGATTGACTGGATGTGTGGAAGGGAAGACTTTGCACCTTTCTGTATTAAAACATTATATTCCATTGTCCACAGTTACCTACATTTACACATTGTATTTCTATGACGCAATTTAAGTTATAAATGTACTTCAGTTTTCTCAAGTTTCTACAACATCTTAAGAAATGGTATGATGAATTTCGTACTTGAAGTGTCAAAAACGCCCATGCCAGATAGTGTTTTGTTTCTCCTGAAAAGTTACATTTTTTTAAACCCTTCAATTAAATCATTAATAATATTTCTTAATTTTCCTTTTAAAGCCATTGTTTTTGTTTTGTATGTAGGTAGAAATATTTAAATTTATATATATACTTTCTCTTTTCTACATTTTACGTCTTTCCCAACATTTCAAGCCCTTTATCTTGCCACATAGATGTTAGGCCTAAGGGTTCCGGGTTCAAATCCAGCTGGGATCTATGGATTTTTACAGGTCGCAAAATTCCGGAGCGCAAGTACTACTTTGAGCGACTTTTAAGTCGTGTGTCCCGTATTGGAGTTTTCCGGAACTTTCAGACCTCCAAGCCTAAACAAAATTAGAGCCTCGTGTCTTATGATCAACCAATCAATCGATCAATCAATGTCTTTACTGCCATGAGCATGAATAAATAATCGGTTGATAAATAATAATCGTTGAGGTCCTTAGAAATGCCTAGACCAGCGTTTCTCAAATTTTCTTGAAGTGGGGACCACTTTTTAAAGTCAGAACAGTTCCGTGGACCACCTTACTCTTGTTCCCTTAGAAAGCAAATTTATCATTTTCGTAGCATATTTTAATGCCAGTATACTTACATTTTAAAATTGAATTAAGGTTCGGTACTTTGGTCCTCTGTTATGGATTCGGGTGGTCCCTGGCTGGGTTACAGGCGCGGCGCCAGATGTGCAGGGAAAAGATGTCGAGAATCACCACGTTCATAGTGCTTTAAATCCCTCTTTTGCTGCTGAGAGTAGAATGGGAAGTCGATAGACGTGTAGGGTAATAAATTTCATAAAATCAGTACTGGGAGAAAAAGTGAAATTCGATTGACATATGTCATTTCCAAACTCTGAGATTTTAAGCTATAGTGTGATGCGCAATTCGTTTGAATTTTATTTTTTCTTCTGTATTTTTTTGAAGGACCACAAAGGCAGACCTCGAAACGCTGGCCTAGACCAATTGATCAGTCACTGTAAACTGCTCAAGAAGTGAGATTTCTAGTAAACTCTATGGTTTGTTGTGGACAAAGAGCCTTATACATTTCCTTGGAGCACTTTGATCTTCTTTCTGAGTCCATTTTTTTAATAACGCTCACTTCAGGAATTATAACTACTATTTGCCTTGCTTCCCACATAGTCTTCCTTGTAGGTCTCGCTCTACAATTTTTCCCTTTCGCCATATCGTAACGTCAGCCTTTCACCCCTGCGGTGCTACTGATAGCATTTCCGGCTGTACATTCAGCGGACTCGATGTCGATATCCGGTAGGGAAGTGGATTTGTATCCTTGTCCCATAGGGACTGTGCAAGTTCCTTTGTGTGTGTGGGTATGTGTGTGTGTTCTCCTTCGTTGGACTCACGCCATATTGACTAAATGAACAGAAAGTTCCGAAACTTGACATTATGTGATGTTGAGTAAAATATAAACATAACATTGCTGTAGCACTAAGCTCTAATGATTGTGCAAAGATACACAATAATAATAATGATAATAATAATAATAATAATAATAATAATAATAATAATAATAATAATTTTATTTATTTATTTATTTAGAATATTAACGTGCAAAACAACAGCACAAGGCCAATTAAAGTTTAATAATAATAATAATAATAATAATAATAATAATAATGATAATGATAATGATAATAATAATGATAATGATAATAATAATGATAATGATAATAATAATAATGATAATAATAATGATAATGATAATAATAATGATAATAATGTTAATAATAATAATGATAATAATAACGATAATGATAATAATAATGATAATAATAACGATAATGGCAATAATAATAATAATGATAACGATAATGATAATAATAATAATGATAATGATAATAATATTGATAATAAAAACGATAATGACAATAATAATAATAATTAATAATAACGATAATGATAATAATAATTAAATAAAAACGATAATGACAATAATAATAATAATAACGATAATGATAATAATAATGATAATAACGATAATGATAATGATAATAATAATGATAATAATGTTAATAATAATAATGATAATAATAACGATAATGATAATAATAATGATAATAATAACGATAATGGCAATAATAATAATAATGATAACGATAATGATAATAATAACGGTAATGATAATGTTAATAATGATTTTAATAATAATAATAATAATAATAATAATAATACATAATGATAATCATAATAATAATGATAATAATAATTTTAATAATAACAATAATGATGATAATAATAATGATATTGATAACAATGATAATAATAATTTTAATAATGATAATGATAATATTATTAACGATAATGATTATGATGATAATAATGATAATGATAATAATACTAATGATAATAATAATAATAATAGTAATGATAATGATGATTTATTTTAGCTGGCAAGTTAAGGCCGTAACGATACCCATAAAAAGAGTATATAATGATGATAATAATTTTAATAATAACAATGATAATAATTATAATGATAATAATAATTTCAATAATAATAACGATAATAATAATAATGGTAATAATAATTTTAATAATAATAATGATAATAATAGTAATAATAAGGATAATGATAATAATAATGATAATAATAATATTAAATAACCTGGAAAGGGAAACTGATATGCCATACGTCCTTCGAATGCCTGAGTAAAAAGGTTTGAGATGATGATGATGATGATGTTTTGATGATGATGATGATGATGATGATGATGATGATGATGATGACTTCCTAAATTCATTAAAGCTATAACAATTATGTATGCTGATGACACTACATTCTAATGTTCTAGCTCTACTCTGAATGAATTACATGCTCTAACCAATGATATTCTATCACAGATGGCTTTATGGTTTGAATCTAATGGTTTTTTGCTTAATCAAGAAGAGACTATCAACATAACTTTTAGTCTAAATCATGCAATAAAAAAGGATAACATACAAAACTGTACCAAATTTCTAGGACTTTTTATAGACTCCAGTTTAACATGAGAAAAACATATCGAATATATATATTCTCGAAAAGGAAGCAAGAACGACCAAAATTATTAAACCTTTTCATTTGAAATATCTCAAAGAATAACCACCTGAAATTAATGACATTATTTACGGTTCACCTTGTATAATCTGGCCTGTAAAATAACGAAATCATTGCTAATGAAGTAAATGATATATTTTGTCTTAAATATGGCCTTAATTTAATTTAAAATTCGCAGATCATTCACTTATGATGGAGGACGGTCAGTAATATACGGGTCTCCAGTTTGAATCTAGTGCACATGTGGTCTTGTTAACTGTAAGGGAATCTTACCCTTCCGCGAATGCATTTCCGGCCGTCTAGTTCATAACTATTCGCTCTACCGGCAGATCTAAAACGGTTCACAATGAACTAATAGAATAATGGATGAAATTGCACTATTACATATCTGACTGCATTATTCATTTACACGATATTTTAAGGGCTGTACAAAGACTGATTGCCCGAAAAATTGAATACGTCTTTGCTGATACGAACCATACGTGTTAGTTGGGAGGCCGGAGGGAAAAATACCTTTGGGGAGACCGAGACGTGGATGGCATGATAACATTAAAATGTATTTGAGGGAGGTGGAATATGATGATAGAGACTGGATTAATCTTGCACAGGATAGGGACCGATGGCGAGCTTACGTGAGGGCGGTAATGAACCTCCGGCTTTCTTAAAAGCCGTAAGTAAGTACAGTGAAAGCTCCTAAGTTCGACATCCTATAGTTCGACTGCTTACGTAGGAGAATTAGACACGCCCCAATACGGGCACTAAGAAATGGGTTTACCATTTGAATGGGAATTGGTCTTGTGTCTTGTAGTGATACTTTTGTTAAAGGAAAACAGAATATTTTATTGATTAGGACATCCATATTCATTACTGATTTTAAATTAATGAACTCTTCTTTTCTATATGAGAATTGTGCCGTTTGTGAGACGGAACTGTCGAAACCCACTGTGGTACTAGAAGCGCATACACAAGTCTCGGGGCGGGCAGGAAATGCAAGTACAGTACTGTATTCGTTGATGGATAACCAATAAGAATTTGTATTCATTTCACCTGCCACACCCACTACCCTTATTTGTCAGAACTTTCCATTCTGTTTTGTCGAACCTCGGGGAGTCCACTGTATTATTATTATTATTATTATTATTATTATTATTATTATTATTATTATTAGTGAGGCCTGGACTGTCCAAAACTCAGATGTTCAACGCCTAACAAATCCGGAAATGAGATTTCTAAGGAGGACTGCCGGCTACAGCTTGCTTGACCACAAAAGGAATGAACTAATTACAAAAGAATTTAAAATTATACCTATTTATGAACATCTCAACCACTATAGACAAAAATGGCTTAACCATGTCAATAGGATGGACCGTTCCAGACTCCCAAGACAAATTCTCCACTATATACCACATGGAAGGCGATCTTTGGGACGCCTTCTGAAAAGATGGACGGAGACCGTAATAGGCCATTAGGCCTAATACCTGCAAGGACGATGATGATGATGACTATTATTATTATTATTATTATTATTACTATTATTATACAATAGTTAATGATTCAATAATAATGCTTAAGGTAGTAATAAATCATGTGAAATGTTGTTAAAAAAAGGAAAAGTTGTTATTGTAAAATAAAATATGTAAACTGCAATAATTATCAATAGAGACGAGAATTTCTTGCACTATAAAATCCCAAAATATGCATGTATTTATGCACTATCAAACTATGAAACATGCACGAACAAGCGAAAATTACATTAAAATATGCACTTTCATTTTTGTTTCAAATTCACTATTTAACCTGACCTTTTTTTTGCACAGTTAACAACTAATATCATTTATAAATTGGTTTCTGCGCTTGTCAGTCAATATGCTTTTGTATGCAGAGAATAACCTCTCTACATCGCAAGAAGTTATGAGTGCAAACTTGAATAAACCTTTTTCTGTTATTTCTTTCTTTCTTTACTCCTGATTTCTGAAGCTAAAATAAGGGACATAAAAATCGAGAAATTTAGGTGTCTACTCAAAATCATTAAAACACGCACTTAACAGTACATTATGTAACGAGCCTATAATGATAGTAATTAAGACGCGAGTATGTTTATGAAACGAGCGGAAGCGAGTTTCATAATTTTCATACGAGCGTCTTAATTACCATTATAGTCAAGTTTCATACGACTTTTTATGCTCGACCATATTGATTTTTTCCGGCAATTGGTGAAATGAATTTGCGGGAATGTGCTTTGTGAAAGGCTGGAAGATGACGGTGAATTGATGTTAATTTGTGTGTTGTTTTTTTCGACTGAGTTTAAATTGTCTAATCTCGCGCTAGTTGTCTTTCGATTGCATATCCGAGAATAATCGATACTTGCGCTTTCATATTGCTACAATGGAATTTTCTGATTGGTGGAACGCCTGAACTTTAATGAATAGGTGTACTTTAATGAGGTCCATTAAAGGGTTGCTACCAGGTGTATAATTACTACATTTCGGCATGGTCGAGCATAAACTGAATATAATGTCTATTATATGCATGATTAAGCTAAAAATTGCTTAAATACGCATTATGCATGTTTTTATCCCCAAAAAGGCCAAAACATGCAAATATGCACGGAAAAAGTACACATTTGGAACCGGAAAGTAAAGAAATGGATAAGTACTAAGTTTGAGCTATGTCCTGTGTTCCTATAAAACATGCATTTGCATGGAATTGTCGTCTGTAATTATCAATAAATATAATAAAATAAATACAGTATGTCAGCATTTTTACATAATTGTTAGTAGGATGCGTACCCCCGGGGGTACGCGTACCATAAGTTGAATACCACTGGTCTAGAGTTAGTGCGCCAAATCCATGCTCTTGAGTGAATTCGAATCCCGCGTGGGGTGATTACATGTTTGGGTATTTTTGTGTTTTCGTCAAGGGTAAGGTGACTGTAAGAGAATTGCCAAGGTTATTCCTCTCGCGAAATGCCATCTCTAAAACCCATTCCATCGATGCTCGACGCTTAATAAACGCAAAAACTTGATATTACATCTCTATAAATCAGTTAATGAAATTAATCAAAATGACATTGAAACATTCCATACAATATCGTGATTGTATCCACACATCGCAAGGTTCCCAAGACTTGCAAGCTTCACACATATACTTAACAATCCAGGCCGAGGAACGAGTTTCGCGAAATCACTGTAATAAATTGAAGAAACAATGCGAATTTTGTTACAAGGCCATAGAGGCGGGGACTCTGTTTATGTTCCACTTTTTTTTAACTTGGGAGAATATACCTACGAAACAATAGGAAGAATTCTATGACCTGTTTACACGACCATGCCTTCTGCGCAGGTCTGTTTTCTGCCCAACTTGCGTTATGAACGAGAACCAATTGGCTCCAGTCTCCACCCATCCCATCCCATCCTGCTTGCATATGAACGATGGTAAGATAATTATTTAACGTCGATTTTGAAGCACAGAGACTGTCCATTGACGTAGTGTCAGAAAGTTAATTGAAAAATGATGGGAATCCTACATAGTCGAAGAAAACCTGCCTCTAAACAGCATTATACTTTTCGATCGCACTTATACAACCTATTACGTCAATTATTATTATTATTATTATTATTATTACCATTCAACGTTGGTCTGATTATAACGGTATGAAAATTAATATTTCTAAAACATGCGTTATCCCTTTCTCTAGGAAGACAACTACATTGAAGTTCAACTGTTCGCTATCGAATGCCGCCATAATCAGGAAGGACTGTATAAAGGATCTAGGTATATATCTTGATTCTAAATTGTACTTTCATGAACATGTTGATCATTTATTTAATCATTCACTAAGAATGCTTGGTCTCATTAGGTCTATTACTTATTTCTTTTCCTCTCCAGATACACTACTTACATTATATTATGCTTTAGTAAGGTCTAAATTAGAATATGCATCGGTTGCGTGGAACTCTATTACTTCTACTGATTCAGCTAAACTAGAAAATATCCAAAGAAAATTCATTTCTCTTTGTGCGTTCAGATTTGTACCTAACTCCTCTTCTTTAAATTATGAACTGTCTAGTAAATATTTTAACTGTACCAGTCTGTATTCGAGACGTCAGGATATTGATTACACTTTCTTTAATAATGCTATTAATGGTGTCATTGATTGTGATTCTTTTATACATAACACCTACCTTAGAATTCCCGTGAAAGGTTTTCGTGGTCAAAGAATTTTCTTCACTAAATTATTTAAATCCCTCTTTCCAATAGCCAGGTGTATTAAAAGTGCTAATTTGCAAGAACAGATTTGATTTTACTTATGAATGATATATCCTTACTTGTTATTTAATATCTTTTATTATTTGTTAGATATTGCCATTTATTTTGTTGCATTTGGTGAATGATTAATTTTCACCATTATATTGATTGTATTCCATCTCACTGCCATTTTCTGTCATTCATTCTCATAATCATTTTTTTGTTTTGTTTTTTATTTTGTGCGAAACTGTAATTGGCTTTGTGCTGTTGTTTTGCACATTAATATTCTAAATAAATAAATAAATAAATGAATAACTGCCTCGGCTTACCTCCTTTTCTGTGAATGATTGCAGCTCTTGTACAAGTACAGCACGCCGCACCGTGAACTTAACCCGGGCTATTGTGTAGAAGATGATGATATGTGAATTAATGATGGCGAAATGAGTCCGAGGTCCAACGTCGAAAATTACCCAGCAGTTTTGCTTCAATTGGTTGAGGGAAAACCCCGGAAAACCCCAATCAGGTAATTTGTCCCAACCAGGATTTGAGTCGACCTGGTTGGCGAGTTGGTATAGCGCTGGCCTTCTATGCCCAAGGTTGCGGGTTCGATCCCGGGCCAGGTCGATAGCACTTAAGTGTGCTTAAATGCGAGAGGCTCGTGTCAGTAGATTTACTGGCATGTAAAAGAATTCCTGCGGGAGAAAATTCCGGCACATCCGGCGACGCTGATATAACCTCTGCAGTTGCGAGCGTCGTTAAATAAAACATAACATTAACAACAACCAGGATTTGAACTCGAGCCCGCTGTTTCATAACCAGACGTGCTGACCATTACTTCATAGCGGTGCATTATTCGACCATTTAGAATTTTTCTTGCCTGACATTATATCGTGCAATTTTTTAATTATTTATTAGTACGTAACTGCCTTCCAATGAAGGAAGCCCCAAAGACTCAGTATATCGTACCTTAATCAATTTACAAATATTTATGGAAAAAATAATTACCATAAAAACAACAGAAAGAATAAAAATGAAAACACAACCAATAGACGTTAACACTTTAAGTGAAGAGATTAATTCCAAACTGACCTAAGTCAAAATAACCAAGTTGAGAGAAAAATGACAAAAACTGATTAAATGTATTTGACCCATTTAGTGGTTCTATATATATATTTTTTTTTTCAAACGAATGTAAGTCAAGACTTGGAACAGTCTCTTAAATAAACTTATGCATTTATATATGGGCTTAAAAAGGATAAATTAAAACGTGAATAAAACAAGTTAAAACCTAAAAAAATGACTTAAGATACTTTAGAAACCACCTCTTCAATTGTTGAAGACTAAAATTATTTAAAACATGGAAAGACTTTCTTGTAGTTTATAGTACAGATGCAGAATTAAAATATGGGCCGAATCTTGATAGGAGTCCTCCTCTATGTAGGCAACAAGCTTCACAAAACTGTCTACAAGTAGCATACATTTAGGCGCCCTTGTTTACTGAATCTGGCAATGCGTTGTATCTGGAACTTAGTAAAATAGATGGCCCAAATTTTGTTTCTGTACCTGTTACAATATTATGACGAAGAGTTATGGAAAGGTTGAAATTTGGTCTAAAATGTTCCAGGTCAGTTGTAATTACTCCACGACCTCCAATAAAAAGACCCAAAACTTAGTCTTCAAGTATTAATTGACTTGCCCATTAAAAGGCATATATGACTCGGTTAAGAGAGAAGTTTAAATGATATTCTTATTGAATTTGGTATTCCCAAGAAACTAGTCCGATTAATTAAAATGTGTCTCAGTGAAACATACAGCAGAGTCCGTATAGCTTAGTTTCTGTCAGATGCGTTCCCAATTCACTGTGGGCTAAAGCAAGGAGATGCACTATCATCTTTACTTTTTAACTTTGCTCTAGAGTATGCCATTAGGAAAGTCCAGATAACAGAGAGGATTTGGAATTGAACGGGTTACATCAGCTGCTTGTCTATGGGGATGACGTGAATATGTTAGGAGAAAATCCATAAACGATTAGGGAAAACACGGGAATTTTACTGGAAGCAAGTAAAGAGATAGGTTTGGAAGTAAATCCCGAAAAGACAAAGTATATGATTATGTCTCGTGATGAGAATATTGTACGAAATGGAAATATAAAAGTTGGAAATTTATCCTGTGAAGAGGTGGAAAATTCAAATAGCTGGGAGCAACAGTAACAAATATAAATGATACTCTGGAGGAAATTAAACACAGAATAAATATGCGAAATGCCTGTTATTATTCGGTTGAGAAGTTTTATCATCCAGTCTGCTGTCAAAAATCTGAAAGTTAGAATTTATAAAACAGTTATATTACCGGTTGTTCTTTATGGTTGTGAAACTTGGACTCTCACTTTGAGAGAGGAACATAGGTTAAGGGTGTTTGAGAATAATGTGCGTAGGAAAATATTTGGGGTAAGAGGGATGAAGTTACAGGAGAATGGAAAAAAGTTACACAACACAGAACTGCATGCATTGTGTTCTTCACATGACATAATTAGGAACATTAAATCCAGACGTTTGAGATGGGCAGGGCATGTAAAACTTATGGGCGAATCCATAAATGCATTTAGAGTGTTAGTTGGGAGACCGGAGGGAAAAAGACCTTTGGGGAGGCCGAGACGTAGATGAGAGGATAATATTAAAATGGATTTGAGGGAGGTGGGATATGATGGTAGAGACTGGATTAATCTTGCTCAGGATAGGGACCAATGTCGGGCTTATGTGAGTGCGGCAATGAACCTCCGTATTCCTTAAAAGCCAGTAAGTAATTGGCTTGCCCATTAAGCTTTCATTCCTGAAGTCACGGACCAAATTCTGAAACATTTAGTTTTTCCATTATTCTGTTCATATGGTTAGGTTCCAGTCACGTGTTCGTTGTTAAACTTCTTATTCCACTGTAAGAATTCACAGAAAAAAAAAGGAATAATAATAAGCCTGCTAATATGACCTCAGCAGATAGTCATTAAACATAATTTATTCAGCAGATAGCTTCAGTTTTTCTTGTTTCAGTCCACGGAACCTGGAAGAAGTCCTGTTTTCCTAGAATCAATTGCGTAACCTCTCGTGTTCACCGCATCGTTACCCAATCTCTCACGCGATCAAAGTTCCTGCAACTTTAAAGATTTGCAGGCGCCATTGTCCCTACTAAAATTAGCGCCGAGTTCAGCAGAGGTCAACTGAAATCATTTCCGTTGTTATGGCAACAGGATATTCTATTAGATCAATAATGACGTAAATCCAAGCAATCAATAAGTGTTTTATAATCACGCAATACAGATAAACGCGTTTCTAGAGCAGACTGTCCAGGATTTAAATTTGCATCTTCAATCCTGTACCTTTCGCTATGGCAGTGAACTTGCATATTGCAAATATGGTTCACCAACTTTTGGTCACTGGTAGTAAATGTTTATGTACGAGTATGTATAACCCTTAAATTGGCAATGTATCCTATAGAAAAAAAATTGGTAGGAAATAGTAATATGCGTTACAAGAGCGGTATGTTGACGTTTTCATGTTCGAGGAAAATATTGAAAAAGCGAAACGTAGTTGAGCTTTTTTAATTTCCAAGAACATGAAAACAAACATACCCCTCGTGTATCGTACATTATTTTGTGCGAAGGTCGTTTATTACATACCTGAAAGAGGAATTTCTAATTAGTTGCAATGAAATCTCCATCTTGGTTTCTGATCAATGACGGCAACTTTGGAAAACAAATATATCTATCTTCAACATTGTTGCTATAAAATGTTTTCTGTGTTTACTATATTGCAGCAGGCCGTGATATAGCCTACGTCTGTCTTTTTTTTCCCAGTCTATAAATGCGAACTTAAAACAAACGGTAAGGTTATGTAATGATTTATTTTTCATTTTAATATTTTAACAATATTATTTATATAACATATTGCAGTAATAACATCGGCATCTGGAATCTTGTTGAATTTTTCACGGCTTCCTTAATGTTACTTGCATTACAAATGCAGTAACTTTTGTGGTGTTGTAGAGTTTACTTAATTTTTGCAAATATTTAAAAACAATAATTAGCATTGCAATTTAGGTGAAATTGCAGTGGTAAGTTTCCAATTTATAATTATTACTATGTTAAACGTCTCTAAAAATAATATGTTAAAAGCCTAAAGCAGTAAAATGAATATGGCGCTTAAGCGGTGTGTTACGTTGGGAATACTGAATGTGGTATTTCACACTTACCGCGTATTGGTTTTGTGCGGAAAGCGAGCAAATACGCACGATCTCGCACAAATTAAAATTTCACAATACTATAATATTGTACAACATATAAAATATGGACATTGCGATGGTTGTTTTCTTTACGGTCCGACAAGGTTTAATAAACTAGTGTGAGAAATGAAGCTTTGCCAAATTAAGGGATAACTTATATACATATTTCACAGGAGCTAATATTGGCTAAAACAAGAAGTACGTACAAGTGAATATAAATTTATACCCAGAAACAAATATCTATAGAGATATTGACCATTAATTCACTCATTCAAGGGCAGGTCTTTCACTACTAACCCAACATTTTCTAACCTTCACTCTTTTCCACTTTCCTCTTACAAGCAAACATTCTCATGGGGGGGGGGCAGATAAAAAGTTAAGATTTTTTTCTTCCACCATGTTAAATGTTATGTTTTATTTAACGACGCTCGCAACTGCAGAGGTTATATCAGCGTCGCCGGATGTGCCGGAATTTTGTCCCGCAGGAGTTCTTTTAAATGCCAGTAAATCTACTGACATGAGCCTGTCGCATTTAAGCACACTTAAATGCCATTGACCTGGCCCGGGAACGAACCTGCAACCTTGGGCATAGAAAGCCAGCGCTATACCAACTCGCCAACCAGGTGGACACCATGTTAATGTTAAAACAAGTATATTATACAAATTTCGGCCACTAGAGCTCAATTACGAGGCAGTCCAGAAAGTGATTTTCCTGGGTCGTTTACAGAAAGAAAGCACAATTTCATGGAAATATTTATTGAATGAGATACAGCAATATAATTGCGCTATTTTTGAACATATTCTCCACTGGAATTGAGGCATTTCTTATGCCATGGGATCAATTGTTGCATCACAGTGTCGTACAAGTCTGCCGCTGGGATCGGAACCAGTGTGTGACAGCCATCTGCACCTCTCTGTTGATCCCATGGTATGACAAATGTCTCAATTGTGGTGGGGAATATGTTCAAAAATAGCTCAATACAGTAGTTGCTGTATCTGTTTTAATAAATATTTCCATTAAATTGTTATTTGTTTCTGTAAAGGACCCAGGAAAATCACTTTCTGGACGGCCGAGTAGCCAAAATTTGTATAAGCACTATTTTGACATTATTAACATGGTGAAAGAAAAAAATAACTTTTGTGCGAGATCGTGCGTATTTGTTTGGTTTCCGCACAAAACCAATCCGCGGAAAGTCTAAAATTCCACATTCAGTATTCCCAACCTAACACACATAACAATTTCCCTCTTCTTACCGCTTAAGTGACATATTGATTTTACTGCTTTAGGCTTTTAACATATTATTTTTAGAGACGTTCAATTTAGTAATAATTATAAATTGAAACTTGCCACTGCAATTTCACCTAAATTGCACTGTTAATTATTGTTTTTAAATATTTGCAAAATTAAGTAAACTCTACAACTCCACTAAAGTTACTGCATTCGTGATGCAAGTAACATTAAGGAAGCCGTGAAAAAATCAACATACTTGCCGATGTTATTACTGCAATATGTTATATAAATAATATTGTTAAAATACTAAAATGAAAAATAAATCATTACATAACCTAACCGTTTGTTTTAAGTTCGCATTTATAGACTGGAGGAAAAAAAAAAGACAGACGTATATCACGGCCTGCTGGAGTATAGTAAACACATAAAACATTTTAAAGCAACAATGTTGAAGATAGATATATTTTTGTTTTGCAAATTTGCCATCATTGAACAGAAACCAAGCTGGAGATATCATTGCAACTAATTAGAAATTCCTCTTTCAGGTATGTAATAAACGATCTTCGCACAAAATAATATACGATACACGAGCGGTATGTTTTCTTTCAATTCTCGGAAATTAAAAAAGCTCAACTACGTTTCGCTTTTTCAAACTTTTCCTCGAACATGAAAACTTCAACATACCGCTCTTGTAACGCATATTACTATTTTATTTGCCTCCATGTTTATGTTTTCGACTGTTAGCCAGTGCATAAAAGGCATGCCAAAAAACCACATTGCTCCATTACTACATTTAGCTATTATAGTGTCTGTAAAGTCTGCTGAATATAGATCTAAAAAAAAAGTACGAACAGCGTTCAACTAAGATTGCTGGATGCTTTGTTCCGATTCTAGGAATCATAACAACATCATCGTAATGCGCTGTTTATGTAACACGGCTTAAGTGCACTTCCTCGTACCTTAATTATTCACTATATTATTTGTCGTTATGTTGTCTGCTTGGAACACAAAGCGGCGTTGAAAAGTAGTTACGCCCACATACATCTCCGTTTGCTTGATGTCATGCCGAGAAGCATGAGAACAGTCCTTAGTGATTTGCAGTCACGAGGACTTCAGAACTCTGTGATGTTGTGCTTCAGATCGTCCAATGTCTGAGAAACCCCATAAAAGTAGTCCGGAGATCTGCAGGTTCCCCAATTATTCGGTCGTCAAAGAAATTAAATTGATGTGTCTTAATGATTTTTTGGGTGACTGCTCCAGTCGTAAAATGCTTACTAGTCTAACAACCGTAGTACTTTCAACTTGTTACAGAAGACAAGTCCCAGTATTGTGTTTCTTTTGGGAGGATTGCGAACACCAAATGGTATTTATTTACACTGCAAGTTGGGCAAGCACCCGTTGATTTAATGTGATATTGACACAATATAAACAATACAAAAACATAAAATGATAAGTGCTGCCAACAATAGAATAAACATAAACATCTGCGCATCTAGTGCAACAATAGGAATAAAACATATAACATCAATCTATGAATACACAAACATAATTTGGTGTTAAAATTGGGTCAATTTAAAACATAAACAATAATTGACAATTAAAATAAAACATAAAATAACCTAATTTTACAATACAACCTACATATGTATAAGAATACTACATAAGTTTCAGTAGTCAAACTAAAATAACCTATCTACACCTCATGTATGGCACTATGACGCATTTCACTGACACTTTAGGACACATTTCACTGACACTTTAACACATTTCACTGACACTATAGAACACATTTCATTGACGCTATAAATTATCACTGATCGGAAATATTCACTGCACTGTAAAACCATAACTTCACTGACTCACCTCGCTTCACTGATACAACAGTTCAAATAAGACAGATAATTACACCCTTATGCATACTTATAAACAGAACTGCATTTGAGCTAAACATTTCTAGTCTAAGGCCCTCTTACACGCTATTTTTTAAATAATGTACAATTCAAACCAAGGGAATAACTCGTCAGGCTAAATAAATACATGTCACCTTAAAAAATTAAATGCTAAATGTCACCTTAATTTTAATTTGCACTTTATACACAACTTTTTAAGTTATTCTTGAATCTACTTAAGGAAGGACAGCCCTCAAAGACCGCTACAGGTAGGTCATTCCATATGCGTCATATCTTGCACTAGTGGACGCAATTTGCAGCTTGAAATGAGTGTCTGTTGTACTATCCACCAACCTGGAGAAAACCCAGTGCAAGAATTTCTCAAGCTTTACGTAATCTACTGCAGCAAAAGATAAGGAGCACAAGGAGCAAGTAAATAATGAACTTGAGATTGCGGTTGATTGTCTTGTCCGTCCATATGAACTTCAGGCTCCAGAACGCCTTCCATGCCGATGAAATTCTTCTATTGATTTCTTTGTGGTTTCTTTGTGAGAAGGTAATTAGTTGACCCAAATACACATATTCAGAGACTAGTCTGTATAAAAGGTAATACAGAAATATATGATTATTAAAGAAATAATGTTTTCATTCGTTTATAGGCCTATTTGTTTTCGTAGTGATAATGTCCCTTCCTCCTGCAAGTCCGATTCGAGGAATCAAAATTGTTGTAACGGTCCTCAGGCTCGGAGATGTTCTGTAGCCATTGTAAGACGCATGCGCCCTGTTCTGCATCGACGTTGCTGCACACGTGGCCTGTATGCAGTATCTCTCATCTCCGCTGCACTAATGACGGCGCTTGTAGCTGCAGGGTAGCTGTCGACGGCTCCACGTCGCTTCGTACTTAATTAAGTTCGGCGGAACTAATAAGCTCCCCGCCCGTCCTTCACGGTTGTTTTTGCCCCTGCAGGAACTTACGTGATCGTCCTTGTGGACACCAAACCACAGCGTCGTACCGATAGGTCCGCGTGGGCATTCACTTACTAATTTATCTAACCACACCTTTAAATTAAAAAAATTGTGATATGGTGGTTGAGCAACGATTAAAATAATGGTAGTAGACGAACGCAAAATTCTTCGAGGAAACTCACCTGCAGCTCTTCTAAATAATTTACTTATTTTATTTATTTACATAACAATCTTTTGACAAATGGTGTTATAGAACCTGTCAATAAAATTATTAAAAGTGAGTGTGTGTATCTAATGCCTACTCACTTCACTTGCGTGATTCCGGTTCTACATATTGCGGATAGATGGCAGCACTGTGACCCGTTTTCAATTTGTACACCACTTCGTGTATTGTATTGTATTTATTTACATTCCCTGTATTCGTACATCGCTTCACAGCTAGAATATGGAACATGTCAAAACAATTTTAATAGTACTACAAAGTTATAATTCATACTCAAAGTGTAGTTGAAATATATACCGTACAGAAGGGTTTTACAATATAGTCTACTAGTACAACACAAGGGGTTAATATCAATGCTTAATACAACACAGAAATATTACTGAAGCGTTGTTGATTATGTCTCGTGACCAGAATATTATACGAAATGGAAACAAAAAAATTGCACATACATCCTTCGAAGAAGTTGAAAAATTCAAATATCTTGGAGCAACAGTAACAAATATAAATGACACTCGGGAGGAAATTAAACGCAGAATAGGAAATGCCTGTTATTATTCGGTTAAAAACCTTTGGTCAAGTATTCTGCTGTCAAAAATCTGAAAGTTAGAATTTATAAAACAGTTATATTACCGGTTGTTCTTTATGGTTGTGAAACTTGGACTCTCACTTCGAGAGAGGAACAGAGATTAAGGGTGTTTGAGAGTAAGGTTCTTAGGAAAATATTTGGGACTAAGAGGGATGAAGTTACAGGAGAAAGAGAAAGATACACAACACAGAACTGCACGCATTGTATTCTTCACCTGACATAATTAGGAACATTAAGTCCAGACGTTTGAGATGGGCAGGGCATGTAGCACGTATGGGCGAATCCAGAAATGCATATAGAATGTTAGTTGGGAGACCGGAGGGAAAAAGACCTTTAGGGAGGCCGAGAAGTAGATGGGAATGTAATATTAAAATGGATTTGAGGGAGCTGGGATATGATGGAAGAGATTTGATTAATCTTGCACAGGATAGGGACCGATGGCGGGCTTATGTGAGGGCGGCAATGAACCTGCGGGTTCTCTAAAAGCTATTTGGAAGTAAGTAAATATAGGAAATGGGTGAGGATGATGATGAAGGTGAGGAAGGGAGAAGGGAGGAACCTGGTACCGGCACGTAGCCTAGTCCTGTCGAATAGTATCAAAGGGATCGTCAGGCTTAACGTCCTCGTCCAACGGACGAATCACTCAGTACCACCAGCAATATATGCCTTCTCTTCATATGCACTGCGGAGATATTTGGGATTTAACCCAGGCATATTGGTAGAAATCTGTGATCTGTTACTTAAATATGATGTGATTAATTTTAGCAATTTGTCCTGGCTTGTAAAACCCTGAGCGTAGCTTCCCACCTTTGGCCTAGGTTTGTGGTGTAGTCACATAAACTATAAATGTTAGGGTTCGTTCGGAACCTAAGTCCCGAAATGATGACTCGAAGAAATTGTAGAGTATATTTATTATAATATATACAAAATACAGATACTGAGCTCAACTGTAGAGCTCCCAGTAGCAAAAGGCCCTCTGGTAATGAATTCCATGCTTATATTATCCGAGGAAATGAAAACTCCACCCTATGAGGTCATCGGCAGCCAATTAGATTCAGAACCATATGGTCATTACCTCCCCATGAGGTCATTAGCATCCAATTAGGGGTAGATGTATTTTTAACCATGAGGTCATCAATAGCCAATAGTAGGCATGTATGGATAACATCTTTTAAGTTTATCACATGAGTGCTGTTTACTCTGACCATCTTACTTGTGATGAGAGAGTTAATGTTATTGTGGCCCTCTGCGCGTGATTTAAGATTGTTTATACACGTGCACTACAGACTACTCATGCGGGCGACTTCATTTCCTCGTGATATTGATACAACTAGACTCAGCTTGTTCCATGAACATAATACAGATTAATAATATATAATATTAATTCTAAATACAATATTAATTCGATAGATAGGTAATCATATCTGGTTATGCCTCTATATATGACACGCCCTCCTTATTAAAAGTTTTACAATCTTTGTGAAGTTAAACTTTTCTTTTGTCCAGTGAATTGGATCTTGAAGTGATTTTGTCATCCTACGTGACTGAGTGTTTGATGATAGTGATTCTAATGATTGAGCTTTAATCTGTTCTAACATTTCTGATACTTCTTCTTTTCGAATTGGTTGCTTTATTAGAGGGTCTTGTCTTTTTGATTTTGGTATTAGTTCTAATTTTATGTTTTCATGTTCATCTTCCGAACTAGTATATGAATCATTTTGACAAACAGTAGTCTTTTGTCCATACTGTTGATTTTTAATTATAATAGGCCTGCAGCATGATGAACAACCTTTCTTACAGTCCCTAATTGCATCTTGCCAATTACAATATCTGAATAACCATAACCCACATTTACGACAACTAGAACAACAACAACAACACAAGCATAATGCAATACTAATTCCAAACACAGTACTACAGTAAAACCAAGTAGAGTATGAATACCAGAATGATTGATATTCTATTTTATCTTCCTCCTTTTAATTTGTTGTTGAATGTCATCTATTCTTATTCCCATGTACTTAAAGTCTGAGGTTGATGAAAGGATATTTGGATAAGGAAGTGACATTTTTATTTTTGGAATAACCTCTTCTTCCATTTTAGTGAGACAACAATCTATATCCATTGGTACAAGAGGAATAATGTCTGTTGTTGAGTGGTTCATTACTTCATGTTTTATTGAAATATCATTCCAACTGACGTTATTCCTTTACACTGTATGGGAAGTACCAATTTACCTCTCTTATACAATTTCACTTTTCCTTCACTTCATCGTCACACACAAAAGTTATATCATCTACTTGTGAGGTTACATACAACCATTCATTACTTGGTGCCAAAGGAATCCAAATGGTTTCGCTTAACATCATGTATTGTTCTAGATTTATACATTCTTCAGGATAAACATGAGTTGAGGGATGTATGAGCCCTGTCATACAGTCTCGTGTATTGAATAAATTTATGGGTATATTTTCAATGCATACTAAATATTTTGGTCCTGCCTTCTTACATTGATCAATTTGTCGTTGATTTAGATAAGCATATTTTGTCTTCATAGCGTTTGTAGCTATGTATTCCGTGTGAGTTGAATAAATTTTGAAGTTTTATTATTCGGTAATTTTATTGGAAATGGAATCATATCATATAGACTGAATTTTTCTCTTTGCACAAGTGGTACCTTTACCCTATAAACTATCAACGTAGAAGATTTGAAAATTGTTGCAGTTAGAATTTGGTCAACCTGATCGTTTGAAAAAGGTGGTAATTGCAATTCTGGGGGAACTGCATTAGCCAAAAGATTCTTAATTTTTACGTAAGTTATTACCTGCGGCTGAATGATTCCTTGTCTTCCATTTACTACCATTGTTATTAGCAATGTGTAATACTCAAAGCAATCATGATATCCTAATTCTATATGTTTAATTATCAAATTAATTTTGGTTATCACGTCATTTTCATGTAACGTTTCTTTCCATTTCTCTCCCCATGCATTAGTAACTGTCTCAAAATTCTTTATTATTTCTTTCTCATTTAACGTTACTTCCGTGACTGTTTCGTTGATACTGATCAAACTAGACTTCAGTATTGTTAATTGATCTGAGCTTAATTGCAAAAACTTTAATTGTTCCGCCTGCATTTGATCCATTTTACTTTTATAGGTTTCAATTTCAGCTTCTGTTGCGGTTCCAAACAAAATACGAAATGTTTCTCCTACAAAACCTAACATTGATCTTTTGCGTCTCTGTTGGTTAGGACCAATAATTTCATCTAGAGTGACTTTTAATTGTTGGACACCAAACTTTCTTGATCTTATGTCAGTCAACCCTTGCTCACAATCGGTTTTATGAAACCATGTAAAATCCTTTATGGCTTTACATTCTTGTTCTAATCTTGTAATGCCCTTTTGCAATGTGTCATACAAATGTTGCACAGATTTTAAATCTACGTACGTGATTACGTCCCAAGAGTATGGCGTAAACCACACATCATTTACATGATTAAAATATAAACCTGTTTGTCCTGAAATTTCGTCATTCTGTATTCTAATACCTTCACTTACTCCTATGTATCCTAGAATCATTGCTATATAGAGAGTCATCCGCATGATGCTCTGCAACAAACAAAACAACATTGTCTTATTCTTTACATATTGTTACTCTGTTAATATGTACTATAGACCTCTTACGACCTGTTCCACCTATTTTACACAGTTCCACGTTTACTCCTTGTAAACCCCTTACTTCATATGGTCCCATTATCTTACTCTTTACATATTTTTACTCTGTTAATATTCACTATAGACCTCTTACGACCTGTTCCACCTATTTTACACAGTTCCACGTTTACTCCTTGTAAACCCATTACTTTATGGTCCTCCCACAAAGGATCCAATTTTTCCTGTTTTCTTTCCTAACGTAGACCTTCATGCCTACTTTTATCTTTATTTCCTTTTGTTTCCCATTGAATTCTTGAACTCTATGTTCCTTACTCTGGATTAATAACTCTCTGGCTTCTTGCCATGTTATTCTCATTCTCTGTTTAAACGTTGCAACAAAATCATCATAGTTATACAGAATCCCTGCCTTTTCTGTAACTTCCTGGGATATTTGCTATCCTTCCGTACATTACTTCATAGGGGTATATTTCGTACTACTATGGGGCGTAGTATTGTAAGTAAATACTGCGAATGGCAACCACTTGTCCCATTCATCCTGTTTCTTAGTACAATAACACCTTAAATATTCGACCAACACCTTGTGAGCTCTTTCGAGACTTCCATTTGACTCAGGGTGATATGCACTGGTATGAATTTTATCAATTTTAAGAAGTTTACATATTTCATGAAATACCTTACTCATGAACTGGCTTCCTTGGTCTGTTAAAATTACATGACATATTCCAAATTGTAAAATTATATTATTTACAAAGGCTTGAGTTACAGATTCTACTGTCATGTCTATCATAGGTACTGCTATAATATATTTACTTAACATGTCCTGACATGTTAATATATATTTATTACCGTCCAGTGATTGTGTTAAAGGACCCACAATATCTAGTGCTATTTTATCCCAAATGTTTTCTGGAGTGTCTGTTATTTGCATTGGTGCCTTAGGAATAACCTGTTGTGTTTTATTTACTTGACATGTTTTACAGTTTCTAATATAGTTAGTAATGTCTTTTAACATATCAGGCCAACTACAATATAACTTAATTCGTTCATAAGTCCTTTGCACTCCTTGATGACCACCAATAGGACATTCGTGAAGTTCTTTCATTATTCTGTATTTTCTGTCCTCATCCATTTCCAAAGTTTTCCTTTCTACATCTACATTGAAAGTTAGTCTACTCAAACAATCGGCATTCACATTTCTCTTTCCTGCTTTGTGAATGACTTCAAAGTCATATTCCTCTAACAAAAGCCTCCATCGTAATATCCTTGAACCTGGATCTTTTACGTTCATCATCCATTTTAAGGGCTGATGATCAGTTACTAATGTAAATTTAGTCCCTAACAAATATGGTCGAAAATGTTTACAAGCCCATATTATGGCTAATAACTCTTTATCTGTTGTGCTATAATTTAATTCTGCTCCATTCAAGGTCCTAGATGCATAAGCTATCGGTTTATCTTTTCCAATTATTCCTTGACTTAAGATAGCTCCTATTGCCACGTTACTAGCATCCGTAGTTAATACAAATGGTTTTGTAAAATCAGGAAATTGAAGAACGGGAGCTTCCGATAGTGCTCGTTTCAGTCTTTGAAAACTCTTCTCTTCTTCTTCAGACCATTGCCATGATTTACCTTTCTTTAACAGATCATTTAAAGATTTGGAAATTTTACTAAAATTCACTATAAATTTTCGATAATACCCAGCTAGTCCTAAAAACGACTTTACATCTTTAGCATTCTTGGGTGTAGGGAATTCTTGAATTACTTTTACTTTATCATTATCAGGGCTAATCCCTTCCTTGGTTATAATATGTCCCAAATATTTTAATTCTTCTTTCAGAAATTCGCATTTGTCTGGCTCTATCTGAACTTGATACTGTCGGAATAGATCAAACACAGATCGCAATCGTGTATGATGTTCCTCTAATGTTTCTCCAGCTATTATTAAATCATCTACATAAACAAAACAACGTGTCCCTATCATATGTGAGAGAATAGTATTCATGAAGCGTTGGAATGTGGCTGGAGCCGATTTTAATCCAAACGGCATTCTCTTAAATTCAAAGTGTCCGCTAGTTGTACTAAATGCTGTTTTGCACTGATCTTCCTTTGCTAAAGGAATTTGCCAATATCCACTGGCACAGTCTAAGGCAGAAAAGTATCGTGCCCTTCCTAATTTATCTAAAATATCTTGAATATTTGGCAGTGGGAAACTATCCCCTATCGTCTCGTTATTTAATTGTCTAAAGTCAACACAGATACGCCATTTTCTTTCCCCGACGCATCTATTTTCTTCGGTACTACTAACAGTGGAAAATTCCAAGGACTTTGACTTGGTTTGATTATGTCCTGTTCTAACATAATTTCTACTTGTTTTTGTACTTCATCCTGATGGGCTTTTGGTAACCTATAATTCTTTAATGTCAGAGGTTTATGCGGATTAATATGAGGAGTTGGAATAGTATGTGCCAAACCTTTTACTTCGGTTAGTCTATCTCCTGGCAATCTGAATATATCATTATATTCTTGACATAAAGATAATAGTTCCTCTTTCCTTCTTTCACGTGTGCTAGTCTGATAGTTTGCTGTAAATGTTTTAGTCGGTCGCTTCCATATAGCGATTTAAGATGAGTATTGCACAATAATTTCTCTAGTACTGGGACTTCCGTTATGGTTTCTTCACTTTCTGACAAGTTAATTACAGAGACCATAAATGTATTATCCGTGCAAGATACTATACCTTCCGCGACATACACTCTGTCATTAAGTTGTTGTTTAGGACAATATCTGTCTCCTATTTCTTGGGTAGGAAATGCGATAATAGTTTCACTCATTTTAGGTATTAAGTATGTTTGTGGAATTCTTTCATTATTGGATTGCCTTATCCAATCTCTACCTAATATCATATGAATGTTTGAATTTGGTAATTTTGGTATAACATATAATTTTGTCTTAACTCCCGCTATTTCCATATCAACCCATCCTTTTATTTTCATAGTTTTACCTGTAATCCCCTTTCACTTCCATGGGTTCAACATTAATTGAAATATGTGAATGTACTTTGTCAGCTAGTATGAATGAAAGACCAGAGCCTGTATCAATTAATGCAGTGCATCCCTTTATGTCCTTATTTTCTAACTTTATTAGAAATTCGTGCTGTTGTTGACAGTCTTGCGTAGTACAACAACACAGCCTCGACTGCTCAGGTGTGTCGACATCTAGTTTCCCTGACTTGAGTTACTTCCCTGGAAGAACCTCGGTTTCCTCGTAGACCACCCCTATTTGATCTACAATCCCTTGTATTGTGCCCTATGCGTTTGCAATAGTCACATACTGGTGTGGAACATTCCCTCGCGAAATGTCCTATCTTATTGCATTTATAACACCCTTTGTGTCCACCATGTGAACATTTTCTCTTTAATCCTATTTCCTTGAACGTTCTGTGGGAAACGTTTCTGTACGGCATTCATGCCCTTATCCTGTATTTTTACGTTAGACCTACGGTCACAATCCTCAATGACTGCTCTATCTATTACCTCTTTCAATGACATTTTCTCCGATACCATTTTAACTGCTTCTCTTACTGCATCATGCAAAATTCCATTTATGAATACATTTCTACCTAGTTTAATAATAATATTCTGTCCTCCTTGTTTCTCTGCATTACTCCACTCTGTTGTAAAACGGGCAGTACTATCAATTGTGGCTTGAATCAACTGTTCCACTCTAGCCCCCATTGAGTTATGCTTTCATTGGGTTTTTGTTTCACTTGACACAATTGAGTAGTATAGTAAGCAAAAGTTCTTTGAACAGAAAAATGAGTTTCAAGTTTCTCTTTTATTTCAGCCCAACACGTTATAGTGGATGGACGAATGTTCAAAGTACGTTTAGCATTACCAGTGATTTTGGCCAAAATGTATTTTACTAAAATAGGTTTTTGATCAACATGAACAAGTGATTCTGCTGCCTCTACATTGTCAATAAATTCAATTAAGGTAGAAGGTTCGCCTGAGAAACCTTTCTCAAATAATTTAGCTGCCGCAGTAATAGAGAATTCATTTGTTACTTGACGTTGTCTTAACAAAGTTGCTATTTGTTCTTCTAGAAGTGCTATGCGTTCTTCATTTTCAGGTATCAAATTATTTGGTTCTGCCATTGTTGTAGATCTAACGGGCCCTTTGTATTCTGTGAAATATACTATAATCTTAGGAAGATATATGAAGGATTGACGACGTTCCTCGGAACTAGTAGACAAAACTCACCCAGTAACTAGTGACTGTTGAACGAAGGCGCGCTCCCATCGAACGTGGATCCTCGGACTTCGGTTGTCACGGCAGTCGTCCAGTGAGGCTGCTACGCGGGTCGCCAACGGCTGGAAGTGCCGGAAACCTTGATGAGTGACGGGCACCCCGAAGAGGAAGAGCTGAAGCAGGAACAACCGGCTCGCAGCTAGGGCTGTTGTAACTTCTTCGTCGTGGAACAACCAGGATCGATGAAAACAGCAAAGTGTTGAAAAGAATATCCTCTACGATGAATTAGTTGTTAATATGTCGATCATCATCACACCGTCGCTGCCACCAAGATGGTTTATGTGGTGTAGTCACATAAACTATAAATGTTAGGGTTCGTTCGGAACCTAAGTCCCGAAATGATGACTCGAAGAAATTGTAGAGTATATTTATTATAATATATACAAAATACAGATACTGAGCTCAACTGTAGAGCTCCCAGTAGCAAAAGGCCCCTCTGGTAATGAATTCCATGCTTATATTATCCGAGGAAATGAAAACTCCA
The DNA here is from genome assembly GCA_025594305.2 of Periplaneta americana. Lineage (NCBI taxonomy): Eukaryota > Metazoa > Arthropoda > Insecta > Blattodea > Blattidae > Periplaneta > Periplaneta americana. The sequence continues at coordinate 11,444,556 of JAJSOF020000035.1, forward strand.
CCCTATGAGGTCATCGGCAGCCAATTAGATTCAGAACCATATGGTCATTACCTCCCCATGAGGTCATTAGCATCCAATTAGGGGTAGATGTATTTTTAACCATGAGGTCATCAATAGCCAATAGTAGGCATGTATGGATAACATCTTTTAAGTTTATCACATGAGTGCTGTTTACTCTGACCATCTTACTTGTGATGAGAGAGTTAATGTTATTGTGGCCCTCTGCGCGTGATTTAAGATTGTTTATACACGTGCACTACAGACTACTCATGCGGGCGACTTCATTTCCTCGTGATATTGATACAACTAGACTCAGCTTGTTCCATGAACATAATACAGATTAATAATATATAATATTAATTCTAAATACAATATTAATTCGATAGATAGGTAATCATATCTGGTTATGCCTCTATATATGACAGGTTGATTCGGTTGTCGTTAAATAACTAATAATAATAATAATAATAATAATAATAATAATATTAATAACGATAATAATTCCTACGTCGCTAGTCGGTGTTCGGAAAATGCTATGGAGATCGACGGAATGCCATTGTCGATTTTTCAATGAAAACTCCCAGGTTTAACCGGGACTTGAACCCGGATAGTCTGCGTGGCAGGCTGAAGCTCCTGGCTGTTCTACCAGCGCAGAGACTGAAGTAAACGTCTTAGTCCTAGTGCATTAGAGCTCAGAGTTCAGCTCGCTATTTCAGATCTTGACTTTGTTTTGATTCGTGTTGTGGTTTGGTTTTCGAGGTCAGTTTTTACTGCATAATTCTTGGCTCATTGCTCTTGATGTCCGATGAAAGTAAAAGGTACAATTTATGATGAAATTAAATGAAGAATTAAATCACCAAGTTTGCTGGCATTACCACAGCTGCCCTGTAATAAGAGTAGGCATTGTTTGTTTGTGGTTTCAGGGCGCTACCTGTTTGTAAAGGATAAATACTTGACGTAAACAGTCTAGCCAGCCACGCCGTAATGAACTGCTATTACAATGTGCAGGAAGCGTGAACATGGGAGACATTTTGTATGCAGAGCTGATAGGTAATTAGTCCATCGCCGGTTGAAATAGTAAGGTGTGTTTCCCTAAGTATTAAAGGTTAATGTGATAGCTCAGTGCACACGATGTGGAATTAACTATAATCTGAAATCGATATTAGAATTACGATATTTCCTTATCAGAATGTTGATAAAACTGGCTGAATGACTGCTTGATTTATTGATTAACCGGCTGACTGATTGATTGACAGACAGAGTGATTGATAGATTGACTAGCTGTTTGGTTGATTGCTTGGCTGACTCACAGAGCGTCTGGTTGATTGCTACACTGACTGAGTGACTGGTTTACTGGCTGATTGAGTGACTGGTTGGTTGATTGAATGGCTAATGTATCGATTGATTGGCTGACTGACTGGTAGATTGATTGATTATCTGATTGAGTGGTTGATTGATAGGCTGTCTGAATGACTGGTTGGTTGATTGACTGATTGATTGATTTACTTTTATATTGATTTATTGATTGAGTAAATGGTTGATTGATTGATTGGTTGATTTCTTAAGTTGTTGATTGATTGACCTACTGACTGCTTGTTTGATTGACTGATTGATTGATTGATTCGCTGACTGGTATGTTGATTGATTGGCTGACTGAGTGACTGGTTGATTGGCTGAGTGAATGGTTGATTGCTGACTGAGTGACTTGTTGACAGACTGATTGATTGGATTATTGAATGAATGTTTGGTTGATTGATTGACAGAGATCCTCAATAACTGATTGATTTGTTGGGTTGATTCACTGATTGATTGGTTGACTGACTGATTGATCTGAGTTTTTATTGCCTGACTGGTTGATTGATTGACTCACTGACTAGTATATTATTTATTGATTGACTGTTTGACTGATTAGCTGACTGACTGGTTGATTGATAGGCTGTCTGAATGATTAGCTAACTGTCTGACTGGTTGATTGGCTGACTTTTATATTGATTTATTGGCTGACTGAAGATTGACTTATTGAGTGATTGATTGATTGACTCTCTGACTGAGTGACTGTCGATTGACTGATTGATTAGCTGAGTGTATAGTTAATTGATTGACTGAATATCTGAATGTTTGGTGGATTGTTTCATTGAGTGACTGGTTGATTGCTGACTGAGTGGCTTGTTGACTGACTGCTTGATTGATTGGATGATTGAATGAGTGGTTGGTTGATTAATTGATTGATTGATTTATGGACTGATGGCTAATTGAGTGAATTGTTGTTTGATCGACCGAGTTCCTGAGTGATTGGTTGATTGATTGCCTGACTGAGTGAGTTTTATTGATTGAATGACTGGTTGATTAATTCATTGACTACGTGAATGACTGGTAGATTCAGTAACTGATTGATTGATTAATTGATTGATTGTCTGACTGGTTGACTAATTGATTGATTTGATGAGAAATTTTCTTTCTCATAACCGCCCTAACCAGCGCTTATTTCGTAACGTGAGTCCAGACACCATGACCTAGACCACGACGCTACGGCGCGGGGAGATAGTATTTATTGGTTATTTGATTGGCTGTTTTTGGTTGTCTGGTTGTTGTATGAGTAATTTCTAGAAAGTTTCTGCGTGGGCTTGAACGAGATGATCGTAAGAGCCCTCATAATGAAATACCCGTAGCCTATAAGTAAACCATAAGGATGCTGATGTATTGAATTTCTGATATTATTAAGAAGCTAGTTCCTGTCTTCTCAACATTTACGCTTTTGTTGATTCAGGTAGAAGTGAGAAAATTCGCGTGAAATATGAAAGCTGATCTACGAGCACGAAGTATCAAATCGCACTTTTTGTTTCTGTTATGGAAGCTGACTCAACAAGGCATTGGAATGTTTCATCTAAGCAACATCCTAAGATTCTTATCCACGGTGCAAATTCATTGTATACACACAAAACTGCACAGAAAGAATTAGTGGATTTTCTTTCCACAAATTTGTCCGTCACCTGCATCATTAATGCAGCTCTTTCACAGCTATGGCCTCAGTCTTTGTGATGGACTTTTCCTTATATTTCAGTCGGATATTCAATGATGTTGTATCATTTATCTATGATTTACAGAGATTTTAGGGAGTGTAGTCCAAGGATTTACAATGAGATTACCTGACGTTCCCCTTATAGCTGGAGGAAACTTTGAGGAAAATAATTCTACACGATATCACGGATATATATGTCATCCAGTTTAGAGAATGAAACTACAGTTATGTCGGTTTGAAATTTTAATTTTCGTTCACATTTACAAATGGCGATATGGGCCGTGATAAGAGAATTAATTAATAAAGACATTCAGTATATTTTCTTTTCATATGACGCGATATTTCGAAGTTGATCCCAGCTATTTTTCAGTGTGGTACATTCAAAGTGTATTGTACATACTGTATAAGTGATCTCACTAGAGGTTTTGTTTTATCTAGAGAGAAAAAAACCGAGTGGAATTTAATTGACTATTAAACGATTAGAAGGGAAAACACGGTAATTTTACTTGAAGCAAGTAAAGAGATAGGTTTGGAAGTAAATCCCGAAAAGAGAAAGTATATGATTATGTCTCGTTACGAGAATATTGTACGAAATGGAAATATAAAAATTGGAAATTTATCCTTTGAAGAGGTGGAGAAGTTCAAATATCTTGGAGCAACAGTAACAAATATAAATGATACCCGGGAGGAAATTAAACACAGAATAAATATGGGAAATGCCTATTATTATTCGGTTGAGAAGCTTTTATCATCCAGTCTGCGTCAAAAAATCTGAAAGTTAGAATTTATAAAACAGTTATATTACCGGTTGTTCTTTATGGTTCTGCAACTTGGACTCTCACTTTGAGAGAGGAACATAGGTTAAGGGTGTCTGAGAATAATGTACTTAGGAAAATATTTGGGGCTAAGAGGGATGAAGTTACAGGAGAAAGTTACACAACACAGAACTGCACGCATTGTATTCTTCACCGGACATAATTAGGAACATTAAATCCAGACGTTGGAGATGGGCAGGGCATGCAGCACGTATGGGCGAATCCTGAAATGCATATAGAGTGTTAGTTTGGAGCCGGAGGGAAAAAGACCTATGGGGAGGCTGAGATGTAGATGGGAAGATAATATTAAAATGGATTTGAGGGCGGTGGGATATGTTGATAGAGACTGGATTAATCTTGCTCAGGATAGGGACCAATGGCGGGCTTATGTGAGGGCGGCAATGAACCTCCGGGTTCCTTAAAAGCCAGTAAGTAAGTATTACACGATTAGAAGAAAGTATGTACACATTAAAAGAAATAAAGTACTCTAATACAATAAAATATTAATTGACTTACTAAAATTCTGTTTCACTAATGTTAGCTTCACTCAAACGTTTGAACGGAACCGCCATTTTCAGTCGACTATCTCTGCGGAAAGAAATGACGATCGCAAAGCATGTTTTATAGTACCATAAGGAATTTGCAGTTTGAAGTGTTGGCAAAAAAGAAACAAATGCTAGGGAAGTGATAAAAACAATAGAAAGTATATAAAGATTAGAAGAAATTGAGTACTATAATACAATAAAACAGATATTAATTGACTTACTAAAATTCTGTTTCACTAATGTTAGCTTCACCAAAACGTTTGAACGGAGCCTCCATATTGAGTTGACTGTCTATGCAGTAAACAATTGATGATTACAAAGCATGTTTTATAGTAGTATAGTAGAATTTGGAGTTTGAAATGTTGGCAAATAAAGAAATAAATGCTAGGGAAGTGATAGAAACAGAATAAATTAATTTTGTTTTTTTTTTTTTCAAAGGAGCTACATTTTCGGCTAGGTACTAGAGCCGAAATGTTGGTGCTTTATATAGATGTGGCATCAAAACGCTAGATGTAGCGACAATACTCCTGATGTTGGCAACCTTGTGCACAGAAGTAAAACAAAACGACGGGACGTCCCACGGTTTTATGACACGGTGAGTCATCAGGCGCAGGTTTCAACAGGCTAGAGCTCTGAAAAACCGTCGCTACGAGGAGCTACTTACCCGGACAAACTCTCCCAGATATCTGACGGCTGGCTACCCGCCGAATCTCGGTTCGATCCCGACACACGCTTTAAGAGATCTATACCAGCCAAAACAGGAACGCTTTTTTTTCGCCTAGTAACCTACATCAGTTTTCTTTTGCCATATTAATTGCATTATTTCTGCATTGTCACACTTACATGTTTGTTGCTGCAGGGAGTTTGTGATGGTTTGACAACTTTACTGTTTGAAAACTGTTCCAACCTCAACTATTGTACAGTAGTGGCAAAAAAAAAAAACCGGACCGACCCTTGTAGCTGATTTCAGAGCCTTGTTCACTCCAGAGCACGATATACCGGTAACTAAGACTTTCGTGGTTCGAATCCTACCTGGGAAGGAAACTTTTTTTTTTGTTCCTTATGCAAATTTATTCCCAATACTTTTTGATTGCAGCGATATTTTACTACTTAATTAACTTATTATTCCCAGAACGTGAATTTTACCAGCAATCGAAAATTATTGGGAATAAATTTGAATAAGGAAGAAAAAAAAGTTTCCTTCCCAGGCAGGATTCGAACCACGAAAGTCTTAGTTACCAGTCTATCGTGCTCTGGAGTGAACATTTTTTTTTTGCCACTGCTGTACGTGATCAGTGACGATCGGTTTGAAATTAGAAATCCATCTTTTCGCCCACTTATTCCTGGATACACTGCAGCCTATCTTCTTATTCTGCCCGCCCTTATATTTTGTATTTCTTTTCATTGCTACTACCAATGACAGAAATAAATGTTAATTCTGAATTTAGGGATCAACTGCTATAGTTTTGCTTCCGCTGCAGTTTTCAACGTTTTCCAATCGTCTTGAGCATGCGCACATCGATTTTACTGTTCGTGCAACGATAACTTCAAACTGACAAGGAAAGTATCGCACCCTGCATTCCGAAACTTGTCTCGAAGCTTTGGTGACATAACCGATGTACATTAATTTGAAACCATTTCTGTACTGTGAAATAATTTACTAACTCGTGTATTGAGGATATAATTGTATTTCATAGTATATTTTAATAATCAAGTATAGGTAGGCATGGAAACAAGATATTAATGCAAAATGTACATTATATGCCAATCCAGTCAATAAAAGCAAAGCACAACTATCTTAATGCGTCAATGTAATTTGAGATTTGTTTGTCCTTGCTCCGTAAATTTTTTTGACCCTCAGAAAATGTTTTGGTGACGGTTTGATTTGCTGTAAGAACACCTGATTTTAATGAGCAAGTAATCAGAGTTCGAATTCATTGTCAGTTTGAAGACCGTCCATCCGGCAAAAGGAGGATATGTCCTCTTTTTTAATAATTTTATCCTGTCCGGCAGTCATTTAAAAAAAAAATTTGAAATGTCCGACATTTCGCATTTCAACTAGAATTAATATTGATATTGAATAATGTGCGATATTATGCATAGAATATCTAAACAAATGGTGAAAACCTATGAAAGAACTTAACTGTTTCAATGTTTGAAGCTGGAGCACATAAAAAACATAAAATATGATGACCTATTGACATGCATTGAATTCTTGCACTCTAAAAACGTCACTATTCATGATTCTAAGCTATTTTATCAATTTTATTCTGCAATGTACAAAGATATGCCAATCAAGTTAATTTGGACAAAGATTTAAGTTTAGATAAACAATTGTGCAAATTCTTCAATTCCAATAGTTCTGCGAGCGCTGAAACTTTCTCAGAACTCTTAATTTTTTTTCTTTTTTTTTTTTACCTTGGGGATTTAGTGAAGTGAATTTTTAATGGCAGGCAGAGTAACTATCTCATGCCCCCATGTTATATTGCTACCAGTGCACTTCATTAGAACCAGGTACCCAGCTTCGAAGCCGTTAGCCCTGTGAACTTACAATATATTTATGTTCCCCTATTATCATAATTCAGGATTGTTATCTAAGAAATTAGCAAGTTCTTTGTGATAGTAGAAGAGAAAGAGTGGGGGAAGGGAAGAGGTCCGTGGCCCATTTCTTTTAGGGCTCATCCCGACATTTGCCTTATTGCTCAAGGGAAACCACGGAAAAACCTAGAGCAGGATGAGATGTCGTGCTGACGACAAGCCAATTGGCTATAGTGGGGTCGGAATATGTTCAGGTGGGAGGTTCAGAACTCTTAAAAATATGTCAATTCTATTTATCTATCCCAAGTCACAATGGAAGTGCTGAGAAAGTATTTTCCCTAATATCTGCTCAATGGACAAAAGAACGAAATCGCATGCTAATGCAGACAGTCAGAGGTATCGTCATGGTGAAATGAATCCTCTAGATTCAAAACCCCCTAAAGACCATTTTGTTCATAATTGAGTTATGCCCACATTGCTAGGAATGAATTTTAATGATTTACATAGTTTCAATTCAAAGAACCACTGAATTTAAAGCAAAAGATTTGTTAAAAGTCACTGTTAGGTTGAAAATGTCCTCTATTCACCACCAGTTACTGTCAATATCCTTTAATTTGTGAAAGTGGATATAGGGGATTTTGAATCTATAGGATTCAAATATAATTTCAAAGACATATCCATAGTTATTTGTTACAAGATATAAGTTTGTCTCTTCAGGCTCTCGCACACAAAGTGGGCTCCACCGATAAGTAGGGTACAGATGTAATACTGATCTAGCAACTAGTGAGAAAGCTAAGGTGAGCCATTGTTTTGATCTTTAATTTTGTTCATGCCAGTTTTTAAAAAGTCCTCCTTTTACCAGCAATGTCCTCTTGTTTTAGATTCCACCTCCTATAGAATTTCTTCTCATGGTAACCCTAGTTGGTGCACGAACAGTAAAGTCGATGTGCGCATGCTCATGACGATTGGAAACGTTGGAAACTGCAAAAGAAGCAGACCTATAGCGGTTGATCCCTAACTTCAGAATTAACATTTATTTCTGTCATTGGTAGTAGCAATGAAAAGAAATATAAAATATAAGGGCGGGCAGAATAAGAAGATAGGCTGCAGTGTATCCAGGAATAAGTGGCGAGAAGATGGATTTCTATATGGTGGAATTTTACTAATTATGGTGCAATATAACAAAAATTCCGATTCCTTCATTGTCTTCGGATGAATTTTTCTCTGTTCCTGTGGTGTAGGAACTCACAGAGCTGGCTACGTCATGGAAAATTACTGCAGATCCCGTTGCATTCGCTGCAGCCTCCGCTTTCTTTTTTGCTCTTAGGCCGCCGACAAGTTTAGCCGTTCATGACATACCATGAGTAGAGTTCGGCCTATCCCAGGCTTTCTTCTCCTCGAGCGGTTCTTAAACGGTGGGGGGAGTACCAAATGAAACGCGTTGCGACTTGCAGTATGTCAATATGTCCTCGACCGCAAGCCATTTTGACAGCGTTGCCACAACTCGTGGTCCACAGGGGAGTTGGGGAGGGGGGATGTTATTGTTGCCGTCTGCAATCTAAACTTGGATCAGCTTATAACTGTACGTTTTTTCTTCAAATTCTGAACACTACACTTTCTGTCTGTTGCTGTAAAATGTATATTTATCTTTTTTTATTGGTGGAACTTTCTCTTGCAGAGTTCATTAAGTGTCGGTGACATGGTAAATAGTATGTGATTTGGCTAGTAGGAAGAAGTAAAAACCAGATGTCGTTGAACATTTGCGGTCGTCTGACAGATAATACTTTTTTCCTCTGTGTACATTTCACTTTTATAACACGTTGGACGGAGTTTTTGAATGTCTCGTAAACAAAGTTAGCTCTGCTGGTAACTTACTTACTTACTGGCTTTTAAGGAACCCGGAGGTTCATTGCCGCCCTCACATAACCTCGCCATTGGTCCCTATCCTGAGCAAGATTAATCCATTCTCTATCACCATATTCCACCTCTCTCAAATCCATTTTAATATTATCCTCCCACCTACGTCTCGGTCTCCCTAAAGGTATTTTTCCCTCCTGCCTCCCAACTAACACTCTATATGCATTTCTGGATTCGCCCATACGTGCTACATGCCCTGCCCATCTCAAACGTCTGGATTTAATGTTCCTAATTATGTCAGGTGAAGAATACAATGCGTGCAGCTCTGTGTTGTGTAACTTTCTCCATTCTCCTGTAACTTCATCCCTCTTAGCCCCAAATATTTTCCTGAGAACCTTATTCTCAAACACCCTTAACCTATGTTCCTCTCTCAAAGTGAGAGTCCAAGTTTCACAACCATACAGAACAACCCCTCATTTCTTATATAATTTTCAATGCAGTTTGGAGGGTACGTTAGCAAAAAAGACTGAATACCACTGGTCTAGAGGCAAACACGGTCCTAGTATACCACTGGGGACGACCTATGTTCAGTAGTAGTTTGAAAACAAATCACAGCTCGTGAGCTCGCACAGAATCGCTGCTTCCAAGCCTGGGATCGCCGACCGATCTAATAATAATCATCATCGTCTCTGTTGTGTTCCCTTCCATCATTTATTCTCTTTTATTTCATTCTTTCGCTTTGGATAAGTGAAAATAAACAAGAGGTGTTGTCTTCCCTCCAACACTTAACATTCAGTTCGCCTTCTGGAAAAAAGTTACGCTTGTGAGGAGATGGGAATGTTGCAGGATATTTAACAGGACAGAAGTTGAAGTCTGGATAAAAATAGAGGAAACAAGTGAGAAGTGGCTGCGCAACGTTGCTAAGCGATGACTTGTCTGTAGTCAAGGAGACAGAGAATAGTAAAATCTCACTGTTACAGATGCACAATACAGAGAATGGTAAATATTTGTATACATATTTGAGCTGCACGAATTTACGTCGTTTAAAATGATTCGATTTTCGGTAATAAATCCAGTGGATTTCTGTTCGATACCAGGCACGGAAGTGGAGAATTGCCTCCGCACTTACAAGGGAAGGGTTTCGGCACGAACAGGAATTTTTGGTTCAAATGTGTACATAGGCTTACCTCACAAAGGTGATGAAGACCGTAAAAGCATTCATTTGTGTAACTCTCCGTTTGGTTGGTATTGGTCAATACACTTCTTTAAAAATGTACATGAGGATTCTCTACAAAATGCATGAAACAGCATGGAGCAGAGCAATAAGCACAACACGCAGAAGCAACACCTGAACAATCTGCTGAACCACACTCCAGTGCTGAAAAATAAAATGCCACCTGAATTACATTTTTGAAGTCCGAGACTTGTTCAGTATTCAAGTAAACAGCTGACTGCCAGGAATACTGAAGCATAGGGCGGTACACTGGAGCAGACAACTGGTTATGAATAACAGAGTGCATTTTCATTATAAACACTCGATTTCCCACGTTAAGTTCTGGATTCTTAGCAAGAGCCCTTATGCAATCTGTTATCCTCCGATCTTATATTTTGTATTGTCTAAGGAAATAGATATCCAGAGGCTGGAAATATTTCGTTTTTGTAGGTGGAATGATCATACATTCCATGTCTTAGCCTTGGAATGATTCATTTATTAAGGTTGTGTCCTTGTGCACATTCAATGACTCACACAGCAGGGTATATTTTTGATTAGCTGCAATATTTTCAGACAGAACGTTGGAGAAAAATGTTCTTAAATGGGCTTTAGACATTTTACCACTCGCACTAGCTTCTAGGCTAGGCTAGGCTTACGGGTAAGGTGTCCCATCCCCTTAACTTGTGCAGTGCTCTCCCCACCCCTCAACTTGTACAGTGCTCTAACAGACAAACCACACATTACACAAACGAATGCTTTTGAGAGCTTTACAGAGATGTAAATATGAGCATGTGTACAAATTTTAGATACGAATTCCTTTTCGAGCCGAAACTCTTCCCTTGTTAGGGTGACCACAATTATTGCATCAACCAAAAGTGGGATACCTGTCCTTATCCCCCCTTTAAAAAATGTGTTACAGAAGTTTAATTGAGAAGACAAGAACAGTATTATGAAATTACCAATTAATAATAAATGTTCGATAAAACTTATGGTCTTTCCTATTCAAGAAGCTGTTGCCTTTTCGAAGAAGGTTGGTGTACGTGCAAATTCGGCTCAAATCTAACAACCCTCATAATGAGCGAGTAACCGATTTTAAAAACCGGGACATTTTTGCGTCGCGAGGAAGTTTTCCGGGACACTGGTACAGAGCATCCAAAGTCGGGACTGTTCTGGTAAAATCGGGACGTCTGATGATTCTGTGTAACCGCATTGTTTTATGTTGTGTAAACTTGCGTAGATTCTGGCTTTTTCTTTGTAAGTATCACACTTACAGTTCCAAAATACGCTGTATCCTAAAAGTCATGATGGAGTTTCTTTCAGAGGTTTATATTTTTTGAGTGAATCGAGGTAGAAATGTAATATTGGTGCCAGATGAAAATAAAACTCTCGAAGTTTTTCGTCTGTAAGTTTGAGGCACTGAAGGAAACAAAAGACGGTAATAATCGAACAAATGCATCATTTTCATTGTTACAATTCTGTTACCGGGAGGAAAAAGGTCTTAATTAAAAATTTTATACTTCTCAGGAGAGCAATAGGAAGATTGAAATTGGTGTCAGTTATAGAGTTTTTTGATTAAGAGGTTTTTCTTGGGTATTATTTGTTTATATTTCTTCTAAAATAGGTAATGTTGCTCATTTAAAAATTTTCTTGATTATTTCCAAAAATAGCCGCACTTAAGCCCTTTTAAGACTAGAACCCAAACTGAGTAGAAGGGACTATCTAAACTTAAGACCTTTTTCATGTCAAAATAAGTGAGAAATGTAAATTATTAGCAGTGACGTCGCCAGGATCAGAGCAAGGGGGTTGCGGATGGGGTGCGAGATTTAAAAATGGGGTGTGAGCTGTAAAAATGTGGTACATAAAAAATCCAAAATGTTCCTTCATGCACTTGTGCGCATACTATACATCTGTTTATTATTAATATTACTATGTATTATTATTATTATTATTATTATTATTATTATTATTCACATCCATTACGATACACTAAGGGACGTAGTTTTTTCACATCCAAGAAATTGTTCGTTTTTGTTCTTCAAAATAATTTATGCCTAGTATTTTGTTAATAAATTGCCCTTTGGGGTGCAGAAAGGGGTGCTCCGATTTTTATGGGGTGCTTGTGCACCCTTTCGCACCCCCCTAGCGACGTCCCTGATTATTAGGAATGCAAAATGGGTCTTAAACAATATAGGACTGTTTACCCTGATGCTTAAAGTTTTAAAAGGAAAGGGCATCAGTATGTGATAAAATGGCTAAAATAAAAGTTAGACCTTTGTAACAGGGAAGCATGGAACGTAAACATGTGATGGTTTGTAAGGAATAAAGCATTAAATATTCTTAAGTCCTTTATTCTGTGTGTGCTCGATTCAAAAAGTACTTAGGACATTGGAAACGCTCTATAAATCCAGTCAGGATCTTATTTGACTTTAACCGTTTTACCAGTTTGTAGAGAATTGTTTCCGCTTTCAGAATATATAAAAATCTCATTTTCACAAAAATTGACTTAAGACCTTTTTCCTCCCGGTCACAGAATTAATTATACAAGATGAATGTCTAAAGAAACGTGCAATGTGTTTTGTGGCTGGCAAAATTTGAACCTGTGACTCATGTCCGACGTGAATTTCGTCAAGAATACATTCGTCGTTGGGATAGGCAATTAAAAGAGACTGGAAGCCTATACTGGAGAAAAAGCTTACTGGAAAACCATCGACAAAAAATGATGAAACGGTAGAAGCCACCCGAAGAGCATTTCTTCGGAGTCCAAAGAAATCAGTTCGTAAATGTGGCCATCACTTAGGACTTCAGTAAACAACACTTCATAGTCTTTAAAGAAACGTCTTCATCTGACTCATAAACTTCAATTGCTACGTGCACTTCATCCAGATGATTATCACAGAAAGTAAGAGTTTGTTGTCTACGTGTTTCCCAGTTTTGTATTGAGTGTTCTCCAACTACAGTCAACGCCTCTTGCAAAGCTCGTCCCTTCCATGTGTGGCGATAACTCTGGGCGATATGCGACACGAGGAGTGTGATTGACACTGGCCTCTTATCTGTGCTCTTATCGCGGCCAATGTGTGACAGAAGGAGTCCACACTGGCTTGCAAACAACGTCAAACCATATTGTTGTCTTATTCAAAACAAACTAATATAATATAGTCGTGTATGTAAATATAATCCATTTTCAATAAACGGCGTTTGGCCCACTATGACTCTGAATCCTTCATATTTTTTATTATATGTAAAATAAATAATCTTGGATTTATTAACAAAAAAACTCTAGGGGTCATATTCATAGACATTCTTAGCGCGGGCTTCCGGTGGATGATCAGCGAACTAACGTTTTTCGTATTCATAAACCAGTCTTAGCGATATTATATGATATGATATGATAATATGATATTATGATATATGATACTGTATGCTATGATAATATGATATGATATATAATATACTAATATACTTTACTAATAGACGATAATTATACACAGTATTTAAAGGGTGTAATTGATATTTTGTTATTGAAGTGTTCTATCAGTGAAGATTATGTTGTGTCAGTGAAGTGTGTTATGTCAGTGAAGTGTGTTGAGTAAGTGAAACGTGTTTCTGTCAGTGAAGCTTTATAGTTTATAGTGGCAGTGCAAAGTATTTGAACAGTGAAATGTTTTTGAAGTGTTAGTGAAATCAGGATAGAATCAGTGAAATGTGTCGTAGTTCCAGTGCAGTGAGTGAGTTGACAGCGAAATGAGTGTAGTGTTGAAAGGTACTTGTGCAGATATGAACATATCATGGGTTTTAGTTCGAACATAGGTTTAAGGTACAAATTAGATTTACTTTAAATGTTATTTTAACTGATCGTTCTTCATTTAATTTAGGATGTTCCCTGTTATTATTATTATTATTATTATTATTATTATTATTATTATTAATTATTGTTAGTATTAATTATTACTGTTATTATTAATTGTATTTTTTATTAATTGTGTTTATTATTGTCTTTATTGAATGTAATTAGTTACCACTGCCACCGGGTATATACCCATTGCAGTGTGAATAAATACATACATACGTATGATATATGATAATATGATATGATATATATGATATAATATATAATATGATATGATGCGCTGGTTCGAGTCCTCATGGGGAAGAAATTTTCTCATGAAATTTCGGCCAGTGTATGGGACCAGTGCCCACCCAGCATCGTGATGCACTTGGGGAGCTACGATAGGTAGCGAAATCCGGTTGCGAATGCCAGCAATATGGCTGGGGGGATCATCGAGCTAACCACACGATACCTCCATTCTGGTTGGATGATCGTTCATCTCTGCTTCGACATTTGGGCGTGAGGCCAGCAGCTGGCTGGTCGGTCTAGGCCCTTCACGGGCTGTAGCGCCACGGATTATTATTTTATGATATGATATGATATGATATGATATGATATGATATGATATGATATATGATACGGTATGATATGATATGAATCCTGTACAAGTAATCAGTCGATAGCCGGGGCTAGTTTAGCACACTCGTAGCGCGGGCTAGCGAAATGTCTATGCATAGCACCCTAGGAATTCATGCATGAACCTCATAATAACCTATACTACATTGTATTACACTATATTATACTATTATTAACGGAGAGGCATATATTATTTCGTGGGCGGTATTTGTGAAACAAAATCATATTCTAATACGAATAGGGTAAATCAAACAAATATGGGCACCGTAAGACTTTTAAAACCTAAAACATTTTAGAGTACAGTGAAACCTGTCTAAAGCGGCCATCTGAAGTTACCTTGTAAAATGGCCGTTTTATCAGGTGGCCGCTTGATTAAGGTTGCAGTTTTTTATGAATCAGCATGAAAGTACTGAATTTCATTGACTTTTTAGGACTGTGCGCGTACAAGAATCGTGCATATTAATGTCAACCTCTTCTAGTCTTGCAACTAACCTTTTCAAAACTCAATTTCTTCGCCCTCGCACACTTGAACCATTCGTAAACGAAATCATTCACATTACTAAACACAGATTCTCTCTCCTTTTTTGGCCACCATGCATATTTTCCTCCCATTCTTTTAATATTTCATCTTAATTATACCGTGTATTTGTGTCCTTCCACATTTGAATATTTCTGCAATTTTTCTCGCAGATGTTCCCTTCTCACTTTCTTCAATCATTTTTCGTCTCACCTCTAAACTTAATAGCCTACCACTCTAGGTTTATTGTTAGACATGATTTCTCTCTCAAACTAACTTCACAGTTCCTCTGAATCAACTGAATGAAAGGAAGAAAAATTCGTAAAAGCTGGTATAAATAGAAAAAGATGGAAAGGGGAGAAAAAAATATAAAAAATTCGAATGGTTAACTACTGACCTAAAACATACTGTGACATTTTCGATGGAAAACGTCCGTGTTTCAATCCTTTAAAAACGAGTAAGAATTTATAGCTCTGCAGGGTCGGAGTGGAAAGTGACAAAAGAGTCATAAAACAGTAACTAACCCCAAGATATGGAGGGTGTACTGTTGTACACTTAGCTATTATCCTCGTGATATTGCTCTCTGTCCTCTAACCATCGAAAAAATAGGTCAGACAGTATCCTTGAAAAATTTTTCTGTTGGACAGTGACTGTTATAGTCAGGTTCCAATCCAAACAGACCCCGGCCGCTGGCCGGCGCATGAGGTGGCCGCTAAATAAAGAGACAATTTGTATTGATCTTATGGCAAATCCAATTGGTTCCAGAGAAAATTGGCCTTTTGGCCAGGTGGCCGTTTAAATGAAGTGACCGCAAAGGCAGGTTTCACTGTATATCTATTTTAAAAGATATTACCAATTCAAATGTTAAAATTATTATTTTATGTCGCATATATATACTTTTTACTAGATAGATTAATGTTCTGTATAAATCTATCATTCCCGCCTGTAAAGTTTTTCGGTACTACCCTCACATTTGTGGCTGTCATTCCTTAAGTAAATCATGTAAAAATCAACAACAGCGCTATTTCTGCTATGCTCGAAAGTGTACTCACTACGTAATCGTATTTGTAGCATTCACATGTTCAGAAGCATCAACACAGTTTACACTACGGTTCGCCACCTTAGTTCTGGTTTACCAACATACTCTCTGACGCTTCGTAACTCACGAAATATTAGGGTAACATGGGCATTACCTTAAGGGGAGTGGGTAGTGATGTCTGTGCGATTGAAAAGTTTGAGTACAAAAGTTTAGTTCAATATTTCTGTGCTTTTAGTGCTCAGAGTGGAATAAAAATTTCCATGCTTATACAATCAATCATTCTGAAATCAGTGTTATAAAAGACAACCAATTAGTTCCGTATCCAAGTGCAAAAGAAAGACCGTAACTGATAACCTGCTTTTCACTTTGCTAAGTGTACTTCAATCTTCAGGTGCACATTACTCCCTATAATCTTCACTCATATATCTTGTAATTTGTTAAGTTGTCTAGTAATGTATATTGTAAATTCTAAAGCAAAATTTAGTTAAATATTTCACCCCTAGTGAAACAGAAAAAATATTGAACTTTGTTTAACATTTTTTTTTAACTTTTTTCAATACATGTATCTCTTTTCTCGTGTCATGAGTGTAAGATTCTTAAACCCATAGGTCTACTATGTAGAACGCAGGCTGCAGAAAACACTATCAAAATTTCATGTAAATTGATTCAGTAGTTTCAGAGAAAAATGCACTTAAGTTTGAAAAATGTCAACTTATGGTAAGCTGCATTTAAAAAAATATTAAACGTATGAATTTTATTTTACCGCCAAATTTAAATAGAAATGCCATTTAAAGGGCTTATCCGCAGAAATACCCCACAATATTTAAGTTGCTTTAAAGAGTAAGTTTTGTACTTTTCTTTAAAACACAAAATAAAAAATCGGATTTTTGACCTCTAATCACTACCTGGTTCCCTTAAAAGTAGCCATATTACCCGTGTGCCCATATTTGTCTGATTTACCCTATACAAACTTTGAATTGGAGCAACCTTCAACTAGTTCGAAATTAAAAAAAACAGAATAATGGTCTTGTTTTTTCAGAATGCATTATTCCATTGCAGTAAAGAGGACAACCTCATTTCTTTGACTTAATTGTAAAACGCAGTACATTGTAACATGTTTTGCCCCATTTAACAAGTTGCCAACTCCGTGGGCTTGGGAATATTTGACCTGGTCATGATCCTGGTGACACAGTGCCCAAAACATAGGGGGAGCTACGCGCCGTCTCATCGTTTATTTTTTTTCTTCCACGGCCTCCTGCTCCAGCGGATTTGGAAGCTTTCCCAATACGAGGTGAAACAGAAGAATGCGATGCTTGCGTGTACGGCGCCAAGCGCAATCACATAGGCTGCAGCTGCAGTAACAATCCTGGACGTGAAGCATGTGTTGGATCGTATTTATAGAGTACTCCAAACTCAGGCAGCCGCCCAGAAGAAGAGAAAGGCGTATCTCATAACTTCATCATACTAGCTCCCGGAAAAGAAGAAAGGCGTGCTATTTCATTTACGAATTAAAAGACTGGGTCTTTATAATGGAAATTAAATTTTGAAAATTTTAACAGAAGTAAATGAAGCCATTAGATGCAAAATGTCGTAACTCCAGTTTTTCTTATTCTGAGAAACTCAATTTTTATGAATATTGTCTCGTATGTATGTATGTATGTATGTATGTATGTATGTATGTATGTATGTATGTATGTATGTATGTATGTATGTATGTATAATAATAATAATAATAATAATAATAATAATAATGATTTATTTTAGCTGGCAGAGTTAAGACAAACTGTAAGGCCTTCTCTTCCACTCAACCAGCAAAAGTATACATACATATGTATGAACTTACAAAGAATTAAAAAATTTGATTTCGATAAGAGCTACATGTATACAAGCGTTATTTACGAATTAAACAACAAAATACTATGAACTATTAATTAAACACTGAAATAAACTGTGTAGCAGAATTAAGCTAAAATACATAGAATGTCAATATATTTCAAATAATGTTAGATAATAGACAGAGATTATTATGAGACAATTTTGAAAGTACAGCACAATCAGGATGATGTCTAAAAGAAAGAAGTAACAATGTAATCAGTGATAGTTTAAATCAATATGATTGGAGTGAAATGCTAACAAGGTTATCTTTTAAGCTGTTCTTAAAGGTGTTTATTGTCTTGCAGCCCCTAATACTTTGTGACAAGGAATTCCATTGACGCGAGGTGGATACTGTAAAAGATGATGAATAACAAGATGTTCTATGAAGAGGTATACTTAGCGTGGCACAGATAAGTGATCTGGTATTTACGTCGTGGTTAGAGTATAGATAAGAGAAATAAGACGAAAGGTAATTTGGTGTTAAGGTGTGCAGAATTCGAAAGAGTAAAGACAAAGAATGTAAAGTTCTGCGTTCTTTAAGTCGGAGCCACGAAAGACTTGCGAAGGACGGTGATATGTGGTCATATCGTCGGATGTTGCACACGTATCTGACGCACATATTCTGAGCTCGCTGTAACTTGACTGACAGTTCAGAACTTAGATCACATTAACAAAACGTCACAATAATCGAAGTGCGGCATTACTAGGGTTTGTACTTTTAAGTTTTAGTTGAATGGGGCAATGTAAGTTTCTCAAGCACTCAAACAGTGAATGGAGAAACAGATTTTTTTATCGTTTCTTTAACTTGAAAATTCAACTTAGATTATTATAAAAAAAAAAGCCAAGATTTTTCGACAGATGAATAAGGGATTAGCGTGTTGTTAAGGGTAACAAACTGAAAGATTGCTGTTATTAAGGGAGTTAACTAAACGCTTATGTACAATAATTATAACTTGAGTCTTACTTGGGTTAAGTGCGAGTCCGAAATTGGCCGCCCAAGTGGAGACAGTGGCTAACATTGTCACAATTTAACCTGTCAGTCGATTCATTGATCGTATTGTATGTATGTATGTATGTATGTATTAACACTGCAATTGGATAATAATTTTCCTCGTTTAATTATTAGGCAGCGGCATTCAAATTTGTAGGTCTTTATTGCATTCACCGATGATAAAATGAAAATGCGAAATCGTTGTCACGTTTTGTTTGTTGCTGCTATATATTAATGTAAATGGAACAAGACACACTGCTAAAATTTGCAACTCTGGTTTATATATATTATATACACTCCGCGTGGAATTGGAGCGGCCTTCAAAAGACTTTCTCACGACAATGGACAGCCCGACATAATTAAAATTATTGAAACTACAAAGCTTCCTTCCATACACTCCGCGTGGAGTATTGGACCATTCAAAAGACTTGACGACAATGGACAGCGCGACATAATTAAAATTATTGAAACTACAAAGCTTCCGTCCTCTTTGACACCGCTAGCCTACTAAACGTGGCTACTTTACACTCGGTGACAGTGACATATAATATACAATAATAACATTACAATAATTATTATATTAATAAAATTTAAAATAGCCTAATTCCCCCTCTGGTCATATCGCGAGTTAATCTTTGGTTGAAATCCGTTTCGCAATGTTGAGACTGGTTCTATTGTTATAACTAGATGACGACTTAAAATAATTTATCGATTATATATATACAATAAAAGGATCAATTTTTAAAACGATTAGGATAATATATAACCTCAATTTCAAGGGGAACCAGGAAATAACGACTGTTTTGTTGTAATAATTAAAAATATATATAATTATTTGAAAAATTTATTTGTTAAGTCTGTTACATAACTTAAGCTTTTTACTTTCTACATAATCACCACCTACATTTAAACATTTGTCGTATCTGTTCACTAGCTTTAAATTCCCGTGTTATACTCCTCTGACAAAAGTTCATTAATTCAGGTGTTCACTGTCTTCTTCAACTCTTCATCACTTCCAAAACGCGTACCACCCAGAAATTCTTTCAGCTTAGTGAAAATACTGAAAATCGCTTTAGCAAAGTCTGGACTATAGGGCGGATGATCAAAGATTTCCCAACCGAATTGATCCAGCAATTCTCGAGTTGAAGCAGCAGTGTGCGGGCGGGCACAGATTTTGTGGTAGCCAAGATGTTGCGACACAATTTCACCAAGCAAAGAACGAGAAATGTCAGGAAAGGCAATATGCAATTCGTCGAGTGATGTGCGCCTGTCTTGCAAGATTCTGTCGTTCACTTTAGTCTTCAGGTCTTCTGTGATGAGTGATGGGCGTCCGGGTCGAGTTTCATCGTGGACATTTGTTCGCCCATTGTTGAACATTTCGCACCATTTTCTCACATTTCTTTCATTCATTACAGTATCACCATACGCTTCTTTCAATTGCCGGTAAATTTCTGCAGGTTTCAAATGTCGGGCATTCAAAAATCGAATCACACTCCTCACCTCACAGTCGGCGGGATTATCAATCACGTCGTTCATTTTGAAGTAACACAAAATGCACAATGGCGACTTGTTGCAACCAGTACTCACAACATTATGAGAACACATGTTAAGGAAGCCAGTTGACCTTCAAACAAGGAAGGGGAGTCAGCTGCGCGGCGGGTATGCGCGAACGGTCGTTATTTCCTGGATCCCCCTCGTATATATATATATATATATATATATATATATATATACTAATTTGTTATGAATATGATTTCGGTGATGAATGACGGGGTGATTTTCAGGGATGTTGTGGCCCGAATTTCCTGGCATTTGCCTTACGCTTGAGGAAAAACCCTGAAAAACCTCAACCAGGAAATTCAACCCGACCGGGAATCGAACCCGGGCCCTCTGCGTAAAAGACCAGCATGCTGACCCCTACACCCCAGAGGGGCCTATAGCCTAATTACAGTAATAAAAAATAAAATAAACGTAAATTTAATTCTAACTATAATTAAATAGATGCAATAAACCTAGGACTATGAATAAAAAGTATGCTTAATAACGGTCACAATAAGCAAAAGTAAACCTAACTTATACGAGTAAGTACTTTTATTAAACCCAACTATTACCAACTTACACAGGTTAATAATACATTTTCACCAGTATTGGAGTTTACATTAGGTATGGTGCTGGTAAAGCGTCATTTCCATGCTGCACATTGTTTATTTGTAATTAAATTTAAGAAGTCGTGGAAGTGTGTTGTTTTGCAACTCAGTAAATAAGGAAGACTTACTATTTCTCTTAATATTATTTTAAATCGTAAATAAGAAATTAATAAACTTACTGATACATATTGTATACATAAACAAGTATAAAATAATATAACATATCATTACAAAACTTTCCTTACTCATCATCAGTGTCCCAAACTTCACTTTCACTATCAATGTTATTTTTTACATCATTCTCAAATGTATTTAAGATACGTTGAAACACAGCTTTAAACTCCACTGGTATGCTTTCTATATACTTAGAAATGTCTTTTGCCTTAAGTTTCTTTACTGGTATTTCATTCTGGTATGCTGGATGAAGATCTTTTTGGCTTGGAACTTTTGTCCTGAAATGGAATGTGTCACTTAAAATATTGCTGGTTGGTTGACATGTTTTTTTTTCCGCTATTTTTTTTAAAGCTGAATAGATCGTCTTTTCCATATCTCTGGACAAGCACGATTCCTTGGTATTATTCTTGTACCACCTTCGCTAATACTGCTTTCCATTTTCTCATAAAATTACTACCTCGTTTTCTAAGACACCAAATCAGCTGCCGGAAACTTACAGCGCTCCAAGCGATAAAATAAAGAAACAAGTAACACATGCGCGCTTCGTTGCTGGTAGTTTAAATGACCAGCAAAAGAGCATAGGTTTCGACTTTGTGTTCTTTTGCTACACACTGTTTCTAAAGTCATACAGGGTGCGGCATTTAACGTTTCCTATTTTCAAACCCCCATAACTTATTTAGTTTACAAGTAAATTACAAGAAATTAATCACTTTACAACCATTATAATCTTGGAATTACAGTACAGTTTATGTTTTGAAAATAATGTCTTTAAGATGTCCTCCATTGGCGTCAATGCATTGTTGCAATCTTCCCTGCATACCGGCCATTACTCGCCGCAATGTTTCAGGTGTAACATCGGCAATTTCTTCAGGAATCGCGGTTTTAAGGTCCTCGATGTCATGAAGGATACGACCGTAGACCTTACTCTTAAGATACTTACTTACTTACTTACTTACAAATGGCTTTTAAGGAACCCGAAGGTTCATTGCCGCCCTCACATAAGCCCGCCAGCGGTCCCTATCCTGTGCAAGATTAATCCAGTCTCTATCATCATACCCCACCTCCCTCAGATCCATTTTAATATTATCCTCCCATCTACGTCTCGGCCTCCTAAAGGCTTTTTTTCCGATCCGGTCTCCCAACTAACACTTTTCTATATGCATTTCTGATTATCACCAAAAATCGTGCTAAATGCCCTGCCCATCTCAAACGTCTGGATTTAATGTTCCTAATTATGGCAGGTGAAGAATACAATGCGTGCAGTTCTGTGTTGTGTAACTTTCTCCATTCTCCTGTAACTTCATCCCTCTTACTCTTAAGATACCCCCACAAAAAGAAGTTTGGTGCAATGAGATCAGGGGAAACAGAGGGCCACTGAATGTCACCTAATCTGGAGAGAAGTCGCCCAGGGAAAGCAGCACGAAGTGTGTTCATTGAAACACGTGCTGTATGGGATGTGGCTCCATCCTGTTGAAACCACAGGCGCTGATGTTCCAGTTACGCCGCACGGAACAATACGGACTTCTCTGCAGAGCCGTTCTCACACGTTCGACATTATCAGGAGTCCGCGCCGTTTTCTGACGAACTCGAGCTTTGTTTTGAACCGATCCCGTTTCACGCCACTGACGCACCCGCACACTGATTATTTTTCGTGATGGTGCAACTCCACTTTGATTATCACCAAAAATCCGCCTAAACTCGCGCTGGACAGCAACAATTGACTTGGTTGAAACAAACTGTTCAACAAAGGCTTTTCTACACCGAATCCCTGTGTTGGGATGTGGCTAACTAAATCCAAGGCTTTGCTACACCGAATCCCTGTGTTTGCAAACATGTTTTACCAACAATGTGAACAGAATCGCCAACTTAAAATGGGAAACGTTAAATGCCGCACCCTGTATAAAGAAAGGACTTGTGATGTGAAATTTATGTTGTTTTGTGTCTCATTTGGTGCATAGACATGCAAGGAACTCGATTCTGTGATTAACTCAATTTGACCGAAAAGTAGATTTGTGTTGTTTTGCATTTCACGGCTTCAAATATTTCTTGCATTTTGAATACTGACTGTTGATGTTATCTTTTCCTTTTGGCACGCTGCCTTATTTGCTAGCCTATGTACAGTTTTCTCTCGTCAAATAATTTTGTTTACATTCTGTCAGTCGCAATTAACAGGATCAGTTTTCTAGCTCATCTGACACACAGTAAGGCTCTCCACTTAAACAGTAACAGTAGAGTTCCTTAGACACCTGTAACTGTCCACGTTGTTAACAAATATCTACAACAATTAGAGACAGCGAATAGTGTTTACTTTCGGAAGTGGTTGAGGGGAATGGAATGGAATTTTCGGGAGTGGAGTACTATGACCCAGTACTGCGATATTTTTCGAACTGTTGCGATAACCAAACCCACACCGGCTGACTACACTAAGGTTCGCTGCGTACCCAGGTTTCGAGCAGACAACTCTCGTCCATAGGCCAACCCCCTCCTTGCGTCGTCAGCCTGCGTTCGGGGAATGCTATGCAATGACGTCGAAATGGAGAAATTTTGACGGAACCTCGAGAAAAACCCTCAACTGCAACCTGTCCGCCGCAAGTGTCATTATTGATTTTTCAATTAAAAATCTCAGGTCTGACCGGAACTCGAACCCGGACTCCCTACGTGACAGACTGGAGGTCTGACCACTTAGTCACAGCAGCTGTTACATTATAGCTTATCTTTGTACGTTTGTAAGTATCCGCACTTCAAACCTATCTCAACAATGACAAGCCTGTACTCATCAGAGTCACGTATAACCTGAGATTTGTAGTTGACAAATTGTTATCAGTAGATTGTCATTTTTTTCTGTTCTTCTGTAATCTCAGCATTTCAATTTACATACTTTTTTATCACTGAAATTTTAGGTTGCATATTACTTAACATTTAGACCCAATTTAGAAAAGAGTACTCAAGAAGATATCGTTCATTGTTTTAAAAATAATTTCTTAATCTGGTAAGATAGTATCTGTAGTGCCGTACATGAGACACTTCAAACCTTATAAGGTAACTGTAAACACTTTAAAAAAATCAACAATGCTATCGTAACAACACTTATTCAGTAACGTGGAAAATACGCGAGACATTTCACGTGAACTACGCACATGATGGAGATTCCATCTTACTAATTCCGACAAGAACATTATAGTGGAAAACACAGTTTTGGAGTCCGGGCCAACTAGGAAGACGTCCCGAGTTGGGAAACGTGCAAGTGAGAGCGGTGAGATGTGAGAGCGAAAATATTATTTTCATGCCACTCGATGCATACGAATCTGAGTAACTCTGTGACCGTCAGACTACCTTAATGTTTTTTTTTTTTAAGATCTTGAGATGAAAACTAGATTTACTGTTTTCCATACTTTCATAAAGGAAAGAGATAAGAGAGAATGCACTTGAGCCGAGACCTATGGTAGTAATCGACAGACAACTGATAACATTTTGCAGTGGTGGGTACATTTGAGTAGGGTTGCGACAACAGTGGGATTGGGTGAAAATATAGGGCGTTCAGCAAGATTATTCCTAAGAAGCTAATATAGCCAATTTCTAGATCAAAGACAGTCATAAAAATTCGTGGCTACTTCCGTCATGGACTTCTAGCAGAATATGGTGCCCACAAGTGGCGAAGTAACACGTTAAAGTACGAAGTGTCCAACATGCCCGACTGTCCAACAGACCCTAATTTACCCTATAACGATAAAATGTATAGGGGAGAGTCGGGTAGTATCGGACATCGGGTAATATCGGACAGTGAGTTTCTTTCATCTACCACACGATGTTAGTACCTGATTGACATGGTTACGTTTCTGTGATGTCGCATAGAGAAACTTAACCATGTCATTCAGGTACTACCATATGGTGGTAGATGAAAGAAACGCACTGTCCGATACTACCCGATGTCCGATACTACCCGACTCTCCCCTACAGATATAGGCTACAACATTTAATACTTATGCTTATCACCGAACACAAGTTAAATTTAACAATAATTGTATATTACAGTATATTTATTTATTTATTTATTTATTTATTTAAATTTAAATATACAGAATAAAGAATATAATTACAAAACAAACAAGAGAAATAGAAATAAAATAATACAAGCAATAAAAGAAGGAGATACAGTACTATTAACAAAATTTGAGACCGAATGAGCAGCGCTCGTGCTCGGTCGCAGTTCAGATATAATATTAAAATAAAAAAATAATAAAAATAAATAAGTAAAATAAAATAGGAACTAAAATATAATTACAGCGGCAATGGAATTATATAATATAATATTAACACTAGAGAAGAATAATATCGCACGTGAAAAGTAGGACTAATATATATTTCAAAATTATAGAATACAAATATAATATAGGTTGATTAATTCATACACATAGGCTATAAATTTATTTAATCAAATTGAAGATATTAACACGTTTCTAATTTTCTTGTTATATGTTAGTGGGTTACATGTTAGAAGTTCTGAGTGTAATTTAGTTAAAGCATTGTACAACCGAGGGCCAAAATTTATGCTATGCTTTAGACCAGCAGATGTGAGACATTTAGGTTCTACTAATGTTTAATTAATATTTCGTCTTGTGTCATAATTGTGTGTCTGTAATACAAACTTATTACGATTTTTATGATAAAATTTTAACAGAGTATACTTATAAATTTGTTCAATATTAAATACATTAAATTCAGAATAAATTAATTTAGTTGGATAATCGAAACGTTTCTTCAAAATAATTTTAATTATTCGTTTTTGTAGTAAATTTAACGGACTAAGATTAATTTTTGTACTTCCACCCCAAACATTTAAAACATTTTTTCAACTCGATCAAAAATCGATTAGTCTATCGATTAATCGATTAAATATTTTGATCGATGAACAGCAGTAGAAGCATTGCAATGAAGGCCATGACGGTTATCATATTTACAATCTGTCCTCTTTCTCATAATTCATTTCAAATGCTTTTGTAACTTTATTTTTATAACTCATAAAACAATTCACTATTCTGGGGCATTCGATTTTATGTGCAGCAGGTGTTATTAATAAGAGGCTTGTAAAAACGGCTACGTCTCACTTGAAAATATTCCCAAGGTCTCTCGTCAAGAATTACGTATTCAAATACCCACGTGCATTAGCATTTAACTTATCTTCAAAATATTTAGATTACCGCATCATGATTAAAGTAACATCAGATTAGATTAGCGTTAAGTCATTTGTTATCTAATGTTCAATTAACATCACAGAGATTGCCCTAGTCCTCCACCTTCGTAACCGTTGACTGACATATGAATACATCACTGTTATTTTTGGATTTGTTCTTAATTGTAATGTACGCAATATTGCACAATGATTTGTTAAGGTCTTTGTATCGTGATGAACATCTTCCGGTACATATCTTACTGTATAATATGACTAATTGATGCTTAGATAACCCCATGCCTTATCTACAGCAGACATCACTATTAAAAGAATTAAGGCAAATTCTACAGAAAATTCAGTAATATCTTTTGAAAATGATCAATGACATAACTTACGAAATATATTATAGACGTTTATGGCCCGGTTTCTTCAACCTTTGTTAAATTATAGCAGTGTGTTATTCCATTTTAACTGTAAACTTAACAGTTGAAGCATTTCTTCAACTACTGTTAGTACTAACAGGCTGTTAAAACCTATGTTAATTTAACTGCCCAATTTCATGCAGTTAAATCATTTAACTCTCTGTTAGCATAGAAGTATCCAATATGGGTGGTGCGTTAGATGCTGAACTTCTACATCTTGATTATTTAGAAAATGATATCCATGAATATATAAATAGAGCGGATGATTTCAATGGTATGACAGAACAGAAGTTCATACAAAGGTGTAGGCTATTTTCTTCCAAGCCTCACTTTTCACTTTCAACTTAGATCAGGTTGTTTGTTTATTCTCATTAATCTACAAATAATTTATCAGCATATCAATAACAACCTCATAAAATTAGTTACAAAAAACACTCCAAAAATAATATACACTTATGAAAAAATAAATAATTAATTGGTTTATACTGAGAAATAATTTCCAGCAGAAGGTTTCTTTCGAAAGAAGAGAAATTAGTCCCAAGATTTCTTTTTGTTCCAGTGTTTTCCATTTCAGAACAGCAATGCCAATACACCGCTCCACGCTATTGTGATACAGACGAGGAAAGAAGCAGAAATCAAACCTGAGAGAATAGAAAGACTTCTATTCTCTCTGAATCAAACAACGGAAACAAGCGAGAATCGCAATTGTCAGAGTTCAGAAAACAGAAGTGAGCCCATACTTGGTTATAGGTTATGGTTAAACTCTAGAATCTCTGGTCCTAATAGAGAGTTAACAAACAGAATGTTAAAATGTGAAATGTAAAGTCGAAGAAACGAAATATTTTTAACAGCAATTCATACTTTTAACTTACAGTTAATTAACGCTATGTTAGGTGCATTATAACAAAGGTTGAAGAAACCGGGTCTATATTAGATACAACAATGTTCATTTGAATTGTCCCTGTACCTAGTATCAGAAAGTCCGTCGCGGGGGTGTCATCTCTCCAATTATTTTGGCTAGCCAGAAACTCTAAACTGGCTACGGCTTAACGAACGTAGACATTTTCATTCTCTTGTTCTCCTTTTCCAAGTCCTTCACACCTCTACACCTACCTACCTTGCCTCCCGTTTCAGTTACCTGTCATCATATCATAATCTCTTCACACGCACGCAAAATAGCCGCATACTAGCCATACCAACACATAAGACATCATCGTATTTATCATCATACACAATCTCGCTATCGCGCTTGTGAAGTACCCTACCCAGTGACATCAGAGACTGTCGGAATTTAAGTCTTCAAAAACAAACTCATTAAGCATTTTCTGATTGCGTAGAGTAGGTTTAATTTTTTACTTAATTAAAAAAATCTTTCTTTGTTCTTCTACAATAAACCATCTAGCCTTTATTAATCAGTTAATCTTTTAGTACTTTGATTTTTATTGTATTTGTAAATTTAATATTAATTTTAATTGTAATTGTAATAAATTGTATCCTTAATATTGTAGTTGTAATCCCCTGGTAAAGGAAAAGAGAAGGCCTGATGTCCTTATCTCTACCAGATTAAATAAATACAGGGACATCACTTTATTTTTACCAACATTTTTAACATTAACCTGGCTATACTCGGAAACACTGTTGCCCCCTTCCATTACAGGAGTTTGATGTTACTAGTGCAAAATGTAAACAAATCATTTTACTAGGTATCGGAGGAGAGAAAAGTAGTGTATCCATTTATGTTGTAGGGAAATACGATATTACGATTTTCAGTTTGATCATCACTTTTACGGAATTTATCAAAATACAGTAGAGTAGTAACGTTTTTATTCAAAAACTCAACTTTTCAGGCGGCTATGTTCGTTATGTAATGTCTACTTTATTTAGCATATTAATTATTGATGTTATCATACAATATAGAGAGTGCATTTAAATTGAGGGGGTCATAAGTAAAGGGCTGTAAGTGCACTTAAGTTACTTTTGAGAAAATGGGGTTTAAATATTTAAGCTTTCGTAAAATCGGTGAAATTTTTATTTAAATTTTAATGTGTGATGCGATTAAAATATCCCTTTGCCACTAAAATTTTAGATACTTTTGCTTACACTGGATGCACTTAACTCATGTTATTACAAATGTCACTAGCATTCCTTTGCTTCTAGCCACCTCAATTCAAAAAAAGCTAATCCGAATTTTTAAACAAGTTGCTGAAAATGGTTGCCGTTCATTAAAATGCAGGCTTCAATTCAGTACGCATATTATTAAAAACATTTTGAAGCATATTCTCTGAAATTGAATTTATCGTTTCTTGAATATAATTTTTTAGTACGATATTATTAATATAGGTTCTTTCTTCTATAGAAAACGCAATCATATTTATGAAACACACTATACACTGCAGTGTTTACTTCACTGCTTGAAGACTTCGAATGCAACAGCGGCCGTAAGTTTGTGTGTCTGACGGGAGCAAGGACATTAGTGAAGGGGTGAGAGTGAAGTGCATTCAGAAATGCAGGTACAATAAAAATGCAAGTAAAAATAAAATGATGTCCCTGTGTAACGAAAGCAATAAAAGAGACGATTTTTAAGATACTGTACAAGTATTTCTGATGATAGAATCACCATAACCAAATATCAACATTACCACTATTACTACTTAAAACCTCACCACTAACACCTTTATCACCAATACGATCATTGTCCATCATTACCAAATAATTATCATAATATCGCAAATATTGCCTCAATGTAGTAGTAGTAGTAGTAGTAGTAGTAGTAGTAGTAGTAGTAGTAGTAGTAGTAGTAGTAGTAGTAGTAGTAGTACGTTTATTTTGCCTGACAGAGTTAAGGCCATGAGGCCTTCTCTTCCACTCAACCAGGTTTCAATAATACAAATACATGAGATACAAAATTTGATTACAAAACAACACAAAAGAAAATAACTTATGAATTACATAAAATATAGTAGGAAATTACAATAGACAAGATCAGTTACATAATATATAAAATAAAGTAGAAAATTACACATAATCAAAATCAGTTACATAACATAAGGGGAATACACACACACACAAACACACAATTTATAAGATCTAAAATGCCCGAGACAAATTGGACGATTAATTTACTTGAGATATATTATTCAGTTAATATACTAATTGGAGAATACATATGGGTGACAAGACATAAAATGTTGATTAGCAAAGTCCTACTAAATGGCACACAAACACAAATGATTAAGTAATATATGAAGATGATAAAAAAAAAAAGAGAAAAAAAAAAAGAGAGAGAGAGAAAAAAATAACAACTTGGTCATTTAAGACTATTTAGAAACTTCCGCAAGAGTCTAGTTCTGTTCATTAAAGACATTTCTAAGTAGAGTGTACTTAAAAGATTTTAGACTCCGACTGCTCCTGATTTCCTGTGACAAGGAATTCCAGGTGAAAAATCTAAAATTCTTCTCCTGAAGACGTCGCAAGACCAAACCCTAATGAAAGTTCCATACATTCTAATCTCAACACTACAAGGAACCAACTGGTTTGTATCACACGCTGGATGTCGACTACCTTGAGATGCACTACTTAAAACTCTCAGCAATGAAGGAAACCCGCCCTCAATACCAGCATGTGTGGAGGGTGATCTACACGGGACCTTGAGTATGCATATCATTGACAAGCATCGTTGAATCATAAATGGTAAAAAGTTGCGGAATGAGTTAGCAACTCTAAGATGTAAATGACGTAATGTGAAAAACTATCACTAGAAGACTGTGACCGTATTTTACTAGACATAAATAAAGCAATTGGAGATTGCACATCCTGTGATATTGTTTGTAGACATTACGCAGAGAGAATAAAGGCTGGTTCACAATAAACCGGAAACGAGAATCGGAACGAAAACGAAAACGGTAAAATTATTACAATGTGTACATTTAAATGTGAGCATTCACAATTAACGAAAAGCTTGCCGGAGCCCGGGATCGGGAACGGAGAGTTGGCCAAGTTTCAACTTTGCCGTTCACGTTTCCGATCACAGCCCACTAGATTCATTCTATTGCCATCTAAAAGCTATTTTGTCGTCGCATATTTTGTAGCAAGAAGACCGTGACATAACCTATGCATTATTTTGTTCTGTGCTGTGCATCATTGAGCAAGTTTTATTTGATGAGATTCTAATATTGAGTGTTGAGGAAAATCCTCACGTTTACGATAAGCGGCGCGCCTCGTATAAAGATGAGAAAATGAAGGAGAATACGTGGCTTTCAATAGCTGCATCTTTGAACACCGATCGGAAGCAAATCATATTTTATTACTGTATTGGTTGTATTACACACTACATATTCTTGGTTCAATTCAATAACTACTGTTGTGTTCATTTTTGTTCTATTACAAATGTTTCTTTAATTATTTTACGTTATGGTAGACTTAAAATAGGTTGTGATAATAAAGATGCATGGGCATATTTATAGTACCGTACCTAATGAAATGTTTCAGTTGAACTTTCGAAGTTGGTTAATCTGTGTTTATGTTGGCTGCCTTGTACTCATGAGAGAACGCCATTGGTCAATTATACACAAATAACACCAGAATGCGTAGTATCGACTTTACATATCGTTATTGACATGCATATCGATATGCATAGTCGTCTACGTTCTCGGTTTATTGTGAATCAAAAATTTTCATATTCACGTCCTCTGCTTCTCGTTTCATTCTGGTTCTCGTTCCCGGTTTATTGTGAACCAGCCTTAATTCTGCGAGATGTTGGGTTTCATTTCCTATTCTCATTCAATTACAATGTTCGTATCACTGTCTTGAAGCCACATAAAGTCATGTTTAGTTGGAAATGAATATTAAATGAAACACTTCAATTGAAATTACTTGGTTCATTAGTCAGTTCAAGGAACTTCCCGAGACTTTTAACATGAATACTTGTCAAGGCCTTCTTAGATGACCTGTCATCTCTGCACAGAGAGATACAGACTTAACGTGGTCAAGGACCCTTATTGTTTCTTTCATGTAGGAACTCTCTCTCAGCGTCTCTAGGTTAGCCACTTCATAACCGGAAGGTTGAGAATATACAGTGTGGTCCAAAAGGAGACGAACAAACTTCATGAATGAATTGTGCACTTTCACACTTACTTACAGTCGAGGGCTTTGCCGGAAGAAAGGCGGATAGACCTATACGCCCTTCTTCGGGAAAACAGTTTAAAATGTAGTTAATTTAGGCCCAATTGTATAAAACTCCCTGATAAAGATCAACTTTGATCGAAGATCGAAAATTAAACCGAGTTCAGACACTTCTTCTATTGTATAAAACTTTTCTGCGATCAAATTACCTTGGTTCAAATGCAATTTAAGTTCACGTGAAAGGGATTTCGCAACATCGCATAAACAGGTGAAATACGTGATGCGCGGACCATGTTATACAGTTTCGTTCAGTGTTGCCAATCTAGCGAATTTAATTCTTTTTCAACAACAATTTCTTTTAACTTTTATATTGCTTAAATAGGGATTTAGCGACCTTTTTAGCACCCCATAGTGACACAATTTAATCTTTCTTTGTTGATAATGAGAAATCTAGCGACTTTACAACTACTTTTTGGCGACTTTCCGTATTACACTCTGTTGGAGACACTGGTTTTTTTTTTTTGTGCAATGTAAATAATGGCGGACAATAAGAAGAAGGTTGACTGTTCTCCGAGTTGTTATCATGTTATGGTGTTTGATACTGCTAAACATAATAAAGCTTTATAAAACGACAATTTTCGTTTAGTAATACGGTTAATTGAACATTTATGAATGTAGCTATCATATCCATTAATAATTAATGGTTGTTATAAACATAATATAATTATAGGTTATGTTATTTGATACTGCTGAACACGATAGAGCCTTATAAAATATAAGAATGTTTGTGTATTAAGGCAAGAAATTGAAAGAAAAAAATATATATATAAAAATGTATGTAACATATCTATTAATATTAATAATAATGGATATTTTATTTGCACAATCTGTCACTCGTATATTTCAAACAGAAAAGAAATAACTGAACTTGGATCATCTAACTTAATCGGAGAAACTTCTTCAGTCAAAGTTGACTCTAGTTTGAGACAAATTAATCTCAGATTAGACTTTATACAACACACAATTCCAAGTTCAGCTGAAACAAGGATCAATTTAACCTCTGATCTAAGATTAAATTGTTTATACAATCGGGTCTTATAGTAGCGAAATTTTGTTTTGATTGTACTGTACATACCTGCAGGACAGGGCTGTGTGCGTGTAAAACATTTATTCAGGTGCGTTTTAAAATCTTGGATTGCATGTATCTCAATTCGCCATATTGACGTATACGCCCTTCTCTCGGCAAACCTTTCAATTATAAGTACAGTGGTTTATTTGTTTAGTTACTTGCTTATTTATTTATTTGTGCCAGAACAATGGAAAGAGTCCATAATTGTACCTATTTTAAGAAAGGGGACAAGACTAACTGTGGTAACTTTCGAGGAATATCACTTTTGTTGACGTCATACAAAATTTTGTCCAATATTCCTTTGAGAAGATTAACTCCATACGTAGATAAAATTATTGGGGTTCATGAGTGCGGTTTTATGCATAATAGATCGACTAGGCCTAAAGATCAGATTTTTTGTATTCGACAGATATTGCAGAAAAATGGGAATATAAGGGTACAGTACATCAGTTAGTCATAGATTTCAAAAAGGCATACGACTCGGTTAAGAGAGAAGTTTTACATAATA
Organism: Periplaneta americana; assembly: GCA_025594305.2. Classification (NCBI taxonomy): domain Eukaryota; kingdom Metazoa; phylum Arthropoda; class Insecta; order Blattodea; family Blattidae; genus Periplaneta; species Periplaneta americana. Next base: position 11,478,098 of record JAJSOF020000035.1, read on the forward strand.
TCCTTATTGAATTTGGTATTCCCAAGAAACTAGTTCGATTAATTAAAATATGTCTCAGTGAAACTTACAGCAGAGTCCGTATAGGTCAGTTTCTATCTGATACTTCTCCAATTCAGTGCGAGCTAAAACAGGGAGATGCACTACCACCTTTATTTTTTAACTTCGCTCTAGAGTATGCCATTAGGAAAGTTCAGGATAACAAAGAGGCTTTGGAATTGAACGAGTTACATCAGCTTCTTGTCTATGCGGATGACGTGAAAATGTTAGGAGAAAATTCGCAAACGATTAGGGAAAACATGGGAATTTTACTTGAAGCAAGTAAAGCGATAAGGAAGTAAATTCCGAAAAGACAAAGTATATGATTATGTCTCGTGACTAGAATATTGTACGAAATGGAAATATAAAAATTGGAGATTTATCCTTCGAAGAGGTGGAAAAATTCAAATAACTTGGAGCAATAGTAACAAATATAAATGACACTCGGGAGGAAATTAAACGCAGAATAAATATGGGAAATGCGTGTTATTAGGCCTATTCGGTTGAGAAACTTTTGTCATCTAGTCTGCTGTCAAAAAATCTGAAAGTTAGAATTTATAAAACAGTTATATTACCGGTTGTTCTGTACGGTTGTGAAACTTGGACTCTCACTTTGAGAGAAGAACAGAGATTAACGGTGTTTGAGAATACGATGCTTAGGAAAATATTTGGGGCTAAGGGGGATGAAGTTACAGGGTAATGGAGAAAGTTACACAACGCAGAACTGCACGCATTGTATTCTTCACCTGACATAATTAGAAACATTAAATTCAGACGTTTGAGATGGGCAGGGCATGTAGCACGTATGGGCGAATCCAGAAATGCATATAGTGTGTTAGTTGGGAGACCGGAGGGAAAAATATCTTTGAGGAGGCCGAGACGTTAATGGGAGGATAATATTAAAATGGATTTGAGGGAGGTGGGATATGATGATGAAGACTGGATTAATCTTGCACAGGATAGGGACCGATGGCGGGCTTATGTGAGGGCGGCAATGAACCTGCGGGTTCCTTGAAAGCCATTTGTAAGTAAGTATATAGCTTTTACGTACATAGTCCAAATGCGATATTGAATAAAGAATTAAAACTCTGTTGATCGTAAGTGGTGTTTCGCCTGACGTTGAGTCGTAAGGTAGAAACTCTATAATTCTTTCACTAAAGCGATAATGTCAGAATTTACGTAACGACAGTCACGTTTCAGCTCAAAAGAAAGATATTTATTTGCTTGTGGTGAACTGTAAATTTTCTTTTTTATGACATCCACTGTGATTGAAACGTAGTAATTTAACGACTTGTCACATTACGATAAGATCGCCTGCTAGAATGCAATTGCAATTAGCCAAGGAGCAGTTTCACGTGATTCCAGTATGATTTTATTGCACCACATTATATGCATGTCTCCTGTCAAGCGGTCGAGCGTATGTCAACATAATTTTCTGTTAGAAATATCGTTTTCTATTCTGCGTCATAACTGAATTTGTCTCGTTTCACCTATAGTGTCATTCTTTATTTGTCGTAAAAATGTCGCAAGTGTTTAACCATCCCTGTAGACCAGCCGCGGCGAAAATGCGACTCACGAGCACATTGTGGCTCGCAGTGCTTTTCTCTCGCTTCCTACCTACAACCCCCAACCTGTCATTCACTGGAGTCAAACTCCGTTCTATTTGTATTTGTCTCGGACCTGTGAGTGGCGTATCGTCGCAATATCTCTCTCGAAACCATGTACCTCTATAAAAAACGAAAGTTTCAAGTAGGATGGGAGGATGCATTCTTTTGCTTACAATATGATGAAAATATTAAATGTATGATTTGTTCACAAATATTACTAGGAAAACGGTTGTATAACATAAAACGACATTATAAGTTACTACATGTTACTGATGAAACGTTAAAAGGTTAAGTGTTATTATTATTATTATTATTATTATTATTATTATTATTATTATTATTATTATTATTATTATTATTATCATCATCATCATCATCATCATCATCATCATTATCATCTCTGTACGTCGATTCTTTTACAGCAGATGTACGAATAATACGGTTAGATTTTCAATTTAAACTCACAGATTTACAATGTGACATTAAATGAAAGCTAGATGTAAGGACTTGACAAATGTTGAAGTTTTCAAATCTTTGGAAAAAAAATAATTATTTCAATCTTCGTTCTTTCGCTTGCTCTGTTGAAGCCATGTTCCCTGTAACTTACGTTTGTGAAAAATTATTTTCAACAATGAAAATAGTAAAAATCAAATTTAGATCACGACTGACAGACAAATACCTTCGTGATCAACTACGATTGGCAGTAAGTGACATAATTCCTGATTTTGAAACTTTGTCGCACAGACATTCTGAAGACAGTTAATTTTATGTTGTGATAATGTGTCCTATGTTTTCTTGTTCATTTCTTTCTTCGTTACACGTCCTAAACATTAACTTCCCCTTCGGTTGTACGCCTCCCTCCATACGTGCTATGCACGTTGCAGCTTACACAGTGGCTCGGCGCACCATGGCCTTTTCGCCACGGCTGCTGTAGACAGTTTATTGTCTATCTGTTTTATTTAGATGTGTTCAACTTCGAATTTTCTATCACGACTTTCATACGTCAAAATATTATTACCGTGGACAGCATTTTTAATATAGGGGCTATTCCTTCTCAAATCGACCGAAATGTAGAGAAAATTGACCTTACAATTTTTAAATACTATTAAACTTTTTCTGTCCGTAGACAACTGTGATATAATGCTTTGTGCAAAGTTTGAGGCATCAGAACTTAATAGTGTTTAAATTAATAGTATTTAAATTTATCGTATTTTCATAAAATTAGCAAGTTTAAACTGTTGTGGCTCCGAAACCCTTTCACCCAATGATCAAAATCATGGTTTATTTTGATGCTGAGAAATTAAAGTTTATATTGACATGTAAACAATTTTTCTTACTTTTTATGGAAATGGAGAAATTCAGATTTTTCTTCATTAAGACGCCTTTGACAACGAAAAAATATTTTTAAAATAGGCCTATATGGTTAGATTCCGCATTGAAAGTACAAATAAACATATGATAAGAAAGTATTGAAAATATCAAATAAAGAAAATAAATAGTACGCGCGTGAACTAACCAGCTGACTGTGAGGCGGGAGCTAGCCGAGATAAGCAAGGCCAGGAGACAAACACGTAATGTTTCGTATAGTAGCGCATAGCTGGGCTAGCTTTATCACAAGTTTTCATAAACACAGGAGTAAAATGACGCCCGAAGCTCGCTTATCTTCAGCTCTCGGCCAGTGCGTGCGGTACTGCGTCGTTCAAGTCTAGGCGTGTGAAAATAATTTATTTAATACCCTCGAAACTTATTGCCGAGCCACTAAGCAAACAATGCCGAATCCCTCTTAATAATGCAAGGCTTTTTCTCAATATTTTTTTTAATTTTACAAATTGGCAAAAAGCCTAAAAGTAAGTAAAATCAGATTATCTATCTCTCTGTATATAATAAAAATAAGGATTACTTCTTAACATAACCTACTAAATGTCAGCTTCAAAATGAGCTCCCGTTCAATGTTCTGCAGTAAATGGTTCCAGAGTTCTGAGCGCTGAAAGAGGCTTGTTTTTATAAAATACGCTAAATGTGTCGCTCAATAGTACGAAAACCGTTTGACTTTCGATAGTATGTTTTTGAAAATGTACTCTCCTCAGCATCTTGTATAAATAAGGAAAAAATTAGAATATTAAAAAAATGCGAGGTTTTTTACTGATCGATTTAATATGGAATAGCCCATATGCATGTATACCATTATACTGGCGTTCGTTATAAGTTAACAACATTTTACTATAAATATAATGAATTACTAACAAGGAAAATAATATTGCAGAAATGAATTGATTGAAGAAGAAGAGAGTCCAAGATTGCGAAAGAGAGGGAACTGAAATGAAATCTAGTAGTCTCTTCTGGTTTTGATCCGTGTTCACGTGTTTACAACTTCCGCCCCTTGACATATACGCAAACCAGCACAACGAGAGGCAATAAACAGCAGCTGCTGCTGCACTGGTTTCATTGCCACGGGAACTGATTCACAACACAACTATATAGTGTCTTGCTGTCCCATTCATTGCTGCCCTGCCCATGTTTGGGACGTAGCTATGGAAACGGCGGCCTTTGAGGTCACCCAGACAGAGACGAGAAGAGTGCGTGCCGGCTTTGCAGCGTTCTGTAATACAGTATTGTATAGCTTTCATAATACGTTATTTAACGACGCTGTATCAGATCACCACTGTGGAGTAACGGCTAGCACATCTGACCATGTAACTTGAGCGTGCCTGGGTTCAAATCCTGGCTGGGACCAGTTACCTGGTTGAGGTATTTTGCGAGGTTTTCCCGAGGTTTTGGGCCCAAGTTCGAATACTGTTTGGAACGAGTTACCTGGTTGAGGTATTTTGCTAGTTTTCCCGAGGTTTTCCCGAAATCCTGGTTTTGGGAGGTATTTTGCGAGGTTTTGCCGAGGTTTTGGGCCCGGGTTCAAATCCTGGGTGGGACAAGTTATCAGATTGAGGTATTTTGCGAGGTTTTGCCGAGGTTTTCGGCCCGGGTTCAAATCCTTGTTGGGACAAATTATCAGATTGAGGTATTTTACGAGGTTTTCCCGAGGTTTTGGTCCGGGTTCAAATCCTTTTGGGACAAATTATCAGATTGAGGTATTTTGCGAGGTTTTCTCGAGGTTTTGGGCCCGGTTCAAATACTGGTTGGGACAAGTTATCTGGTTGAGGTATTTTACGAGGTTTTCCCGAGGTTTTGGGCCCGGGTTCAAATACTGGTTGGGACGAGTTACCTGGTTGAGGTATTTTGCGAGGTTTTCCCGAGGTTTTGGGCCCGGGTTCAAATACTGGTTGGGACGAGTTACCTGGTTGAGGTATTTTGCGAGGTTTTCCCGAGGTTTTGGGCCCGGGTTCAAATCCTGGTTGGGACAAGTTATCTGGTTGAGGTATTTTACGAGGTTTTCCCGAGGTTTTGGTCCGGGTTCAAATCCTGGTTGGGACAAGTTATCTGGTTGAGGTATTTTACGAGGTTTTCCTGAGGTTTTGGTCCGGGTTCAAATCCTGGTTGGGACAAGTTATCTGGTTAAGGTATTTTGCGAGGTTTTCCCGAGGTTTTGGGCCCAAGTTCGAATACTGTTTGGGACGAGTTACCTGGTTGAGGTATTTTGCGAGGTTTTCCCGAGGTTTTGGTCCGGGTTCAAATCCTTGTTGGGACAAATTATCAGATTGAGGTATTTTGTGGGGTTTTCTCAAGGTTTTGGGCCCAAGTTCAAATCCTGTTTGAGACAAATTATCAGATTGAGGTATTTTGCGAGGTTTTCCCGAGGTTTTGGGCCCAAGTTCAAATCCATGTTGGGACAAATTATCAGATTGAGGTATTATGCGAGTTTTTCTGAGGTTTTGGGCCCGGGTTCAAATCCTTGTTGGGACAAATTATCAATTGAGGTATTTTGCGAGGTTTTCCGAGGTTTTGGGCCCGGGTTGAAATCCTGGTTGGAACGAGTTACCTGGCTGAGGTATTTTGCGATTTTCCCGAGGTTTTGGGCCCGGGTTCAAATCCTGTTTGGGACGAGTTATCTGGTTGAGGTTTTTTCCGAGTTTTTGCCTCAGCCCATTAAGAGCAAATGCTGGGTAACTTTCGGCGCTGGACCCTGGACTCATTTCGCTGGCATTATCACCTTCATATCATTCAGACGCTAGATAACCACAGCAGTTGATAAAGCGTCGTAAAATAACTCATAAAAATTTTTCCGTGGTATTGAGCTCATGGTTAATTTTCGGCATCGGACTCATTTCGATATCATAATTACACTTCTCCTCTTTCAACATAATCTCCGTTTCTTTCCTAGGTTTCGCACTTGTTCCGATGTAGAATCGGCTGTGGGCAACCTCCGAACTTGGACCCGTGGATATGTGGTCATTCGTTGCTGATAGTAGTGCTGTACACCATGGGCTCTCCCTGGCCTCGTGGTAACTCGTGGGACCATGGTTGAGGCCTACGCGGAGAGGTAAAGGGGTTATGTAGGCTGTAGGGGAGTTCGGGGGCGGCGCAGAGGGGGATATGTAGCGCGGGGGGCTTAGGCATGCGCACCATTACATTGCGGATACTACAATGGGCCCAGTCGAACGGCCTGTGTGAGATGACAGGCCCAGTCCGTGCCCTTCTCTGAAGGGGTTCTAATAGTTGATAGAAAGGATCATATAGTGACCGTGTAGGCGGCTGTGCGTGGGGGCCTTTGGGCATGTATACCATTACTACTACACTGGCCACCCAAACGGCCTGCGTGAGATGATAGTACAAGTCCCAGGGGGGGAATGATAGACTATCTATATAGATGTTGTATCAAATACGTTGTCATCTAGAGTTCCTGTAATAGATGTTGGCGGAATGATATTTTGGTAGGATCAGTGCAACATTATACCTTATTTTATTTCAAGCCAGTTCAATGGGAAAACCCACTTACAGAAAAACTTGCTACACAAACACAAGCAAATTCCATCCTGTCCCCTCGTCCCAACATTGCACAGCAAACCTGCTGACCCTCGCCATGAGACTAATATCTGAGAGCCACAAACATATGCTACAATTTCTCCACGTGGATTTGATGAAGATTTTTGTTTAACAAGGGTTCTGATTTTTAGCTGACAGGCAAGTTTCCGTCACAGTAAGAAGATATTTATTTATGACAACCAATTAGTTAGAAGGTCTGTCTGGTCCTTTTAAACTGCACTCCATGAAAAAAAAAAAAAAAAAAAATAGTTACCTGATTGCCTCCAATGTGGAAACCCTAAGAAAAACACACAAAAACAAGCGCAATTGGTCCCTATCCTATCGCAAGATTAATATCAGTCCATCAAACATATCCCACAATTTCTTGAATGTTAACCATTTTTATTTAATATTTTATTTCAGTTCCGTAGACTGATGATTAGAGAGATTCGTATGTAGTAAAAGCTAATATTTTTAGTCGGTATAGTTTATAAACATGCAAGCCATGCCCCCAACTCCTCATGCCCTGCCATTCTTGTCATTCATCTTCCATTAGTTAGCGCTAATGTTATTTAATCCTCTTAACCACTGAAAAACAGCGGGGTTTAAAAGCTGCATTGTCTGTCCTTGTGACTTTTCTTGCATTCTCCTGTAGTCTTGTCAACCAGCCTTAAAACCTTTTTAACCGGCATCACATCGACTCATTCTCAAACATTCTTAATTCATACTTATAAATCTAGCTCTAAACGCATGATAGTCCGATGTTACAAGAAGAATGAAAAGTCATTGGTAGAGGAAGCTGGAGTCCACACCTATAACGGTCAGCGCGTTTATAAATTCAGGTGGCCCGGGTTCGATTTTTTTCGACAGCAGACCTGGATGATTTTTTTCCGGGGTTTTCCCTCAACCCAAATATTAAGCGAATGCTGGGTAACTTTCGGTGCTGGATTCTGTGTTTCATTTCACCCATTATCACCTTATCTTATTCAGATGTTAAAAACCGAAGATGTTGATAAGTCAAAATAACCTACAAAAAAATGAAGCTGGAATACTCGCGAAATCTCCCATGATCTGTCTGGGATCGAACCTTGGTCATCTTTGACAGAAAACTGTTAGCTGACTGAGCCACAGTTGATCCTGTTTCCAGTCCTAAACGGTTGTCTTGCGTCCTGCTGACCACTTGGTTGAGGACTCCGGCTACTTGTGAAAATGTGGTGTGGGTTCATAACGCACACAGACAACGGAATCGACCAGCGGTTTAATCTTTGAAACCAGTTTGTAATGATGATTAAATTTGTCCGCTTTGTAGTTATATCAGCAATATTTATGACATGTAGGAAAGTTTTATGTCGGCGTATTTCTTTTCTGTACTTTGCACTGGATCCGCGGGATTGCTGACTCAGGGACGAACGCCGTCTTGCTGCCTTGCAATTGCAGGAATTCTTCACGTCACTGAAATTATTGCTGAAACCCAAGACGTTAACTTACTTGAAGTCACGTGAAGCTTAAAACAGACAGACAAATTGCATCACATAAATGTATACGTCTACAAATTCCGAGGGAATTGAATTTATTAGTTTAATTTCTTTTTCTGTTTTTCACTTGCACTCATTCATCGTCTTTTTTTTATCCTTTCCTATCACATTCTCGTTCTTTTTTTTATGTTTCCCGTGTTCTTATTTCTTTTTCTTTCACACCAAGAACTTTATGAATAAATACAAACCATAGACACCGTAAAATAGTAAATTATAGTATACTTACTTACTCATTCATTCATTGCCGTCCTTAAGCCTTGGTCCCTATCCTGAGCAAAATTAATCCATTTCTCTTTTTCATATTCCTTTCCATTTTTACTTTTCTCCTTCACACTAAGAACTTTACCTGCCTAAAGGTCTTTTTCCCGCCGGCCTCCCAACTAACACTCTATATGCATTTCTGGATTCGCCCATACGTGCTAATGCCCTACCCATCTCAAACGTCTGGAAATTAATTATGTCAGGTACTCATGGAAAGCATGGGGCTACTTATGCCCCCAAGTGCCTTCATGGCATGTTACGGGGATACTTTACCTTTAATTATGTCAGGTGAAGAATAAAATGCGTGCAGTTCTGTGTTGTGTAATTTTCTCCATTCTCCTGTAACTTCATCCCTCTTAGTCCCAAATATTTTACTGAGAACCTCATTCTCAAACACCCTTAACCTATGTTCCTCTCTCAAAGTGAGAGTCCAAGTTTCACAACCATACAGAACAACCGGTAATATAACCTACTTACAAACGGCTTTTAAGAAACCCGCAGGTTCATTGCCGCCCTCACATAAGCCCACCATCGGTCCCTATCCTGTGCAAGATTAATACATTCTCTATCATCATATCCCACATCCCTCAAATCCATTTTAATATTATCCTCCCATCTACGTCTCAGCCTCCCCAAAGGTCTTTTTCCCTCCGGCCTCCCAACTAACACACTATATGCATATCTGGATTCGTCCATACGTGCTACATGTCCTGTTCATCTCAAACGTCTGGATTTCATGTTCATAATTATGTCAGGTGATATAACTGTTTTATAAATTTTAACATAAGATTTTTTGAACACAGATTGGATGAGAAAAGCTTCTCAACCGAATAGTAGGAAGGATTCCCATATTTATTATTCGTTTATAATTATTTATTTATTTATTTATTTATTTATTTATTTATTGATATTTATGTGCTGAACAACAAGCATATAATAATAATAATAATAATAATAATAATAATAATAATAATAATATATGGTAAATGCCTGTTATTATTCGGTTGAGAAGCTTTTGTCATCCAGTCTGCTGTCAAAAAATCTGAAAGTTAGAATTTATAAAACAGTTAATATTACCGGTTGTTCTGTATGGATGTGAAACTTGGACTCTCACTTTGAGGAACAGAGATTAAGGGTGTTTGAGAATAAGGTTCTTAGGAAAATATTTGGGGCTAAGAGGGATGAAATTACAGGAGAATGGAGAAAGTTACACAACGCAGAACTGCACGCATTGTATCTCTCCTCTATTCACAGTAAGCATTATTTTCTGGTTCTTGGGCGAACTTCTCATATAGTAAGAGTTGTCGGCGAAACTCTTTTATTTCGGTCATTATGTGAGTGACAGATGTCAAATGACAAAAATTGATTAACCATATCAGTATTTGGATGGAACCCTGTGGAAATTTCCATAACCAGAACTGTCATGTAACATTAGTGTAAGAGATATGCTGCCGATAGTTGTGATGATATTGTATTTTTTTTAACTCAATGCCACCAAGTTGTCTTTATGTCGCAATGTTGAAAAAAGAAACAGTCTCATACGTTGAGTGGTTCTATTATCTTAGATCATATCGGAGTGACTTCAGCTTTCAGGAGATAAGGAGACTTAAGTTCCCATTCGTTTGATTCTACCCGCCTTTCCTCCATTCACCAAGTTTGTCCTTGATTAAATTCAGTTGATAATGGTCTACGCCACGGCGCCTCAAGTCGCATCCTGCCATTATGTGTGTATTTCCGAGTTGCACAACTCTGTGAACAATACACAAAAGCCATTCCCGTATTTCCGGTCGCGTGAGAGAGTCTGTTGGCTGTCTTTATCTGTGGTTTTAATTTTAATTCTCTTTCAATACCCTGAATCCGAAGTAAGGTTATGTAAACATATAACACAAAATTAGAAAATAAATAAGAAAAATCATTAAATACACAAATAAGTAAGTAAAGTAATGAATGATTGAATAAGGATCTATGAATGAATAAATACACGACTTAATTGTTTTATTTATTTATTTATTTATTTATTTAACTACTAGCCGTACCCGTGCGCTCCGCTGCACCCGTTAGAAATAAATATAAAGTAATTACATAATTAAAATAGGACATTTGATCCAGGGAACATTCGTGTTTGATAGAAGGATAAATCGTTTATTATGTTACTTAATCTACATTGTATTAAAAAAATTAAAATGCGACCATTTTGATCCAGAGACCACTCATTCGGTCATAAAAATTATTTTAGGAAACGAATGTACAGAATAGCCTATCATCTTTTCTATGCATAAGAAGTTATTTTAATCTTATCTGTCCTGGATTCACTCAGAAATTATTGTAATAACATTATAGCATTATGTCCATCTAGAGAAACTACACTTTCAAATGGTGAATTAATAATTAATTATACAAATCGGTTAATTTAGCTTCCGACTTTTCTTCATACAAACACAGAAACGTTCTCTGTAGGCTATGTTTCATAGCTTTCGATTGTTGTTGTCCAAGGCCCCTTATAGACGAAGTCATTTGTTTTTTATTTCATTACACCGCCTTAGATGGCGTTGTTATTGTAATTTTGAAACTCATTTATCTCATTAAATATCGGTCCTATCAAAATTTTGCATAGAATAAAACTTATCGGAAATTATTTTTAAAGAAACTTTTGTTATGTAATATTTTTCATGAAAATTAATAATAAGGGAGATATTTCGATTTATTTAATTCAAGCCCCTTATAACCCCCTTTTAAATAAAATATTTTGATTGCCATATAGCCTAAATTCTAAGTTACAACGAACTTCATATAAATCGGTTCAGCCATTATCGCGTGAAAAGGTAACAAACACCCAGACAGACAGACAGACATACAAACAAAAATTTCAAAACAGCAATTTTTGGTTTAAGGGCGGTTAATTATATATGTTAGGACCAATTATTTTTGGAAAATCGAAAATTACCAGAAAAATTTCGGCTACAGATTTATTATTAGTATAGATTTATTTATTTATTTATTTATTTATTTATTTATTTATTTATTTATTTATCATTCTAAACACGGCCATGGCGATTAGATGAGTCCAGTTTTTTAGACCGTCATCACTTTGTTGATGAAAAATCATCTTGCTTATTTTTGACATTAGTATGCCTTTAATTTACTTTCTATTTATCAACGCAAAAATTAATTTCTTATTTGCATTTTTTGCATTTTCTTAAGTTTTTGTATTAACACGTCATTTTAATATTTTTTTCGGACTTTTTGGGGCAAATATTCTCATGGCGGCAGATAAAAAAATGTTTTGTGCGAGATCGTGCATTTGTTTTTTAAGAACCAATACGCGTAAGTGTGAAATACCACATTCAGTATTCCCAACGTAACACACGTAACAATTTATTGATGAAATTTTACTGCATTTTAACTATTATTTTTAGAGACGTTTAACATAGTAATAATTATAAATTGAAACTTACCACTGCAATTTCACCTAAATTGCAATGTTAATTATTGTTTTTAAATATTTGCAAAAATTAAGTAAACTCTACAACACCACAAAAGTTACTGCATTTGTAATGCAAGTAACATTAAGAAAGCCGTGAAAAAATCAACAAGATTCCAGATGCCGATGTTATTACTGCAATATGTTATATAAATAATATTGTTAAAATTTTAAAATGAAAAATATATCATTACATTTTTTGTTTTAAGTTCGCATTTATAGACTTGGGGGAAAAAAAGGCAGACGTATATCTCGGCCTGCTGGAGTTTAAACACAAAACATTTTACAGCAACAATGTTGAAATATATTTTGGTGTTGCGGTTGGCGTCATTAAACTGGAGATATCATTGCAACTAATTAGAAATTCGTCTTTCAGGTATGTAATAAACGATCTTCGCACAAAATAATGTACGATACACGAGCGGTATGTTTGTTTTCATGTTCTCGGATAAAAAAGCTCAACTATTTCGCTTTTTCAATCTTTTCCTCGACCATGAAAACGTCAACATACCGCTCTTGTAACGTATATTACTATTTTTCCTACCATGTTAATAATGTCAAAACAAGTGCTTATACAAATTTTGCCACTCGATCGCAATTCCGAGGGCCGTCCAGAAAGTAAGTTTGCCTAGGGCCGTATACAGAAAGAAAACAATTTTATGGAAAGAATTACTGTAACAGATACAGCAATTGTTGAGCTATTTTCCAAAATATCCCCTACTCGAATTGAGTCATTTGTCATACCGTGGAATCAACAGAAAGGTGCAGACGGATGTCACACACTGGCTCCTATCCCAGGCGGCAGACTTATATGACACAGAGATACAAAAGTTGATCTCATGGTATGACAAATGTCTCATTTTCGTTGGAGAATACATTGAAAAATAACTCAACATTTGCTGTATCTGTTCTAATAAATCTTTCCATGAAATTATGTTAGCCCCAGGGAAACTTACTAATTGAGACATGGAAATCAAAAACTCCCTAACTCCAATAAACATTTTACAGGAGAGAGAAAAAACTTATTATTTCTCTTCCTAACTTTAAATATTACACATTTATCTATTAATATTGTGTAAAATTACATTCTTTATCAATTAAATACTTCAAAACCTAAATGTTTACATTATCTTACACTACAATTTGAAATAAACACTGCTGGAGTTAGTGGTTTTCTGACTTCCACAGTGTATGAATTAAGAAAAGTGAATAAATATGAGCCATGTGAAGAAAAAAAGATAAGTATATCATAATTCCCTTATGAAATATTGGAATGTACGAGAAAATGGAAGTTTATTATTAAGATTAACATTGCTGCAGTTTTTTAAATTTCAAATATATGAGACAGAAAATCACAAATTACCATAAAACACATCAAAATACACAAATAAAACTACAGACAATATTAAAATGTTAACACAGTCTCATTCATGTCACAGATTCTGTTTTTTCTCTCACTCTCATGTTCTTCCTGTGCATCTAGATTCCAGATTATTACTGTCCGCAAACAGAGTTTGGTAATTCATCCTACTTTCCTCAGAAATAAACTGCATTAAATTTTGCAAGTCCTTTTGCTTTCTTCTTTCAATGGCAATGCTGAATTGTACTTTAGTGGACTGGGGAATGAAGCATCTGTATTGGGTTTCTGGAAGTTAATCGACTCGATATTGTGCCTTTAATAGTCTTACTTACATGGATTTCATAGATTTTTGTGACATTCTGAATGCCGTATCGTATCACTTTACTCAGCTGGTTGAGCGATAGTGTTGCCACCTACCGGGAAATTAAGCTTGGAATGCAAAAACTCTCTTATTCCATGGAGTAATTGGAGTTTTGACTTCCACGAGTTTTAAAACAGCCCCCAGAAAGCAGATGAATGTAGATATTAGTGTATTCTTGCCTTCCACGCATGCGGGACAAACTAAAAGCATCATCCAGCCCATAACTCCATTTTGTCAAAAATTGGATTTAGTGGGTTTCTGATCTCCCTGTCTCAATTGCGCTCGAGTGGCCAAAATTTGTATAAGCGCTTGTTTTGCCACTATTAACATGTTGGAAGAAAAAAAAATAACATTTTTATCTGCTTCCATAAGAATGTTTGCTTGTGAGCCCTTACACAGAAATCACAGTGGTTGATAAAGTCATCACATGACACACAAAATTAACTATATCTATCCTCCATTCTTGTGCGTATTCGCCACGTTAGTTTGAACTAGTTGCTTTTGTTCAATCTCCACAGAAGAGCTTGAAGATTGTGCGATGGGAAGTCGGGATTAATCCGAAGTAGTGATGTCATGGTGGAAACATGCAAGGAGAGTCTGGAGTAAAACAGAGAGCGCGTTGTTCACTAGGTCTAACATCTGCTGATAATAATGCAGCTTCCTCGACACACCGCAAGATCTTTCATTAAACATTTTATCTCCAAATAAAGGCTTTCACATCTGCACATTTTACTGTCGAGTCGACCTTCTGAAACTCGTTTGAAACTACACTTCGCTAATCGCGTGTATTGATGAATATCGTACGGTGTAACGAACAGAATAATGAAATTTTGAATAAGACAAGAGTTAATAAAGCAGGAAGTATCTTGTTAAATTAGTAAATAGACATGTAAGAAAACGTGAGTTAGCAATCGAGAAACTAGTAAGTAATTAAATCACTATGTAAACAAATCAATAAATGAATAACTTACGTGAAAGAAATAGTGAAGATAAAATTATAATTAAAAATAATGTATATGAATTAATATCTAAATAAATACCAGTACATAAGTGACATAGTAATTTAGTAAATCAAGACATACTTAAATAAAATTTAGTAAATCGAGATATATATACAGTATATATACTTAAATAAAATTTAGTAAATGGAGATATATATACAGTATATATACTTAAATAAAATTTAGTAAATCGATATGAGTAAATATATATATACAGTAGACTATATATACGTAAATAAAATTTTTTGTAAGTCGGGATATATATATATATATATATAGTACATATACTTAAATAAAATTTAGTAAATCGAGATATATATATATATATATATATATATATATATATATATATATACACAGTAGACTATATATACTTAAATAAAATTTGGTAAGTCGGGATATATATACAGTATATATACTTAAATAAAATTGAGTAAATATATATATACAGTACATATACTTAAATAAAATTTAGTAAATCGATATGTATATATATATATATATATATACAGTAGACTATATATACGTAAATAAAATTTTGTAAGTCGGGATATATATATATATATATACATACAGTACATATACTTAAATAAAATTTAGTAAATCGAGATATATATATATATATATATACTTATAAAATATACACAGTATACTATATATACTTAAATAAAATTTGGTAAGTCGATATATATATATATATACAGTATATATACTTAAATAAAATTTAGTAAATCGATATATATATATATATATATATACACAGTAGACTATATATACAGAAATAAAATTTGGTAAGTCGGGATATATATAAACAGTATATATACTTAAATAAAATTTAGTTAATGGAGATATATATACAGTATATATACTTAAATAAAATTGAGTAAATCGATATATATACAGTACATATACTTAAATAAAATTTAGTAAATCGATATGTATATATATATATAAAGACTATATATACGAGATAAAAAATTTGGTAAATCAAGATATATATATAAATTATATAAATCAAAACTACTTAAATAAAATTTAGTAAATCAGATATATATGCATATATATACTTAAATAAAATTGAGTAAATAATATATAAGTACATATACTTAAATAAAATTTAGTAAATCGATATTTATATAATATACTACTATAAATAAATACAGTAGACTATATATACTTAAATAAAATTTAGTAAATCGATATATATATATATACATACATATACTTAAATAAAATTTAGTAAATCAGATATACTATATTAAATAAAATTTAGTAAATCGAGATATATAACTTAAATAAAATTTGGTAAGTCAAGACTATATAAATATATTTAATAGTATAAAACTTAAATAAAAAAATTTAGTAAATCGATATATATATAAACATATATATATAATATATATATATATAAATTTAATATAACAGTCTATATATATACAGAAATAAAATTTGGTAAGTCGGGATATATATAAACAGTAATAACTTAAATAAAATTTAGTAAATCGATATATATATATATATATATATATATAATACCTTACATATACTTAAATAAAATTTGGTAAATCAAGACATACTTAAATAAAATTTAGTAAATCGAGATATAAAAACATTTGGTAAATCAAGACTACTTAAGTGAAATTTAGTAAATCAAAACTACTTGAATAAAATTTAGTAAATCAAGACATACTTAAATAAAATTTAATAAATCAAGACATACTTAAATATAATTTAGTAAATCGAGATGTAAAAACATTTGGTAAATCAAGATTACTTAAATGAAATTTAGTAAATCAAAACTACTTAAATAAAATTTAGTAAATCGAGATATAAAAACATTTGGTAAATCAAGATTACTTAAATGAAATTTAGTAAATCAAAACTACTTAAATAAAATTTAGTAAATCGAGATATAAAAACATTTGGTAAATCAAGACTACTTAAATGAAATTTAGTAAATCAAAACTACTTAAATAAAATTTAGTAAATCGAGATATAAAAACATTTGGTAAATCAAGACTACTTAAGTGAAATTTAAAATCAAAACTACTTGAATAAAATTTAGTAAATCAAGACATACTTAAATAAAATTTAATAAATCAAGACATACTTAAATATAATTTAGTAAATCGAGATGTAAAAACATTTGGTAAATCAAGATTACTTAAATGAAATTTAGTAAATCAAAACTACTTAAATAAAATTTAGTAAATCGAGATATAAAAACATTTGGTAAATCAAGACTACTTAAATGAAATTTAGTAAATCAAAACTACTTAAATAAAATTTAGTAAATCGAGATATAAAAACATTTGGTAAATCAAGACTACTTAAATGAAATTTAGTAAATCAAAACTACTTAAATAAAATTTAGTAAATCGAGATATAAAAACATTTGGTAAATCAAGATTACTTAAATGAAATTTAGTAAATCGAGATATAAAAACATTTGGTAAATCAAGACTACTTAAATGAAATTTAGTAAATCAAAACTACTTAAATAAAATTTAGTCAATCGAGATTGTATACTTAAATAATATCTGGTAAATCAAGACATACTTAAATAAAATTTAGTCAATGAAGATATAAAAACTTTTAGTAAATCAATAAATAAGTAAATAAACAACAATTAATATTTTTAGCAAATAACTCTCGAAAGTTGAAATGTAAAATGAAGCCAGAGGAAAAGTAAATCAGAATTTTGTAGGGTTACTTTTTATGGCAGAAATGCAGGACATAATCTTAAGTAAAATTGTCACAAATAGAAAGTGAATAAAGAATCGCATTTCTGAAGCCAGTCTCTAAGTCAAGACGCGGACTGATAGTTTATGACAGGTGTAGATAATTTCATTATATAGAAGTGTACAGCCTTCAACTTGATGTGAAACACCCAGCATTACCTTTACTTAGCAGTAACTGAACGTTTGCCAAGCGCACTTTTTTTCTTTTTCTCGAGTTGAATGGAAAATCTCCACTACAAGTGAGAATGACTTGAATACGTAATGTGTCCCAGGCCATTGTTTGCAGAGTACTCGTGAGGACCTAGCCCACCTGAGGACTTAAAGGGCGTGATTGGATATACGTATGTACGTGCCAGCCAATATCTGATATATAATGTATGTAGGTTATTATGCAGTTGGATGCCCACGGCAATCACCTTGAATTTATCAAAGAGAAAGGGCAGCCGAAGACGGGCCGCCCATACCGTTACGTAACGTACACAACGTCTATTTTTGTGTCTTATCATTCTATTTATAGCACCGTATTATTATAAACTTGTTTGGATTTATCTCATGAACTCATCTCCACACACGTGCGCGATCTTCATACTCTCTCTCTCTCAAAGGTCTCCCACACTCCCTTCTCACGAAATTGTTTACCCATAGGTAACCAACCATATTGCTCTGTCATCGAAGAGCTTTTCAACAGGGAGGACCAAAATTCGATCCCAAGTAAATCCTATTTTAAACACATGGTGATTACGATGTTTACTCCAAGAACTTCTGTTTTCCAATTAGCAAATGTATAGGCCTAAATTTCTTTAACTCAGGTTTGACCTGAAAATCTCTTTCGTTCTCAAATGAATAATCATTAATTCTAAAAGCCTTCCTTGCAAGGTGACAGAAAAAACATCATGCTTTATGACACAGCCTGGATTTCACGTTACACGACAATGACAAATATGTAGCCCTATTCTATGTATAGAAATATGTAGCCAAAATTGCCAAAATATGTAGATAAATATGTAATAAATTAAAGAGTATGTAACTTAAAAATTTAAGCTCTATTAAATGGATTTATTTTAAACAGATTCTTAAGTAAGTGAGGTTAACTTAAAAAATACTCCATTCTGTGAGACCTATTGACTGTCACATTTTTGTGAGACCTGTCGATTGTCGCATTTTTGTGAGACCTGTTGATTGTCAAATTTTTGTGAGATCTGTTGATTGTCACATTTTGTGAGACCTTTTGATTGTCACATTTTTGTGAGACCTGTTGATTATCACATTTTTATGAGACCTGTTGATTGTCACATTTTTGTGAGATCTGTTTGATTGTCGCATTTTTGTGAGACCTGTTGATTGTCACATTTTTGTGAGATCTGTTGATTGTCGCATTTTTGTGAGACCTGTTGATTGTCGCATTTTTATGAGACCTGTTGATTGTCACATTTTTGTGAGACCTGTTGATTGTCGCATTTTTGTGAGACCTGTTGATTGTCACATTTTTGTGAGACCTGTTGATTGTCACAATTTTGTGAGACCTGTTGATTGTCACATTTTTGTGAGATCTGTTGATTGTCACACTTTTGTGAGACCTGTTGATTGTCAAATTTTTAGACCTGTCGATTGTCGCATTTTTGTGAGATCTGTTTATTGTCGCATTTTTTTAGATCTGTTGATTGTCGCATTTTTGTGAGATCTGTTGATTGTCGCATTTTTGTGAGACCTGTTGATTGTCGCATTTTTATGAGACCTGTTGATTGTCAAATTTTTGTGAGGCCTATTGATTGTCACATTTTTATGAGACCTGTTGATTGTCAAATTTTTGTGAGACCTATTGATTGTCGCATTTTTGTGAGATCTGTTGATTGTCGAATTTTTGTGAGATCTGTTTATTGTCGCATTTTTGTGAGACATATTGATTGTCACAGTTTTGTGACAAATGTTGATTGTCACATTTTTGTGAGACCTGTTGATTGTCGCATTTTTGTGAGACCTGTTGATTG
Source organism: Periplaneta americana (assembly GCA_025594305.2). Lineage (NCBI taxonomy): Eukaryota > Metazoa > Arthropoda > Insecta > Blattodea > Blattidae > Periplaneta > Periplaneta americana. The sequence continues at coordinate 11,497,383 of JAJSOF020000035.1, forward strand.
TCGCATTTTTGTGAGATCTGTTGATTGTCGCATTTTTGTGAGACCTTTGATTGTCGCATTTTTGTGAGATCTGTTGATTGTCGCATTTTTGTGAGATCTGTTGATTGTCGCATTTTTGTGAGACCTGTTGATTATCGCATTTTTGTGAGTTCTGTTGATTGTCGCATTTTTGTGAGACCTTTGATTGTCGAATTTTTGTGAGATCTGTTGATTGTCGCTTTTTGTGAGATCTGTTGATTGTCGCATTTTTGTGAGATCTATTGATTGTCGCATTTTTGTGAGATCTGTTGATTGTCGCATTTTGTGAGATCTGTTGATTGTCGCATTTTTGTGAGACCTGTTGATTGTCGCATTTTTGTGAGACCTGTTGATTATCGCATTTTTGCGAGACTTGTTGATTGTCGCATTTTTGTGAGTTCTGTTGATTGTCGCATTTTTGTGAGACCTTTTGATTGTCACATTTTTGTGAGACTTATTGATTGTCGCATTTTTATGAGATCTGTTAATTGTCGCATTTTTGTGAAACATATTGATTGTCACATTTTTGTGAGACCTGTTGATTGTCGCATTTTTGTGAGATCTGTTGATTGTCGCATTTTTGTGAGACCTATTGATTGTCACATTTTTGTGAGACCTGTTGATTGTCAAATTTTTTGAGACCTGTCGATTGTCGCATTTTTGTGAGATCTGTTTATTGTCGCATTTTTGTGAGATCTGTTGATTGTCGCATTTTTGTGAGACCTGTTGATAGTCGCATTTTTTAAAGACCGTTGATTGTCGCATTTTTGTGAAACCTATCGATTGCCACATTTTTGTGAGATCTATCGATTGTCACATTTTTGTGAAACCTATTGATCGTTACATTTTTATAAGATCTATTAATGGCCACATTTTTGTGAGGCATATGGACCCTTACATTTATCTCATTGTAATATTTATTGTATATTCATTCTACCTGTCTTACGTCAGTGACAAATCTATTGGTGTACAAGAAAAAGGAAATAAAACTCCTTGCCCACAAAATTAAACAAAAACAAAATAAAAGTAACAAGATAAGAATGACCATTTTATTTCATCAATTATTCTTGGTTGATTCTTTGGATGCAATTCATAATGAAATTTATTTAAGTAGCAGTATAATAAATATATGATGGAATCTACCATTCGCATTGGGATTTCTTCCTTTCTTCAATCTTGACTTGATTCAGAACCAAATTTGTAACCTCGAGTGACCCATCACGTGAATCTGATGACTTTTATATTATCAGTTCATCTGTTTTAAACGCCTCTATACCAAGTTCTTCCGCTATCAGGATAAAGTGTTCTTATTGCAACCTATTCAGAAACCGTCCCATGGGCGGTCATCCATTCATACCCCTAATACCGCACAGAAAAACACAAAAATTGAACTCTCTCCCCGTACCATAGAAATGGGGCCTACAGTATTAAAAATTATTATTAGGATATAGGGAAGAGTTGGGTAGTATCGGACATCGGGTAATATCGGACAATGCGTTTCTTTCATCTACCACCAAATGGTAGAACCTGGATAACATGGTTACGTTTCTGTATGCGACATAACAGAAACGTAACCATGTCATTCAGGTACTATCATCTGGTGGTAGATGAAAGAAACTCACTGTCCGATATTACCCGATGTCCGATACTACCCAGCTCTCCCTAAATTAAAAATTTATCTTATTTGGATTGATCAGTAGGTTGTATCTTCATAGTAATCCTTAGAAAGGACAGCTGTAACTTTTTACTTTCCCTCTCTCTCTCTCTCTCTCTCTCTCTCTCTCTCTCTCTCTCTCCACTTCGGCGACTCGCATGACAGAGAACAGATCTACATCATGAGTTTATCTATTCTTAAACGCCCCCATACGCCTTCATACCAAGTCCTTCGGTCATAAAAAAGTAATACCAGGAAAAAGTGTTTCCATTTAATGTAAAGTCTGTACTTGACTATATTTCCTTCTTTCCTTTTTGTTAAAAAAATAATGCTGCTTGGATTACTGAGAAACATTCGTTTATGGCGTCAAGAACCACAAGTTTCACACCACATCGACATAACGAATCAGGGTGGAGATAAAACTGGTGCCAACAAGGCTTTCATTCATAAGCTGAATAATATATTTGTATTCAGGAAGTCTTTGAACCGCTCCCACAGTGTTCCGAGAACTGGAGGTGCAAACAATTCATCCGCGCGCAACCAGGTTTTAACAAAATGAACCAACAGCAGATGTCGAAATGTCACTGCCAGTATACACAATGAATAAGAAATAAACATACACCGTTTTTCATAAAGATTTGATGAGTTAAACATCTTTATTGAAAATAAAATATTGAAAACTTAGGGTAATGAAACCAGTCCAGAACAAACGAGGAACTCAAACAGTTTTTTTTTTTTTTTTTTTTTTACACTTAACAAATGTTTGATGTGTGTACTGGCTGACACGGCAGACATCCATATTTGATTACTGTAGTTGTTGCAACATCAGGTTTTAAATGATGGACTCTGCCTTTGAAAATGAACCATTAATCTTAAATCAGATGTTAAAATCCTCGTTCTAGCTGAACTTGGAATTTTGTGTTGTATAAAGTCTAATCTGAATATTAATTTGTCTCAAACTAAAGTCAACTTTGACTGAAGAAATTTCTCCCATTAAGTTGGATGATCCAAGTTCAGTTATTTCTTTTCTGTTTGAAATATACGAGTACATCTTTATTGAAAATAGAATAACCATTGTTATTAAATAGATATTAGGTAGTTACATTTATATATATATTTTTCAATTTCTTGCCTCAATACACAAACATTCTTATATTTTATAAGGCTCTAACGAGTATCAAATAACATAACCTATAATTATATTATGTTTATAACAACCATTTTTTTATGATAGGTACATTCATAAATGTTCAATTAACTGTATTACTAAACGAAAATTGTCGTTTTATAAAGCTTTATTATGTTTAGACATCAAACACCATAACATGATAACAATTTGGAGAACAGTCAACCTTCTTCTTATTGTCCGCCATTATTTACATTGGACAAAACAAACCAGTGTCTCCAACAGAATGTACGGAAAGTCGCCAAAAGTAGTTGTAAAGTCGCTAGATTTCTCATTATCAACAAAGAAAGATTAAATTTTGTCACTATGGGGTGCTAAAAAGTTCGCTAAATCCCTAGTTAAGAAATATCAAAGTTAAAAGAAATAATTGTTATTGGAAAAGAGTTAAAGTCACTAGATTGGCAACACTGAACAAACTTGATCCGCGCATCACATTTTCACCTGTTAATGCGATGTTGCCAAATCCTTTTCAAGTGAACTTTTATTTGAACCAAGGTAATTTGATCGCAAAAAGGTGGCTCGGTTCACTTTTCGATCTTCGATCAAAGTTGATCTTTAGTCAGGGAGTTTTATACAATTGGGCCTAAAAGAATCAACGCGGTGTGAGGTCCGGTGATCGTAGGGTCACACTATTGTTTTTTTTTAAGTCTCCATTTATCTATCTGCAATTGCTGTTCATTTCTGTGGGCTGCACACAAAACATGTCAGCACACGTTCCCTGTCTTCCTCTGAGATTTATAGGCGATCAGGTGATTTTCCTTTGCACAGACAACCTGCTTCTTTCAATTATTTATACCATACGCGAATTTAATTTTCATTAGGTTTCTCTTAGAATTTTCTACGAAATGCACGTAGGAGAGTGATCACTGATGTTGTAGTGTATAAATGATACTCGGGAGGAAATTAAACACAGAATAAATATGGTAAATGCCTGTTATTATTCGGTTGAGAAGCTTTTATTATCCAGTCTGCTGTCAAAAAATCTGAAAGTTAGAATATATAAAAGAGTTATATTACCGGTTGTTCTTTATGGTTGTGAAACTTGGACTCTCACTTTGAGAGAGGAACATAGGTTAAGGGTGTTTGAGAATAAGGTGCTTAGGAAAATATTTGGGGCTAAGAGGGATGAAATTACAGGAGAATGGAGAAAGTTACACAACGCAGAACTGCACGTATTGTATTCTTCACCTGACATAATTAGGAACATTAAATCCAGACGTTTGAGATGGGCAGGGCATGTAGCACGTATGGGAGAATCAAGAAATGTATATAGAGTGTTAGTTGGGAGGCCAGAGGGAAAAGGACCTTTGGGGAGGCCAAGACGTAGATGGGAAAATAATATTAAAATGGATTTGAGGGAGGTGGGATATGATGATAGAGACTGGATTAATCTTGCTCAGGATAGGGACCAATGGCGGGCTTATGTGAGGGCGCCAATGAACCTGCGGGTTCCTTAAAAGCCAAGGGATATTCCATAAAATGCATAAAAATGTTTCTTTATGTCTTGTGTATGTAACCAAAAAAGGAAGTTTAAAAATTTAGATTTTATACCAAGAACTTGAGTTTGAAAATATTTATAAAAAAAATAGAAAAAATAATATAAAAACCAAAAACCTTTGGGATTTCAAAATTTGGATTTTGTTAGTCTTTTACATAATAAACATCCTCTCAAAATTTGTTTGAAAAAAATATTAGGAAAAAAGTTGTCATTTTTAGTGGACTGTCCTTTAAGGGGCTTAAAATAGACTAAATAAATGCTAGAATATAACTTTTAAAGCGAATTCTAGACGATTCACTTTTGTGTAATATTCATTGTGGTTGTTTACTTATTATAATATTCAAACCATTTTGATTGGTATTTTTAACGTTTGTCTTTCTCTTTGTTGCAGGTAAGTGTCTTCGCTGCATATTATATGAGGTCATGCTATCTGTACAGGTAAGCATAGTTAAAAATCTAAGGGATAGAAATATTCAATGTCATCCTTTGAATTATAATTAGGCTTTATCATTTTTAAAATGAACTTTAGAGCACCGAAGGTAGGATCCTAATACAATGATGTTGGAAAATAAATGTAAACATTGCACTTCGAACTCAACCATTTGTGTATTTGTGAGAAGTAGGTAAAAGGAGGTCACAATAATATTGCTAACTTCCAACTCTTCAGTCAGATATAATCTTCTATAATACAATGAGTGCTGATATTAGCTCTATAATTTAATTGATCTTAAGGAATGTATGTTGTCATGATATTTTTTTTTCGAGATCGAAGGTCGAGAAGAAATTATCTTATGACAACATACATGAGTTTAAAAGCTCAATTAAATTATCACAAAGAAAATATCATGCACAAATTGTATTCAGTGATATAATTCCGATGCGAGAAAGATGCCATTTTGATTGGAATTTTTATAATATAATCATGATGTTTATGGCAGTGACTTACCTCTTTCATCTTCGCAAATCACACACATTTTATTACCTATATTGCAAGGAGAACAACGTGGATATCTGAAATTTAATTTATTTAAAAACAACTGAACATTTCAGATTATAGCAACATAATGAACCGCCATTAATCAATAGCAGAATGCATGGTATCTCTACCGTAATTGAATGAACAAGAGATGGTAGGAATAAAACAAATGAATTATAGAAAAAAAGCTAAACATTTTGTGGTTATACACATATGCATGAGTATAGGTTTTTAACATTACACTAAAGGTTATAGACCTAATAATTGCATTAACTCTTTTTTCCATAAACTCTTAGAGTATTTATAATAATTAATGGTACAATTGTTATAATTCCTAATAACTGTGCCATGTTGAGCGTTAGATGTTAGCGTTTTATTGCTGATATTTTCTTGGAGTGAATATGCATGTGTACAGACTTATTATCGAAGCAGAGATTATGGTAAAAAAAGTGAACGTAGAATAAACAAATGAACGTAAGAGAAATAAAATGATCGGTTATTAATTTTAGAGCACCATACCACAATATAGTATATACAGTCACGAAGCTTGAGTTGTGAGGGTGCTAGGAACAATAGACTGTGCCGGTACTATTTCGCATTGTCTGTAATGAGGCGATATTAGCGATCCTAGTGGTTTGCAACTATCTATCGATGCATATTTACTACGTATTGAGCTTCGTGACTGTATATACTATGTACTGTCAGTATAATCAGATTCTCATAGTTCAATCGAGTGTCAATGAACTGGTTGATTGGCTGTATGGCGGCTCTTGGAATTATCAATGTAGGTTAACAGAGGCAATTCGAAAATGTGGTTACGTGAAAGAACATAGTTAAATGATAGATTACTAAGTTTTACTTTTTCGTTATAGCGACTAATCGTTTTGTCTGTCAGTTTATAAATATTAGTACAGTAAATTACACCTTTCAATTGTAGACATCATAAAAATACCATACGTGATGGGATTGTAATAAGGGTACAAAAAATGAAATGAATACGATCTCTGTAAGGTTCATGTAAGGCATATTTATGGGCAATTAATGAGATAATTCGGACCTCACACACGCTAGATGACCTTTACCACAACAGTCTGCACTTGAAGAAGCCAATAAATAAGGCATAAAAGTTAAGATAATAAACCTCGTTTTAATCCCGTTCGCTGCATCAAGTCGTGTTATGTTTTCGTTCTATGTCTTTGAAACTCTTCAAGATAGTTCGTCATTCTGTTGATTTCTTTAACAGCGATGAATACAAATTGACGAATATCACATGTTTCATAATATTGTTAAAGAATTCTTTTTTTAACCAACTTTCGTACTCTCTGACATTCTTCAAGTTTCGTGAGATTTAAAGAAGGGTTTTCAGCCCATTAACTGATTTACATTGTAAAATCGTTGAGTTGAAGCTTTCTCTTTTTCTGTTGCTATTTATAAATGTAGGAATTTACGTTTCGAAGTTCGATTCTGTCTTAGTCATCAGCAGTGGCGCCAACTTTTTAAAAACATTGGGTGGGCTCAAACACTTGAGGTATAAATTAAGATAAATCTCGGAAGTAATAATGATAAAACGACAAATTATTGGGTGGGCTCCTAGACATCACCATAACAAAAGTTGACAACAAACACACCTTCAAAATATACAGAAAACCAACCACCACCACCACACACACATACACAACACATCTAATCACCTCACACAACACAAACATGCTGCATTCAGGACAATGGTATAGGTCTCGCAAGTACGGATTACCGACGGAAGGAATGCGAATGAAACACTGCGATAAGCAAGAGCGGGCGACAGGAAAGGTCACGAGATAGCTTGAATCATATTCAAGGGTACAGTCGGAAGAGAAATGACATCGATAGAATCAGTCTTGCGTTGTGATAGTTACATTACGACTTTAGATTGTTCCATTGCATGTGAATTAGAGATGAGCATAAACGATATTTTCAAGTATCTGCGACAACTGTGACTGTGACAATTAAATATCTGTGACTTTTATCGGTGATTTTGTCACACCGATATTTTATATCGATACGTAGCATGAATTACGCCGATATTTTGTCACAACAATAAAAAATAGCAGGACATATTGAAGAGCAGTGAAATATGAATACGATTTCTCTATACACACCACTCATCAGTTATTTATATGGGAAAATCCAACAAAGAAATTATGTACATGTACCATTAACAAATAAATAGTTACCTAACTGAACAGTAACATGTCAAAAGTTAACTTCATGTACCAAGAGGTTATATTATAGATATTGAACCAGTTGATCATTTTTAAATGTAGTTGGGTATGGAGAAATTGAGGTTATATGATTATCCTAATCGTTTTAAAACTTGATCCTTTTTATTGTATATAGGCCTAATATAATGGATAAAATATTTCCTTATACTGCTTGTTTGACATTATAATATTGAGTTTTCCCTAAATAAAAATTAATGAAACAGTCCAGTATTGGGGCTGCCATTGGCTCTAATTACAAACAAAACAGTTGTTCAGACAGATTTGGACATTAAGAAAAAGTACATGAACAGAATCAAAGCAACGGAAATGAAATTTTTAAGAACAGCAGGATATAACTCTTTAATTTAAATAAGAATGGAGAAACTTTAGAACAATTGAAGTAGAGTCAGTAGAAGAAAAAATCACCAGATAAAATTCAATTGGCTAGATCATGAAGAAGAATGGAAAATATCAAGAATCCCAAAAGTATGATGCAATATAAACCTAGAGGACATCGTCGACCAGGAAGACCGTTTGAAGACAGATAGATGGGGCCAAACAGGTCACAGGTTTAATTCGTGAAGGAGGAAAATGATGATGAAATGGATAAAATATTTTAAGTCGTGCATTAACATTATAATATTGAGTCATAGAATAAAAATTAATGAAACATAAGTATTCGGAAAAACATTGGAAAATAATTACAAAACAAAACAGTTGTTCAGACAGGATTTTACTTGAAGATTAAGTACTGGTAACCAATGGTTCTTTATTTAAATCGTGCCTAATAACTACATAATTCGAAGATGGAGAAACTACCGCCAGATTGCTGTTATTGTATCATGCGCACGCGCAAACCTACGACGTAGAGGAGAAAATATCAGTCACAGAGTACTGAATACGGAATCAATTTCGATAGCATATTTTGGCACAGAAATTTGTTCAAGACAGGTTTATCTGTGACAAAAATACCAAACAAAATATCGGTTTTCAGAAATATCGGCCATCTCTAATGTGAATACGTGTCTTGTATCAAATATTATTATTTCATTCGTAAACATATGTTGCGCGTTTAAAGCTTCAATTTTTCTCTTGCACAGGCGAATACTTTATTTCCATAGCGATGTCCTCATTTGTTCATCTTCTTGGAAGAGACAGATCATACAAACTCGAGATGGGAAAAAAACACAACAGTTATTTTGGAACTGTTCATCTCGGAACTGTATGCAAAAATAACATAGGTCGGAACCTCACATTCCGAAATAACAGTGTTCCGACTCCGAGCTGCTCACTTGCCCAGCTGTTACGGGCTCAACAGTACACTAGCACAAGGCATGTTCCGACTCCGAGATAACAGTCGGAACGTCGGAGCTTGTTCCGATGAACCAACGACAGCTGCAGTTACACTGTTCTCGTTGTTCTTTATTTGTACTTGGAACTTCGTTGGATGAAGTTGGTACTTGAAACTCTCACGTGGTTGGAGGGGGCGCATGGAAATTGAAATCCTTGCGGTGGCGCGAACTTTAATATCAAAATTTGTAAGACTGGCCAATCATCTGTAATGTTATAGTAAGTATTTAATAATCTGTAATATTCATTCCCCTTTATGGTTTATTTCACCATTAGTTGACTAATTCTGTGTTATAAACATTCTACAAAGTCATAAAGTACGCACACTATTATTAATTCATTGATCAGCTGATTCTATACAAAGGTTAAAGTCGTAAATGGTAATGAGTGGTTTAGTTACAATGTCTGTATGTCGTTTGTTGAGTAAGTCTGACAAACATAAGTTTTTGTGCTATCTCCTCTGTTATCAAAGAACGACAAAAATGTTGTAGCATTATTTGTTGGAAACTACCCATATAAGTACTGATTTGGATTAGGTTTAATGTCATGAAGTTTAAATTACACTTTGGAAAAGATGCGATTGACAACATTTTACTAACCCACTGCGGGGTTTTGTTTCAAAGACTTGACCAATATATATATTTTTATTTATGAAATTGTAATATTTATTATTATTATTATTATTATTATTATTATTATTATTATTATTATAACTGTTATTAAGAAAAGTAAAAATAAAAATTAATGATTCGTTTTTTTTTTTTTTTATTATGTAATAGAGAGAACAGAAATTACATACCATATGTTTTAAATGTTTTTAGTTGGTTACCATGTCTTTATAACTTTATGTACGAAAACAAAGTGTTGTATTCTGTCCTTGTAGTCAACAGCTGTGTAATTACTAACATTAAGATTTTGAGTCCTGTCCGAAAAGTGCACAGCAATTTTCCAAAATCGAGAATGCATTGCAGTGCCATCTATAGATAAGAATGTGTACTATGTCATGCCTATGAGGGAAGAGGGTAGCTGCATGGTGCATTACAGTCACTACTGGTGAAGAGGATATTGTTTCCGTTCGTTGAACGACTCAACGACTGCGAGGGAGACTCATCACCACTGGTGACTGTTATTTCGTTATTTAACAGTAGCTTTTTCGAACTTGAAAGAAACTGTTCCGGGAAAAGAACAACTTATTATCATTAACAGTACTTCCATTGGCTCTCACCTCTCCCCCCTCGGCGTGCCTACATACACACATCGAAATAGACAGCAACGCCACCAATGGTTTTCGGTAATCGTTTCTTGAGCGCGCTATCCACAGATTACTCAACATACCCATGAGCCAACAACACTACAATGAAGAAGTGAACACAATCAAATACATACCACAAGAAAATTGTTAAAGACTCAACAAACACAAAACACAACACAAACACAAGATCGCATCCTCATTCAGAAAACAGAAATACAACATAGCATAGAGAACAGAAAACACACTACAAATACATCTCAACACATAAAAAAATAAATACAACCACACAGGCGAATACAAACTCACATGCAATAGTTGCGACAGTTTCTACATTGGACAGACAGGCAGATCATTCCAAACTCGATACAAAGAACACATTAAAGCAATAACCAGAAGACACAATACATCTACATATTATGCCGAACATATAACTAATGCTAACCACACATACAATAACATAAATACAGACATGGAAATCCTACACATACAACCCAAAAACCAAAAACTCAACACACTAGAACAATATGAAATATACAGAAACACTAAAACACACCCTGATCAAATTCTCAACACACAGATCAATTTCAGAACACACACTATTTGACACAACTCTTCATCACACGAACGCACCCACACAACAAGCAGCGAAGTTGAGATAGCGCCGAGATCTAGAAGGTTCTGAGAATGGTGTTAAGTAGTACCGAAACAGCTATAAGCCGCACATGCTTACGTAATTCACACGAGTAAGATCGCCCTTTAATCAATTATTTATATTCAAGTGTTAAAAGTAGTGTACGAAAATTTCAACATGGAGTTTTTTTTTTTCATTATTTTCTGTCATGTTCCTGTTCATAGTTGTATCATTTCCAACAAAAAAATGTGTTTGACATTACATTAGTATGACTGATCAATGAGGATATTTGTGTCTACAAAGAAAGCATTGACTTTCTTAAATATTCTATGCATGAGCAAAGAAATCGTCAATCTGACGGGTTATTTATTGATGGATATTGATGAATCGGTTCTTAACGATACGTTATAAAATTGATGGCTTTTATGTTGACGTTCGTGAAACAAATGTTCGCTAATGGCATTCTAAGTAGCTGACTGTGTAAAGTTGTTCAAGAGTACAGAGTCTATGCACTGCGGAAAGTTCCCAACTATGTAGCTTTGTAAAGGCGGGAAGAAGGAAGTTTTGGTACAACCAGTAGGACGGACAGAGGCAAGTTGTATAGTATCTCCACTGAACGAAAAGTGACAATTTCCTTTGCAAACAAGAGCCTCAGACCTCCGGTACAATTGGCACTGCCACACAATGCACGGCAGGGAAGAGGGTATAAAGAATGCCTTACAGGTCACTCTTCACTAGTGAACCCGATATTGTTTCCACTTGAATGATCCCGGATCTGCGAGGGAGACTTCATTTTCACTGAGGAATTCTTTTGTTCATTTAACAGTGCTTGAGTTCTTGAAAGAAATCATACATACTTACTTATTATTATTAATAATTATTTCTTTGCTTCCTATTCTTGCATTTAAATCCCCAGTAATAATTATCATTTGATAACTTTTCTAATGATTTTGATTTCTAAATTTAATACAATTATACATTGTTCGCAAAAGTATATGTTGATTTGGATATGTTTTACACAAAATAATTCCAGAAACATATATGTAGTCAAGATTAAACTATGAACGTATTGCGGGACATTTTGGATATGAAGATAAATTAGGAACACTTAAATAGGCCTATATCGTCGTTGATTTTATGACAGTACAGAGCATAATTTTTCAGAAGGAAGAAAAATTAATTAAATATCAATAGGCCTACACTGATCCTCGATGGTGTAATTTATGTCCATCATATTCAGCAACGTTTTTTGCATAATTATCTAGCATTCTTATGTAGCTCTTTTGATATTTAATTACTTTCTTCTCCCTCCTAAAAAATATTATGCTTTATAGTATACTGTCACGTAGGAGGTTTCATAAAATCAACGACGATTTATTAGGTTTAATATTTATAGCTCTTATAGGTGGTAGACCTCCGGTACAATTGGCACTGCCACACAATGCACTGCAGGGAAGAGGGTGGGGAATGCCTTTACATGTCACTCTTCACTAGTGAACCCAATATTGTGTCCGTTTGAATAATCCCGGATCTGCGAGGGGGACTTCATTTTCACTGAGGACTTCTTGTGTTCATTTAACAGTGCTTGAGTTCTTGAAAGAAATCATACATACTTACTTATTATTATCAATAATTATTATTTCTTTGCTTCCTATTCTTGCATTTAAATCCCCTGTAATAATTGTCACTTGATGGCTTTTCTAATGATTTTGATGTCTAAATTTAATAAAATTATAGATTGTTCGCAAATGTATATGTTGATTTGGACATTTTTATTCAAAATAATTCCAGGAACATAAGTAGTTACGATTAAACTATGAACGTATTGCGGGACATTTTGGATATGAAGATAAATTAGGAACACTTAAATAGGCCTATATCGTCATTGATTTTATGACAGTACAGAGCATAATTTTTCAGAAGGAAGAAAAATTAATTAAATATCAATAGGCCTACACTGATCCTCGATGGTGTAATTTATGTCCATCATATTCAGCAACGTTTTTTACATAATTATCTAGCATTCTTATGTAGCTCTTTTGATATTTAATTACTTTCTTCTCCCTCCTAAAAAATATTATGCTTTATAGTATACTGTCACGTAGGAGGTTTCATAAAATCAACGACGATTTATTAGGTTTAATATTTATAGCTCTTATAGGTGGTAGACCTCCGGTACAATTGGCACTGCCACACAATGCACTGCAGGGAAGAGGGTGGGGAATGCCTTTACATGTCACTCTGCACTAGTGAACCCAGTATTGTTTCCGTCTGAATGATCCCGGATCTGCGAGGGGGCTTCATTTTCACTGAGGACTTCTTGTGTTCATTTAACAGTGCTTGAGTTCTTGAAAGAAATCATACATACTTATTATTATTAATAATTATTATTTCTTTGCTTCCTATTCTTGCATTTAAATCCCCTGTAATAATTGTCACTTGATGGCTTTTCTAATGATTTTTCTGTCTAAATTTAATAAAATTATAGATTGTTCGCAAATGTATATGTTGATTTGGACATTTTTATTCAAAATAATTCCAGGAACATAAGTAGTTACGATTAAACTATGAACGTATTGCGGGACATTTTGGATATGAAGATAAATTAGGAACACTTAAATAGGCCTATATCGTCATTGATTTTATGACAGTACACAGCATAATTTTTCAGAAGGAAGAAAAATTAATTAAATATCAATAGGCCTACACTGATCCTCGATGGTGTAATTTATGTCCATCATATTCAGCAACGTTTTTTGCATAATTATCTAGAATTCTTATGTAGCTCTTTTGATATTTAATTACTTTCTTCTCCCTCCTAAAAATATTATGCTTTATAGTATACTGTCACGTAGGAGGTTTCATAAAATCAACGACGATTTATTAGGTTTAATATTTATTGCTCTTATAGGTGGTAGACCTCCGGTACAATTGGCACTGCCATACAATGCACTGCAGGGAAGAGGGTGGGGGATGCCTTTACATGTCACTCTTCACTAGTGAACCCAATATTGTTTCCACTTGAGTGATCCAGGATCTGCGAGGGAGGCTTCATTTTCACTGAGGACTTCTTTTGTTCATTTAATAGTGCTTGAGTTCTTGAAAGAAATCATACATACTTACTTATTGTTATTAATAATTATTATTTCTTTGCTCCCTATTCTTGCATTTAAATCCCCTGTAATAATTGTCACTTGATGGCTTTTCTAATGATTTTGCTGTCTAAATTTAATAAAATTATAGATTGTTCGCAAATGTATATGTTGATTTGGACATTTTTATTCAAAATAATTCCAGGAACATAAGTAGTTACGATTAAACTATGAACGTATTGCGGGACATTTTGGATATGAAGATAAATTAGGAACACTTAAATAGGCCTATATCGTCATTGATTTTATGACAGTAAAGAGCATAATTTTTCACAAGAAATAAAAATTAATTAAATATCAATAGGATTACACTGATCCTCGATTATATCTTGATTATTTTTGCTTTTTCTATCGCAAGTTTTGTGGCCTACGTAACTGAACACTTAAAGAACCAAGTTGCAATGCAATACCAGATTCCGTTCGTTGCCCGCAGACTGGCGTCACATTGCAATGTTTGTGGCGCCCCAGTTCACAGCTGACAAACCGGTACGCACCACGCTGCATTTCTTATACCTCATCCGTAACGTAATGGAAAGTTACCGCATACATTAGTTGGGCAATGGGAGGGACAAACAGGTTTGCCGCAATTCATTCTGCTATCTGCCGATCTTAATGGCCCCTCATACCAATTCCATTCCAAGCGCCTCCTCAAGTTTAATGTAGCAACAAATACTGTACACAGGCTTTATGAATTGGATAATAATTGAGGCGTAGCCCTCAAAACCGCGTGGAGCAAATAGAATAAGGTTCGAATCTCTTCCAGAGTCAGGTGTTTGTCGCCTTTTTGATGCTTCGCTTTTTTCAAGAAAAGGGGAAGTTGGTATAAATACGCTGTTTCTTCGTCGTTAATGTTGTCTAGTATTGTGATCAAAAGGCAGTAACCTTCACGACTGACTTCAGAATATGCAGGGCATATCAAAAGTCCGGTAACACTTTTAATATTTTATTACACAAAAACTACTAATGATAGCACTTTCAAACAAACGTTATTTTAAAGCCAAACTCTCAAAGTTATTCAGCCGCTTAATTTTCAGCGACGAAGCGACATTCCATACGAGTGGGAAAATTAACAAGCACAACTGTCGTGTTTGGGGTACACAGAAACCTCACAGAATCATTGAACATGAGCGTGATTCACCAAAGGTGAATGTTTTCTGCGCGTTGTCACAACGAAAACTGTACGGACCTTTCTTCTTCATTGAGGCTACTGTGACTGGACATTCATATCTGGACATGTTGGAGCAATGGTTGGTGCCTCAACTTAGACAAGATCTCGATGACGATTTCATCTTTCAGCAAGATGGGGCTCCGCCACATTTCCACAATGCAGTTCGTGCTTACCTGAATACGGAGATGTCTGATCGTTGTATAGGACGTGCTGGAGTAAGGGACAGATGTTTCATGACATGGCCACCAAGGTCACCCGATATGACTGCATGTGACTTTTTTCTGTGGGGGTAACTAAAGGACCGCGTGTTTGTACCGCCTTTGCTACGTGATTTAGAGGAACTAAAAACCAGAATTCGAGAAGCTGCCGCCACGGTCACAGAGGATATGTTGAAAAGGGTATGGGAAGAGTTTGATTATCGTTTGGACATCTCCCGAGTCACTCGTGGTTCATACATTGAATCTCTGTAAGGTGTAAACAGAACTTTGAGAGTTTGACTTTAAACTGATGTGTGTTTGAAAGTGCTATCATTAGTAGTTTTAATGTAATAAAACATTGAAGGTGTTACCGGACTTTTGATATACCCTGTATTATCATTATCTTGGTGAATTTGTAATGCCTCGACAATTTCTACAGTTTCGACAGTATGACTCCCGGGAACGTCTGTTGCCATCATTCAGAGATGTTCGAAATAGCTGAATAATGATTATTACAATAAAGAAATTGAATGTTATTCAGTAATGCCAATTGAGCAAAGCGAAATACAGGTTTAACAATGTTAATTACATGTACTGCGCTTTTCTCTTGTTATTGTAACAGGAATACGTTTTCATTATCTGCTGAAATCATAATTTAATTTAAACATTTTATAGTATAATTACAAATAACCTGATTAATACGTTAATTAAATGAGCAATTGTTGAGTGTCATTTTCTTTAGATACAATGGACATAGAAGATAAAGATGTAAATGTGGAAGTAAGATTTCGCACTTTATTTAGTACAATAGATTCATGCTCATCGATTAACGTGGAAACAGTTGGCGACACTGACTAAACAAAAGATAAATTGATAGTGATAAATCGAGCTGCAGAAATTATAGCGAAGTATGACTGTGATTGTTTGGAATTCAAAATTTCATTACACTTCATTGGCCGAAAATTGAATGACGTCATATAAATGAAATAGTCAATTTAATCCCCATAAAGACCTGAGCCTGCCTATCAGTATATTTCAGAAGACTCTACGCCTTAAGAAACAACAACCAGGACATACCTGGAACATAATTTCTTCATTTGTACTACCTCCTAAATTGTAGAATGCTCTTATCAACTCTAAGAATTTTATGACTAGAAGAATTTTAATGCCAAGAAGTAGTTCACGTGATTATGTATCTATAATCCAGATGATATTAGGAAATGAACATCGTGACTAGGAAGGATTTGGTTACTAGGAGACACAATGACGATAAGATTTATTGTATATCTCGTGATATTCCTCATCCATATACGTCACCCTTTTTTAAGATGAAAGACGCGGTATCACGTTTACATAAGACCACGTTCACGATGACGAAGAAGTGCTCTTCTCGTACTCCAGACTGTGGGCGTTTATGAGTAATTACGCTTTCTTGGTAGATTGTCGTTTGTTATATGTGTACAAGGACGTTCGTTCGACTCAGTCATTCTCATGCTTGGGAGAAAGATTAAAGAATGATTGCACGAGAGTTTTGTAACCAATTATTTTCTTAAAGTTATTTATAAACTACAGAAGCTAATAAAAGCCGATAATGGAGCAATGGTAGAATTAGAACGGGCAATGAAGTTCTTTTTTAAGTCGAGCACTTATTTGTAGATTACTTTACCGTCTTCGATGTTGCCCTCGATGCAATACGGAAGATAAACATACGCAATATTAGGATGGTGGCGATTAATGGAACAATTGGGGAAAGGCGGGCAAGGGAAAGTAAAGTACTCCACGAAAACCTGCCATAAACACCATTTTCGTTCACTAAAAATTCTAACTTGACTCATTCGGATTTGAACAGGGTCTGAATTCTGTAAAGTTTCTGCTTCAACCAATAACCGTTCGACCAAGTAAGGACCCGCGGCGCGTGCAAACTGAGCCTTATTCTACTATGCCTGTTAGTAGTAGTAGTAGTAGTAGTAGTAGTAGTAGTAGTAGTAGTAGTTGTAGTAGTAGTAGTAATAATAATAATAATAATAATAATAATAATAATAATAATAATTTATTTATTATTTATTTATTTATTTATTATTAATATTTGTGTGCTGAACAACAGCCAGAGGCCAATTATAGTTCAGCACAATACACAAACAGAAGATACAAAGGTGCAAAACAAAAATAAATAAAATCTTAAATAACAAAAACATACATAAATAAAATTGATACAAACAGTAAAAACTAATAATCAAAACGAAACTAAACCTAAAAGGATCTAAATTGTGCCCATGCAAATTGGCATATTTTATGCATCTACAGACTGGAGAAAGTGATTTTGAATTTCGGTTATAAAAATTTTTTTGAAATCTTAAACCTTTTGTAGGAATACGAAGGCTGATATTGTTTATGATAGACTCACAATCAATATCACCCTTGATAACTTTGCAAAAAATTGATAATCAAGATTTAGACGTCTAGCATAAAGGCTACAACAATTAAAATATTTACAGGTAATATCATAGTTAAAGTCAGTGGAATTGGGTATATATCGAAAAGCACATAAGAAAATAAATTTTCTTTGAATATGTTCCAATTTAACCGAATCGGTTGCAGTAATGGAATTCCAGGCTACAGATGCATATTCAAGTTTAGAGCGAACCAAAGTAAAGTATAGAATTAATAGTAAT
Source organism: Periplaneta americana (assembly GCA_025594305.2). Classification (NCBI taxonomy): domain Eukaryota; kingdom Metazoa; phylum Arthropoda; class Insecta; order Blattodea; family Blattidae; genus Periplaneta; species Periplaneta americana. The sequence continues at coordinate 11,515,377 of JAJSOF020000035.1, forward strand.
AATAATAATAATAATAATAATAATAATAATAATAATAGTAACAACACTTTTGTTCAGTTAACTGTCCGAAGACAGGTTTGAACCTCATAAGTGACACTAATAAGGCATCACTTATGAGACAACTAACCCAGGAGATAATGGGGTAATGTGGCCAGTTCCTTTTCCTTCCATCGCATACATCGCTGACTAGCTACATATTACACTAATCAGACTTCAGATGTATACAAACAATACATTGTTCTTTCTCTGACACATATTGTCAAGTGAGATGCACCGCCTGATAATAGATGTACGTACCAGCCAGAAGCTCAATCAGAGGTAATAATAATAATAATAATAATAATAATAATAATAATAATAATAATAATAAGGATAATAATGCTGGGAGAAGCAAAATCTTTAATTTTTTTCGTACAAATTCTGTATTTAGACCTCCCAGTCTTAATGGAAGTAGTACAGCTAATATTGGTACTACTACTACTACTACTACTACTACTACTACTACTACTACTAATAATAATAATAATAATAATAATAATAATAATAATAATAAATAATAATAATAACAATGCAGGAGAAGCAAAATCTTTAATTTTTTTCGTACAAATTCTGTATTTAGACCTCCCAGTCTTAAAGGAAGTAGTACAGCTAATATTGGTACTACTACTACTACTACTACTACTACTAATAATAATAATAATAATACTAATACTACTAATAATAATAATAATAATAATAATAATAATAATAATAATAATAATAATAATAATAATAATAATAATAATAATAATAATATAGATAATGATGCTGGTAGAAGCCAAAATCTTTTATTTTTTTCGTGAAAATTCTATATTTGCATCTCCCAGTCTTAATGGAAATAGTAGATGTCTGTACGTAATATTGCTACTACTACTACTACTACTACTACTACTACTACTACTACTAACTAATAATAATAATAATAATAATAATAATAATAATAATACTAATACGACAGTATCTTTGAGAAAAATTTAATAATATTCTATGATCAAAGACGTCATTTAGGTGGGGCAGGATAGAGCAATTGCTTCCCCATCCTCTCGAGTAAAGGTTTAAAATTAAGTAGCATTACTGAAGGGAAAAAGAAACGAGAATTTTTCTTTCAATATTAAAATAGACTAGTCCACATATGCAGTATAAACGCTATATAAATAAAAGACGAAAAAGATCATGACTGTTAAATGAAACCAGGGCGTTACCCTTTGCTATATTAGTGGTTGTTAGACCTACCTGTTGTGAGTAAAATTACAATTTTTTGTTAACTGAGATTACGTTTATTTCGTCAATAAAGTTTTGTGTTAATTTGTTCGCATCTACGTCATATTAGCAACACGTGCATTTAAGTTGCGTTTCGTGTATGTAGGATAAGAAGTTAAAAATAAGCCTATGTGCGGAATCTAGGAAATATATTGTAAAATTGAGTAAACTAGACCATAAAAAGATTAAACCATATCAGCACTTTCTAACTTAAAATAATACAAATAATACTAAAGAAACAGACAAAAAAGAATGGATTTTAAAAACATGTTTAGTGCGTCTGATATCATGGTATAAATACTTTTGTTTTATGGCCAAGTTTACCCCAATAATCGAGCATACCCCAGTTCATTTCAGGGCAAATAGGGAAGGTGTACGCTACGCAATGATATATCCTATAAATTCTTTCCTAAAAAGTCTTTCCCTCCCTCCTCCAAGCAAGGATTTAAATGACGCCCCTGTCTACGACGTTGGTGCAAAGCCGTGTTTATTTGACTGTTTCTTCACTGATTATTATTACCGTTTCCACGGTGATAACGGAAGTTGTGAATGAGTGAGGGGTTCAGCGCCCGACCTCGGTGGTGGCATCAGGCCTGAAGTATCCGGCCTGGCAAGCAGCTTTCATCAGCCTTGCAGCAAAATAAACTCGGGGCGCGGTCCTTACATGCAGGCGACATTGCAAGGCCTACCTCAATGAACAAGGTCGGGGAGCTCGACGAGGCTGTTCTTGAACCCCAGACAGTTCCTGTCGGCTCAGGGAGAGTAGCTTCTCTCATAAACACAGTCCGGTACTGGCGTTGACATCACCGGACGTCTAGCATCACTTGGATTTCGTTGCTGTAATAAATAAATAGCGGACGATGACAGCTTCTCGGCACCGACGTCACTGTAAAAATGTTTGAACTGTTTCTTTTGTCTTTGCTTGATATTTAAAACATTTCACTCATCTTATCCCACGCCTGTATGCAGCGAAACTCCCGATCTCTGACACTACCCACAGGGAAAGGCACATACCCTGGTGGAATCTCTCACACCAAATTACTCGTAGTCCAAGGTTTTTCTGTAATTATATTGTATTGTATTGTATTGTATTTATTAACATTCCATGGTATTCATATATGCTTACAGCTAGAATATGGAACAAGTCAAAAAACTTAATACTATTATAAAATCTTAATTTATAGTCACAGTCTAGATGAAATATATACAGAAGAGATTTACAATATAGTCTACTAGTGCAACACATAGTTTTAGTATCAGTTTCATGAATTCACCTACAGAATAGAAGGCGTGAGAAATTAGGTACTTCTTTAATTTGGCCCTAAATAATTTTATGTTTTGAGTTTCATTTTTTATATCGATAGGGAGGCTATTAAAAATTTTTACTGCCATATAACGCACTCCTTTTTGATAGCACGATAGACTTGCCGATGGAGTATGAAAGTCTTTTTTTTTTTTGACGTGTATTAATGCTATGAACTGTTGAATTAGTTACAAAGTTTTCACGATTACATACGAGGAAGACTATTAATGAAAAGATATACTGACAAGCCATGGGCATTATTTGTAGTTTTTTGAAAATAGTCCTACACGACTCCCTAAATTTCGCACCTAATATTATTCTAATTACTCTTTTTGTAATAGAAATATATTGTTACTATCTGTGGAATTTCCCAGAATATTATTCCAAAACTCATTACCGAGTGGAAGTATGCAAAGTATATTGTTTTTAAGGTATTGATATTTACTATCTTTTGCATAGATCTAATAGCAAAACAAGCTGAATTTAGTTTGGGGGTAATTTCTTTAATATGATTTTTCCATTTTAACACATTATCGATTTTTAAGCCAAGAAATTTGGTTGTTGTTGTTGTTGTTGTTGTTTCTAATAGGGATCCATTGTTAATTATTGCGCTAGAAATTTGCGACGTTGAATTTGGACAGGATTTAAATTGAATTATGTTAGTTTTGTTACAATTTAATACTAATTTATTGATTGAGAATCAGTCACATATGAAATGGTACACCCTTCATCTCCGTCGAATTGAGTTCTAGATTAGCTCGTTTATCAAACAAAAATGTTTCCTGATTGTTTAATTTCGAAACACTCATATCTTCACATTTAAACAAATGCAAACCAGTAGTTGGCTCATATTTTCATATTCAAACAAATGGAAACCAGTAGTTAGCTCATATTTTCAAATTCAAACAAATGGAAATCAGTAGTTGACTCATATTTTCATATTCAAGCAAATGGAAACCAGTAGTTGGCTCATATTTTCATTTTCAAACAAATGGAAACAAGTAGTTGACTCATATTTTCATATTCAAACAAATGGAAACCAGTAGTTAGCTCATATTTTCAAATTAAAACAAATGGAAACCAGTAGTTGACTCATATTTTCATATTCAAGCAAATGGAAACCAGTAGTTGGCTCATATTTTCATTTTCAAACAAATGGAAACAAGTAGTTGACTCATATTTTCATATTCAAACAAATGGAAACCAGTATTTGGCTTATGTTTTCATATTCAAACAAATGGAAACCAGTAGTTGCCTCATATTTTCATATTCAAACAAATGTAAACCAGTAGTTGGCTCATATTTTCATATTCAAACAAATGGAAACCAGTAGTTGGCTCATATTTCATATCCAAACAAATGCAAACCAGTAGTTAGCTCATATTTTCATATTCAAACAAGTTCAAAACAGTAGTTGGCTCATATTTTCATACTCAAACAAATGGAAACGAATAGTTGGCCCATATTTTCATATTCAAGCAAATGAAAATCAGTAATTGTCTCATATTTCCATATTCAAGCAAATGGAAACCAGTAGTTGGTTTATATTTTCAAATTCAAACAAATGGAAACCAGTAGTTGGTTTATATTTTCAAATTCAAACAAATGGAAACCAGTAGTTGACTTATATTTTCAAATTCAAACAAATGTAAACCAGTAGTTGGCTTATATTTTCAAATTCAAACAAATGGAAACCAGTAGTTGGCTTATATTTTCAAATTCAAACAAATGGAAACCAGTAGTTGGCTTATATTTTCAAATTCAAACAAATGCAGACCAGTAGTTGGCTTATATTTTCAAATTCAAACAAATGGAAACAGTAGTTGGCTTATATTTTCATTTTCAAACAAATGAAAACCAGTAGTTGGCTCATATTTTCATTTTAAAACAAATGGAAACCAGTAGTTGGCTCTTATTTTCATTTTCAAACAAATGGAAACCACTAGTTGGCTCGTATTTCATTTTCAAACAAATGAAAACCAGTAGTTAGCTCATATTTTCATTTTCAAACAAATGGAAACCAGTAGTTGTCTCTTATTTTCATTTTCAAACAAATGGAAATCAGTAGTTGGCTCTTATTTCATTTTCAAACAAATGAAAACCAGTAGTTGGCTCATATTTTCATTTTCAAACAAATGCAAACCAGTAGTTGGGTCATATTTTCATATTCAAACAAATGCAAACCAGTAGTTGGGTCATATTTTCATATTCAAACAAATGCAAACCAGTAGTTGAGTCACATTTTCCTATTCAAACAAATGGAAACCAGTAGTTGGGTCATATTTTCCTATTCAAACAAATGAAAACCAGTAGTTGGCTTATATTTTCATTTTCAAACAAATGCAAACCAGTAGTTGGGTCATATTTTCCTATTCAAACAAATGCAAACCAGTAGTTGGGTCATATTTTCATTTTCAAACAAATGGAAACCAGTAGTTGGGTCATATTTTCCTATTCAAACAAATGAAAAACAGTAGTTGGGACATTTTTTCCTATTCAAACAAATGCAAACCAGTAGTTGGGTCATATTTTCCTATTCAAACAAATGCAAACCAGTAGTTGGGTCATATTTTCCTATTGAAACAAATGCAAACCAGTAGTTGAGTCATATTTTCCTATTCAAACAAATGCAAACCAGTAGTTGGGTCATATTTTCATATTCAAACAAATGCAAACCAGTAGTTGAGTCATATTTTCCTATTCAAACAAATGCAAACCAGTAGTTGGCTCATATTTTCATATTCAAACAAATGCAAACCAGTAGTTGGGTCATATTTTCATTTTCAAAGAAATGGAAACCAGTATTTGGGTCATATTTTCATTTTCAAACAAATGCAAACCAGTAGTTGGGTCATATTTTCATTTTCAAACAAATGGAAACCAGTAGTTGGCTCATATTTTCATTTTCAAACTAATGGAAACCAGTAGTTGGCTCATATTTTCATTTTCAAACAAATGGAAACCAGCAGTTAGCTCATATTTTCATTTACAAACAAATGGAACCAGTAGTTGTCTTATATTTTCATATTGAAACAAATGGAAAGGAGTAGTTGCCTCATATTTTCAAATTCAAACAAATGGAAACCAGTAGTTGGCTTATATTTTCATATTCAAACAAATGAAATCAGTAGTTGGCTCATATTTTCATACTCAGACAAATGTCAGTCACTATCTTGACTCAAATTTTCATATCAAAACACATGTCAATCAGTATTTCAGCTTATATTTTCATATTCAGACAAGTGCAAGTTGTTACTTGACTCGTATTTTCATACTCAAACAAATGTTAATCAGGAAATTGCCTTATATTTTCAAATTCAAACAAATGTCAGTATCTCGGCCCATTGTTGGCTCGTATTTTCGTATTCAAACAAATGAAAACCAATATTTGGCTCATATTTTCACATTCAAACAAATATAAAACAGTAGATAGCTCATATTTTCATATTCAAACATATCAATCAGTATCTCATGCTAAGTTAAGGATCTAGGTATCACGTAATCTGTAGTTTCTGCTCATTGTCAGATTTTCACACTGCGAACTTATAACCGGGAAGAGAGAGAGAGAGAAAAACAAATGCCGGTTTAAGTCCCACAAATTGTTACTCCGGCAACGCCTTGCAAAACAAAATAGCATAGAGATCTGTTTGGTTTCCTGTGAAGGAAATCTTATCACACACTTTCCTGAGCAAAGGGAAGAGATCTTGATAGCAGTTTCCTCTTGTGTAGCAATTGTCGGAAGTCGGGATGTGATTCGACGGTTCACTGCCACGGCCGGTCCTCAGCCGTCACTTTGGAACAGCGGCCTCCTTGTCTCCATGTTGCACAACGTTACGTCACGGACATGACTCGTGGTTATTACAAATAGCAGTGCATGCTATTGCGAAATGTTACTCCAGCTCAGGTAGAGATGCAAGCAGCTGTTGGGAAACTCATCTGAGAGAGGGCCAAGGGCTGGATTGTTTGTACACAAGTTGAGGTCTGAATTCACAGACTATTTTCCAGACAATGCATTGGTTTAGTTATTTACAGGAACAGTCATGCATCAGACTTCGCTTCGTAACAAGAAATTAACTCCCTGAATAGTTTTGGTCGTCTTACATTTCTTCTTAAACATCGTTCTGAGAAACTAGGATGAATAGGGCTAGGAATTTGATGAAATTGCATCTTTTTTCTAGTAAGCCAGAAACATAGCTGCTTTAGTATTTATATGTTATGTGATAAACTGAGTGTTTTAAGACATATTTGTTAGGACTTTTTTGCATTTTTTGCCTATTTCAACTCATAACAGCATTTTTTGTTTTATTCGGTCATTTTTTAGGCATTTTCATTTAATTTTGGCCATAAATCCCCATTATTAACGTAAAATAATGTTTATTTCCTTTGATATTTTCTTTACATATTTTGTCCATTAATACCCATTATTTTGTATAATATTTTAATCGTTTTTCTACACAAATATTGCCATTTTAACGTAGTACACCCCATGTAATGGATCAGTCCGACCACCCCTTCGATATAGACTCCTCTATACCTGCTAATTCCGAGTAAGAGTGGCCTTGTGGTGGACTACATGGAAACTAAAAGTAAAGTAAATCCATGGCGCTACAGCCCATGAAGGGCCGAGACCGACCAGCTGACTGCTGACCTCACGTCCACATGCCGACGCAGAGGTGAACGATCATACATGGAAACTACATCAGATAAAATAATTAATTAAAGTGTGCTACTTAGAAAAAATTATGTAAAATTTAATTTAATTACTAGTGTAAATATTAAGCAGTACAAAACTCTTTTTCCTACTAGGCCCATTATGTAAGATCAATTTTAGGTCATAAATGCATTGTTTTTAGGACATTTCATGATTTATAGGTCATCAAAATCCTAGCCCTAAGGATGAATATAAGAGTGCAGGCAAAAATGTCCACACATACTGTATAATAAAAGAGACATAACAATACGTTTTCTGCAGTCATCGCGGTGTCGAACTTTTTTTTGGCACGTGTGTGTCACGTCACAATAGCTAGACGCCCGGATGCACCAAGGCCGCATCACGAGGTCCTGGCTTCCGTATCGAATTACCCGATGCAGCCTGTGACCTTGAAGTGGTCGCCAATTGCGACTGAAGTGGAGGTGAGAATAACGGCTGTTTATTTCGGTACTGTCGACCAGCCACGAGTTGCACGATGTTTGGTCTACGTTAGCCGGGGTCAAGTTGCTGCGACATGAAACTCCGGTGTTATTAAAAAAATATACATATACACTGACAATGAGTTTGCGTCTCAGTGCCAGATGGGACAATGAGAGTGGCTTTTGTTTGGTGTGATTCGAGACTTTCACAGCGTTCATTAGGAAATTTTGAGAATTTTGCACCATGTCATAGATGCAGAGAAAAGCAGAAAATAGGAAAGACTGGAGAATGCTGGGTTTGGAGTGAAAGACCTGCCCCTTGTGTAGAAGACTCGGAATGAATGAATGAATGAATGAATGAATGAATGAATGAATGAATCCACTGACGTCATCCAGCCCTCAAGATTTACCGTGACATGACTCCTTGAATTTAACATGCAACGGTAAATCTTGTGTCCTGGGTGACATCAGTGGATGTTTCTGCCAGTTAATCAGGATCTATTCTCAGAATGTTCCGTTCTACAGGGACATCATTTTATTTTTACTTCAATTTTTATTGTACCTGAGTTTTTGAATGTACTTCACTCCCACCCCTTCTACTAAGGAAGCTCCAACTCCACACAGAACCAAGACCGCAGATAGTAAGCAGTACTGAGTTACTGAGTATAGTACGTTCCAGAAATATGTTCGCGTTTTTCAGTGTCGAAAGAGCTTTCAATATTGAATCATATTTTCGCACAGGTACTGTCCGTTTGCCTACGTCGCATCCCGATTTCCCCCACCTGCTTCTGCTCGCCCCTCTGTAAAAGCTGGGCTGTCTTAGCTCTTTTCTGAAAACATTGATTTCTCTTAGGAATTGGACGTTTACGTAATATTATACAGCTGTTTAATTTAACTTAAATAAAAGGGCCTCGTTAAGTAATTAACTGTCACGTGATTTCCTCCCTTTCTACAATCCTGCGGCATAACCACTTGGACGGACAGTAGATAGCATGTCTGAGTAATTTTATATTTTCGGGTCGGGCAGAAGTGGAGATTGAATTCACAGTACGTAGAGTAGGTACAGAATTATTTCAACATGAGTTACTAGTACGAAGGACGAAACTGGCAATTGGAATTAGATGCAATAGTCTATAGTGCGATAATATTATACAAAAGAACTGAAGCCTGTATCGAAATGAACGGCCACCATTTTCAAAATTGTGTTTAAATATTCATATTATGATTATTTTTCAATTTAACTTCTTTCTCTATATTGTAAGCTAATGTGCTGTAGACAGTATAACATACACTGCATAATGAATACGTTCGCATGGATAACTCACTTCGTGAGTAAAAACACTTATTGTTAATACAGTACTGTAGTTTGATTAAAGAAAAACCTAATGAAAATTATCAAACTCAAAATCGCGATATTTCCTAGTTTACGTAAATAGATGAACTACTTTTCTTCCATCCTATACCTAGTAGAGTGATTTGTATTTTACGCCAGTAGCATCGAACTCCAGTCTTGGAGGGGGGAGCAAGCGGTGTTTCCGGTTCTCTAAAGGTATAGACAGGTTAATATTAAAAATGTTAGTAAAAATAAAATGATGTCCCTGTATAATGCAATATGAAGAGATCATTTTACTGTTTCATTGCATGTACAGACTCAGAAACAAGCACAGTAAGCGGTATGTTATAACTGGAACTTGAAAATTTCAGGTGGCCCAAATTTTCTTTTTTGGTCTGTACAGTAGGCCTACTCAAAAATACTTTTTTTGTTTAAATATTTGTAACGTTTATTTTTCTCAATTTCCACAAAATAATGTTGCTAAACTGATTTTAATCTCTAACCTAATTAGTCCCCGGATAGTTTGAGTCGTAGTCTATCTTATATTCGGTGCATGTTGCTGATCATTTAGGGATATGAGTGAAAATCTAGTTAATTTTCGTGAACCGTTTTGAAAAAAAAATCAGTGACCTTTCATTTACATGTTGGCCAGATTCTATCAAGACAAATATCTTCAATATTCATTCTTTAGTTATATTTGACAATTGTAAATACATTTGCGTGACGGAAAAATAAAAATTTTAAAGTCATTTTTCCACAAATTTATTTTTACTGCATTTACTCACATTCAAATACTATAGACTCCGACAAATTTCATGCTAAGACGTTGAAATTTTACTGCATGTTCTCAAGACTATTACTTACTTGCTTTTAAGGAACCCGGAGGTTCATTGCCGCCCTCACATAAGTCCGCCATCGGTCCCTGTCCTGTGCAAGATTAATCCAGTCTCTATCATCATATCCCATCTCCCTCGAATCCATTTTAATATTATCCTCCCATCTACGTTTCGGCCTCCTCAAAGGACTTTTTCCCTCCGGCCTCCCAACTAACACTCTATATGCATTTCTGGATTCGTCCATACGTGCTACATGCCCTGCCCATCTCAAACGTCTGGATTTAATGTTCCTAATTATGTCATGTGAAGAATACAATGCGTGCAGTTCTGCGTTGTGTAACTTTCTCCATTCTCCTGTAACTTCATCCCTCTTAGCCCCAAATATTTTCCTAAGCATCTTATTCTCAACACACTCTTAATCTCTGTTCCTCTCTCAGAGTGAGAGTCCAAGTTTCACAACCATACAGAACAACCGGTAATATAACTGTTTTATAATTCTAACTTTCAGATTTTTTGACAGCAGACTAGATGATAAAAGCTTCTCAACCGAATAATAACACGCAAGATAACCTAGTTAACCCAGAGTAGTTACAATATAAAAATGATTAACAATGACGTAAGCCAAGTATGCATGCTACTCTATTATGTATAATTATTAGGCCTATAGCCTAGTTATTGTAAACAGTGTAATATTTATTACTTTAAAGTAAATAAATAAAACTGGACGTTATTGCTCACTGACATTATTTAAACACAAGTAATAATGAATGTTTAGATAGAAATATTTGACAACTTAAAAAAAGTCCTGTTTTTTTTTTGGGGGGGGGGGTATCCGATCAATCTCTACGGGCCGATTGTATAAACCATTTAATCTTAGATCAGAGGTTAAATTGATCCTTGTTTCAGCTGAACTTGGAATTTTGTGTTGTATAAAGTCTAATCTGAGATTAATTTGTCTCAAACTAAAGTCAACTTTGACTGAAGAAATTTCTCCGATTTAGTTAGATGATCCAAGTTCAGTTATTTCTTTTCTGTTTGAAATATACGAGTGACAGATTGTGCAAATAAAATATCCATTATTATTAATATTAATAGATATGTTAGGTACATTTATATATATTTCTTTCAATTTCTTGCCTTAATACACAAACATTCTTATATTTTATAAGGCTCTATCGTGTTCAGCAGTATCAAATAACATAACCTATAATTATATTATGTTTATAACAACCATTAATTATTAATGGATATGATATAGGTACATTCATAAATGTTCAATTAACTGTATTACTAAACGAAAATTGTCGTTTTATAAAGCTTTATTATGTTTAGCAGTATCAAACACCATAACATGATAACAACTTGGAGAAAAGTCAACCTTCTTCTTATTGTCCGCCATTATTTACATTGCACAAAAAAAAACAGTGTCTCCAACAGAGTGTAATACGGAAAGTCGCCAAAAAGTAGTTGTAAAGTCGCTAGATTTCTCATTATCAACAAAGAAAGATTAAATTTTGTCACTATGGGGTGCTAAAAAGGTCACTAAATCCCTATTTAAGCAATATAAAAGTTAAAATAAATTGTTGTTGAAACAGAGTTAAAGTCGCTAGATTGGCAACACTGAACAAACCTGTATAACATGGTCCGCGCATCATGTATTTCACCTGTTTATGCGATGTTGCCAAATCCTTTTCACGTGAACTTAGATTGCATTTGAACCAAGGTAATTTTATCGCAGAAAAGTTTTATACAATAGAATAAGTGTCTGAACTCGGTTCACTTTTCGATCTTCGATCAAAATTGATCTTTAGTCAGGGAGTTTTATACAATCGGGCCTAAATGTGCCCAATTATTTTTACACTGTATCATATGACTGGTAGCACTGAGTTTGACGTGAACGGTTTCCAGGTCCTCAGAAGTAATACGAGAAACTCAATTCTGTTTTCTCGAATCCACGACCTCTATAATATGAACCCAGCACGCTACCCCTGGATGGACAGTTCGGGAATGTCTTTGTCTAGCTCAGAGTCAGACAGTGCGGCAACTACTGATACAAAATGTGAATGTAAGTAAGTGAAGGAAGGGAAGAACTGGTCTACCTGTCTTGTCATAAAAGAATGACCTGCCTCTCCCCGGTCAGTTATTTGCGAGGCTGGTGTCGGGACGTTTCTTTCTGGGGTGATCCCGAGACAGCTTTCTGCTGTCGGGTGGGGAGCCGGGGTGCCGGCCACCCACACGGCATCCATCAATGCCACGCCACGTCGCCATGACAACGGGACCGACTTGATGTGCCGTGTTTTGGAATTTCGCCAAATCCATATAAATACCGTAGTATAACTTTTTAATCCTCCCCCGCAATTCGGAAAACATGGCTGAATCCCACGCGGAAGAAGTTGAGTTCCAGGACAACTGGAACCTAAAATATTAAGTTGATTCGTCTGTGTGTCTGCATGTGACATCCATAGACAACCACCGGCATGCTTTAGGGGTGGCTACAAGAACAAGACTGCACTTTCCGTACTCAAACCCTTGACTCCGTTTACTACTGGCCGAATTTCGGATAAGAAAAATTCCGGATAATGAATGTAGATTTTTTTTTAGTGAATTAAAATGTTAGAAATTCAATCATAAGTTGTATACATAAAACTATTGTGCGAGATCGTGCGTATTTGCTTGGTTTCCGCACAAAACCAATCCGCGGAAAGTCTAAAATTCCACACTCAGTATTCCCAACCTAATACACATAACAATTTCCCTCTTCTTACCGCTTAAGTGACATATTTTTACTGCTTTAGGCTTTTAACATATTATTTTTAGAGACGTTCAATATAGTAATAATTATAAATTGGAAAATATATTTCTTACCACTGCAATTTCACCTAAATTGCACTGTTAATTATTGTTTTTAAATATTTGCAAAATTATATAACATTCTTCGTAAATATGTCTACAACTCCACTTTTAAGTTACTGCATTCGTGATGCAAGTAACATTAAGGAAGTTGCTTGCCGTTTCAGCTTCATCTGTGAAAAATTCAACAAGATTCCAGACTCATCATAGACTGGGGAAAAAAAAAGACAGACATATATCACGGCCTGCTGGAGTATAGTAAACACATAAAACATTTTAAAGCAACAATGTTGAAGATAGATACTTTTGTTTTGTAAATTTGCCGTTATTGAACAGAAACCAAGATGGAGATTTCATTGCAACTAATTAGAAATTCGTCTTTCAGGTATGTAATAAACGATCTTCGCACAAAATGATGTACGATACACGAGCGGTATGTTTTCTTTCAATTCTCGGAAATTAAAAAAGCTCAACTCGCTTTTTCAAACTTTTCCTCGAACATGAAAACTTCAACATACCGCTCTTGTAACGCATATTACTATTATGTGTATTAAAAAAATTGATACAATGCATGCATTAGGTACAGTATTACCAAATCTAAATATTGATTCTTGACCATTTCTTTAAGAAAAAGTGCGAAATTTTCTTTTGGGTTTCTTGTGCGCAATTTTTTCTGGCAGGAATGCCACACCTACGTAGTGCTAGGGGTGGGCAGGGTGCGAATTAACTGGGGGATGGGGGATTTTCCCCCTGTTGGAAAGTTATCCCCTCTCATAAATTAATAATAACATCCCTGCCAGGGATAACTTCTATCCCCCGTCACAAAATATAATTGTTTTATAATTATATACTTTGTAAAGTATAAAGTAATCAAAGAAAATAATGTTGGTGTATTATCATCTTATGGTTTGTTGCACTCTTACCCTGAAACCGATTATGACATTTTGGTTCTGACGAGTTTGGCAGAACTGTAAAATAAAATGAGAAGTCTGAAGACCCCACCAGACTAACGCAGGGTTAAGTGACATATTGATTTCTAAACATATTATTTTTAGAGACGTTCAATATAGTAATATTTATAAATTGAAACTTACAAACAAACGTTGTCTAGGCACTGCTTGAATGGCCTGTACACAGTGAAATAGTGATCGTATTGTGTGCTGTTACTGCCAGAATAATCTTTGATTCCTACTTAATTAAAGATGAAAATGAGAGGTCATTACGGTGAATTGTGAAAAGTATCCATTTTGAGGGATAGATCATTTTTATGCACATGGTTTCAATTGTTGTTTGTAAGTTGTAACCATAATTAGTATTTCTTTGGGAAGCTAATTTCATTTGGTGCAGCAAACTATATCTTTAGTTGCCTCCTTTACTAGAAATATCTTTCATTTCTGACGTGTAGTCTTCCTAATTAATCCAATTGTAGTTTGAAAGCTGCAGTAGCATTCAGTATTTCTTTGGCATATTGATCTTAGTTGGTGCAGCAAGTTCTAGCTTTATTTGTCTCCCGTGTGTTAATGACGAGAAATATCTTGCATTTCTAACGAGTAATCTTTTCAATAATTATTCCAATTCTTGTTCGAAAATTGCAGCAGTATGAGGTATTTCTTTGGCATGTTGATCTTATTTGGCGCAGCAAGTTTTGGCTTTATTTGTCTCCCGTGTGTTAATGACGAGAAATATCTTGCATTTCTGACGAATAATCTTTTCGATAATTATTCCAATTCTTGTTCGAAAATTGCAGCAGCATGAGGTATTTCTTTGGCATGTTGATCTTATTTGGTGGAGCAAGTTCTGGCTTTATTTGTCTTCCGTATGTTAATGACGAAAATATCTTGCATTTCTGACGAGTAATCTTTTCGATAATTATTCCAATTGTTGTTCGAAAATTGCAGCAGCATGAGGTATTTCTTTGGCATGTTGATCTTATTTTGTGCAGCAAGTTCTGGCTTTATTTGTCTTCCATATGTTAATGACGAAAAATATCTTGCATTTCTGACGAGTAATCTTTTCGATAATTATTCCAATTGTTGTTCGAAAATTGCAGCAGCATGCGGCATTTCTTTGGATGAAGCTTTTCTTCCACATAGCAAGTTCTATCTTTGGATGCCTTTCATATTGACGGATAGCACCATTTCGTTGAGAACTTCTCCGTCGTGCTGGGTTGCAAGCTCACTATATTCGATTTTTATGCATGAGCTCTATCCAAAAATAAACCTCACACGCCACACAACTGTGACAATGTCTCAACCGCATTCCGAGATGAACTGACATTTCTGTTATGTTGGCAAACCTTGTCAACTCCCATCTGTTTCTTTTGCGCAGTAGAGTCTAAGACGTATTCAGTTATATTACATAACGTTGCTATATCTTAAAAATCTTCAGTTGCGATCTACTTCTATATGATCTCCACGAGTTTTATTCGTCTCCAAACTTTAGGATCAAAATTATACAAATGATAGAAGACTCTAAAGTGAGAATTTTGCCATAAGGACACACGATGTGAGGGACGTTTCTATAAGCTGCTTTAATTTTCTTAACAAACAACTGCCTGGCGCTTCCATGGTGATATTTGTTATTGCTTACAAAATTTGATGCGTGTTTGTAATCGATGTATTGAGACAACTGCTCTGAGCTCTAAGTTGTTGCCATGAGATGTACAGTAGGTTGTTTTGGAAATAAAACATTAAATATCTTGTTGTTTGCAAGAGAATGTGGTTGTAACACTGCCCACGTCATATCCATGATCACCTGGACAACAGATTCTTACCTGTCTGCCTCATTGTACAACAGACACCAGGGATGTTTAAGATAGTGGAGCAAAATGTCATGCATTGTTCTGGTTTCTTCAAACTTATTACTTGTTCAAGACCTTATAGCTCCTAAAATATGCTTTTCCGACGACTGGTTCCTTATGTCAAAATGCTCAGTTTAAAGTCCTCTACCGTCTGTATAATTTTGACCCTAAAGGTTGGAGACATTCTGTATAAGAGCAAAAGAAAGAACTTTGGGATTGTATACTACAGTAGACAATTATACAGTTCGTAATATTCAACTTACAAACCATGAATAATGTACAACATTTTATGGCGAAGTTAGCTTAAAAAGTAGGTCAGACTCGTTTTTCCTTAACATATACACTGCTATCAGTCAAGGTGTATTCAGTGGCTTCAATGTTGTCATATCCCTTCTGGTTCAAAAGACTATGAACTTCTTGATCATTGATTCTAGTTCACGTTAACACTTTGTTTAAAATCTTAAAATTGTTCAGTCGTCACGTTAAAAGTGTTAAAATTTATTACAAAAGGTTATGTACCTTGGACAGACGGTCGGTGTTTCGACGCTGGTGGTGCGTCTTCTTCAGTGTTCTTCGAATTACCGTAAGAAATCCTACTTTCAACAATCAGTTTCGAATTTTATCTTTGGTACATTACTGTACAGGTGTATTTGGTCCTGAAATCTAAGTTATATCAGTGGCAAAGAAGTAAGTAAACTTTAGGAACTATGAAACAACAGTCCGTGTCCATAGCTGAGAGTGTCCGTAAATGTAGCTGCTCTCGATGCCGAGATATTACTGATAGTCCGCGCGGCAGGGCTAATTTTATGTGCAACTTCGACCACCTCATACCAGTAGCGAGGGAAACGCAAGTTGCATTAGTGTATGGTCTAACTACGAAAACATTAGCATTCGGCTGTGGGTCGTCTTCTTACAGTTTTCATTAATTCATAGTGTTCTGCCCAAGGACAGATCTTTCACTGCAAACCCAGCATTCTCAGTCTTTCCTATTTTCTGCCTTACCCTTCGTCTCAGCATATGATCCATATATCTTAATGTCGTCTATCATCTGATATCTTCGCTCGAACTCTTCTCCCGTTCACCATTCCTTCCAGTGTATCCTTCCAGTAGGCAGTTTCTTCTCAACTAGTGACCCAGCCAATTTCTTTTGTGCGAGATCGTGCGTATTTGCTTGCTTTCCGCACAAAACCAATACGCGGTAAGTGTGAAATGCCACATTCAGTATTCCCAACGTAACACACATAACAATTTCCCTCTTCTTACCGCTTAAGCGCCATATTCATTTTACTGCTTTAGGCTTTTAACATATTATTTTTAGAGACGTTTAACATAGTAATAATTATAAATTGGAAACTTACCACTGCAATTTCACCTAAATTGCACTGTTAATTATTGTTTTTAAATATTTGCAAAAATTAAGTAAACTCTACAACACCACAAAAGTTACTGCATTTGTAATGCAAATAACATTAAGGACGCCGTGAAAAAATCAACAAGATTCCAGATGCCGATGTTATCACTGCAATATGTTATATAAATAATATTGTTAAAATATTAAAATGAAAAAAAATCATTACATAACCTTACCGTTTGTTTTAAGTTCGCATTTATAGACTGGGGGAAAAAAAGACAGACGTATATCACGGCCTGCTGGAATATAGTAAACACAGCAAACATTTTATAGCAACAATTTGAAGATAGATATTTTTGTTTTTAAAAGTTGCCGTCATTGAACAGAAACCAAGATGGAGATTTCATTGCAGCTAATTAGAAATTCCTCTTCAGGTATGTAATAAACGATCTTCGCACAAAATAATGTACGATACACGAGCGGTATGTTTGTTTTCATGTTCTCGGAAATTAAAAAAGCTCAACTACGTTTCGCTTTTTCAATCTTTTCCTGGAACATGAAAACATCAACATACCGCTTTTGTAACGCATATTACTATTACCTCTTCTTGATCAGTTTCTTATGGCAAGCATTTGAAATTTTGCCATTCTTTTGTTTCACCACGAATTTCGGAAGCGAGCCCCACATTCGATGGGGGGAGGGGGGACGTATTCTACATCGAAACTTGATACAAAGTAAAGCTGTGCTTAAACAATGACTTTTCCGTCTTCGGTCACATTTAGGTCTTGTGCTAATCCACGAGAAGTCCAATTTTTGTAAATATGTTACTAACAGCTTCCTGAAACAGTGAAGATTGAATAACAGCTGCAATCGATGTCACCCAGGCAACGCAGAATGGTTGCGTACAAAAGTAGGTTATCTGCACTGCCACGTTTAGATAGGAGAAACGCTGGCACATTTTATAGCAATAAACAGGTCAGTCTGTAGCATCGTATGACGTAGAAATAAAATACAAACGCATTTCTGGAATTTTTTGCAGTCCAAGACCTTTTTTAAATGTCTCTCTCAATGCATGCATTTAAATAGTAATTAAAACATGATGTCAAGGCCCCCTTATCGGTGCAGACTAATGCATTATGTTAATGACTTTTTTTTTTATTCAGACCCTGAACCGAAAGAAATCAATTCTGATCTTTACGTTATTAAGAGATATTTCTGCTTCGGTATTTCATTGCTAATGATATTTGTATATCCGGATACTTCCATATATGGAAGAAATTTATGCTAAAGGTCTAGATATCGCGTCCTGATTACTACAAACCAATTATGGTCATTCATTCATTTATTATATTCCATAGATCTTACATGAGCAATGAAGCTTTAAGATGTGGAACAAGTCAAAATTTTACAATGTTACAATTATAATTTTCACAAATTTTTTTACAATATTTTACAGTACAATTTTTACAGTTTTACAATTTAGTAATTTTCTACAATGGTGAGGTGAGGTCCGAGGATTCGCCAAAAGATTACCCGGGATTTGCCTTTTGGTTGGGGAAAACCTCGTGAAAACCCAACTAGGTAATTAAATTAAAACGGTGAAATGGTGATGCCGAGGACTCGCCATAGACCATCCGGCTTCAGTCCCACGGCTGGGGAAAACCTCGGAAGAAACCATTCAATGAGACCAAAGGGGGATCCAACCCAAGCCCGAACGCAGCTCCGGATCAGCAGCCCAGCGAGTCTGCCGACTGAGCTACATCGATGGCTCTACTAAAAATATACAATACATAGCCAATCAGATTATTAAATTTACAAACGCAAACGATCATTCAGCAGTTGAGCTATATGTATAATACAAAACAAGTAAGTTAATTAAATTTAAGGCATAAACAATTCAATCAGTTGTGATATACAGAAATTGATAATACATATCATGCAAACTACTTCAAATTACAAACACAAACAATTTATCAATAGAGCTATACAGATTACTATTCAATTTAAAGCATATACAATTCATCGGCCAAAACTATACAAACATATACAATACAAAGTAAGCAGATTAATTCAATTTACAAGCATACTTTCATTAAGCTATACAAATTTGTACAATTAATATCAAGTAGATTAATTCAATTTATAATCATAAACAATTCATCAATTGAGCTACAGCATATACAATTCATCAATTGAGCTATACAGACTACCATTCACATATAGGTACAATTCATCAGTAAAGTAAAATTATTATCAGTGCAAAAATATAGGCCTACATGTTTATTTCTTCCAAAAGGAGAGGAAAAATGTGTAAAAAAACTTTCCAATAGAGACCGAATTTCTTAAGCACACAGAAGTTGTAGATACTTCACACAGCTGGTGAAATGAATCCGGGGTCCAGCACCGAAAGTTATCCAGCATTTGCTCATATTGGGTTGAGGGAAAATCCAGAAGAAAACCTCAACCAGATAACTTGCCCCGACCGGGAATCGAACCCAGGCTACCTGGTTTCGTTCCCAGACGCGCTAACCGTTACTCCACAGGTGTGGACCCCGGCTCATTTCACCGACATTATCACCTTCATCTCACTCAGACGCTAAATAACCTAAGATCTTGATACAGCGCCGTAAAATAACCTAATTCAAGAATATATATATATACTAAATGCAATTACATCAAAATTGCAGTTTACATAAATTCAAGTGTGTATAAAACATTAAGTGAATTTGTATTTGTAGTTAGCGGATTAAGAGCAAACCAGAGTGACGCATGCGCATAAAACTAGTGGTGCTTTATTTTTATCCACTGGACTGACACAAAGCACTTTTTGCATTTATATTTTATGTTACCATGCTTATCTATAATGGTTTTTGAGACATACTGTGACAGTTAATAACATCTTCAATTTATGAGATTACTCATATATTTTACAATACATGAGCGTTCGTGCAGGGATGAAATTAATTTCAAACCGATCATCATTAATCATGTGCAATAGTTCAGGTTGGAACAGTTGTCACCATCACAAACTCGCTCCAGAAATAAACCTATTAATAATATTTATATTCTTAGACAAGTACAGGACAGATAACTTTGTAGGGTTATGAAAGAGCGAGACAAATCTCGGCATTACATGCGAAATTGTATAGGTTATGTTAGGTTGTGACGCAGGTTCTAGTGCATGAAATGCAACAGTAGGGCCTAAAGGAAGCCCGTCTACTTTAGACAGTTAATATTAATTTTGTGAAAATGGATTTGTGATAATTCATATCTGCATTTTGAACGTATCACGAATGTCGGTTCATGATTTTGTCATATTTCACTTCTACCAAAAGTTATCAGTAACAATCAATATCTCGATAAGGCATTGCGAACTAATTTGTAGCGCGTACAGCAACACTAGCCAATAGGAGAATATGTAGGATTTGATACGATGATATGAGAGGTGGTAAAACTCCGCAGTTTTGTTTACCTCAATATTTTTCTTAAGGGGAGTAAAAAAAATTGACATTTTAATTTTTTTACACTTTATGAAAATATGGTTAATTCCGTTTAATTTTGTGTTTGGTTTATTAAGATATTCGAAAATTTACTATTTTAAATATGTTTTAAAAAATATATGTTTTAGAGAAAAAAAGTTACCACTTTTCACAAAAAAAAAGTGTCAGGAACTAATTGTCTTAGAAGGCTGTGGTTTGGCTTCTTTTGTAGTAAAATTAATGCTTCATAAAGCCTACGTTTGAAGATCTTGTCCATTCTGATTTACTAAAAAAAATATTTGAGACGAAGAATTCAGAATACTAATGAATCGTTCAATAACATTGTTTGGTACCGTGTCACAAAAGATGTGTTTGTTAGTCTGTCAACGTTGGAACTTAGTGTACCAGAGTCTGTACTCACATTTAGTGATGGGTACACTGTAAGAATACAGGTGTTAAAGGATTTAGGTATTCAAATAGGATATAATATCTCGAAAAACATGGTGGATATGGACACAATACGAATGAGATGGCAGTAACAAACCTAACCACATTAGCTACAGGTCCGATAGCAGCAGGTCGTCCCACATCTTCATAACTACTTCAAACATAGGATGTTTCATAGTGACCTATACAGTTGCCACGTTCAAACGACATATAACCCATCAATTATTGGACTCTACTGAACAAGAGTTTCACAGAATATTATGAAGTTTAAATCATAATACTACGTTGTTTCTAATTTTAATAATATAATTTTAATTTTATGACCTGTAACATTACATTTTAATTATGGAGATGTTGTACATCATTAATTTTAAAACAGTTTATCTACCACCAATGTAATGGCTACACAGTTTGATATTGAGATATTGTATAATTATGTCTGAAGATGCCTGAATGGGCGAAAACGTTTGCAATATGTAATTTATGTGTTCAAAGCTTAATGACCGTATAATACAAATCATTATTTTACATTGATTTGTCATTTGACTGAGTAACAAATATTATATTGTATTTATCTAACCAAAGAGGCAAGATCCAAGAGAAGGAGGGCAACATTAGGTGAGCAGGATACAGCAGAAGATGGCTACAAACTGGGGGAGTGTTAAAACATTTTTTTCTGTAATAGGCGAGTTTTTATGGATTGGTTCTTATGATAAAGTATCTAATAAAAATTAAAGAAAAATAGATATTTCATTTTTATAACCTATTAAATCAAACTTAATCAAAGAAATTTCACATCACCACAGTGATATCTGAAATGTATGGTTAAAATTCATGCAGATAGACCTAATAGTTTCTGAGAAAATGGGTTAGAATTTAACATTTTATAGCAATTTTATTGTTAGAATTTAACATTTTATAGCAATTTTATTGTTAAAATTAAAAATTTTGTAGCAATTTTATCGTTACAATTTAACATTTTATAGCAAATTTTATTGTCAGAATTTAACGTTTTATAACAAATTTTATTATTAGAATTTAACATTTTATAGCAATTTTATTGTTGTAATTTAACATTTTATAGCACATTTTATTGTTAGAATTTAAAATATTATAGGAATTTTATTATTCAAATGTAACATTTTATAGCAATTTTATTATTAGAATTTAACATTTTATATCAAGTTTTATTGTAAGAATTTAACATTTTATAGCAATTTTATTATTAGAATTTAACATTTTATAGCAATTTTATTATTACAATTTAGCATTTTAAAGTAATTTTATTGTTAGAATTTAAAATCTTATAGCAATTTTATTATTACAATTTAACATATTAGAGTAATTTTGTTGTTAGAATTTAATATTTTACAGCAATTTCATTGTTAGAATTTAGCATTTTATAGCAAATTTTGTTGTTACAATTTAAAATCTCATAGCAATTTTATTATTACAATTTAACATATTAGAGCAATTTTATTGATAGAATTTAAACTTTTTATAGCAATTTTATTCATAAAATTTAAAATTTTATAGCAATTTTATTGTTAAAATTTAACATTTTGTAGCAATTTCATTGTTACAATTTAACATTTTATAGCAAATTTTATTGTTGCAATTTAAAATCTTATAGCAATTTTATTATTACAATTTAACATATTAGAAGCAATTTTATTGTTAGAATTTAACTTTTTATAGCAATTTTATTGTTAGAATTTAACTTTTTATAGCAATTTTATTGTTAGAATTTAACATTTTATAGCAATTTTATTGTTATGATTTAACATTTTATAGTAATTTTATTATAACTTAATATTTTATAGCGTATGAATTTTTAAGTTTTCACTGTAACTATGTTCAGAATTACGCTTTTGGGTATTTGGTCAAGTTTCAGATCACGGTGGAATACCCATAATTCTAATTCTGTTTTTGTAAAGTAAACATTCCCTTAAAAAAAAAAAAAAAAAAAAAAACTCGAATTATCCCACAGGTTCAAACTCAGTCGATGATGATGGATCTGTTCCGCCATTTGTCAGGTGGGCAATAAAGTACTCTATACTTAATTCCAGTTAAGGGGGAGTCGTCTAATGTTAAAACAGCAATATTAATTACCTACCCTTTATCTCAGAACATATTAGGTATAGAAATGTGATATTTTACAGGATGTTTATGTATTCCTTCTGAGTGCACTTGACTGAGTTTGAACCTGCAACTCTTGAATCCAGTAGCAAGTATATTGACCACCAGACCTCCCAAGACTAGTACAACCTAAGTGACAAAGGCAAGCTGCTATAAAGTTAAATTGATTTAGCTGTCAATAAATGACAGGATGTGTTAACACGACCATAGAAAATGAAAGCGCGACTGTGGGATAATTCGAGTGTAACAATAGAGTATATCGGGCAGATCTGGTGAATAGAAAAGAGTTCAATTTCCGTGACGTGCATTACGCGATTGTTGGATCGTTGACCTCCGTGACCTCGCGTATATTTGACAACCAGCCGGATATGTCCCTGTCCACGTGCCGCTTAGCTGGCTGACCTTGTCCGTCTGTCTGGCGTTGAGGAGCTCCTCCAATTTGCCAGGCACTCCCTGTCCAGGGGTCTCCATCTCCGCGTCTCTACTGAGCTTGCCCTTTGAATTAACTAGTGATGGGAGTCATCGAATGAAATCTTCGAATTTTCTGTGTTATTTAAGTGGGGCGACTGATGAAATTTTGGTCATATTCAGTAAAAAAAATCGCATTTTATTTTTTGTTATTAAACTTTAAAATGTTTCACGTACTTATGAATAATCCTGTATTTAGGATAGAATTTTTATCCCGTGCGGATCTTTACCCCCGGTTATTCTATGGTTGAGGAAAACGTCGGAGAAAACTAGTGTTGTGGGATTTAATCGATTAATTTTATCCACTAATCGATCAATTTCTATTGTAACATTAATCGTTCGAGAATATTTAATCGAATAATCGAGTCGATTAAAATTAATCGGTTTATTTGATATCAATTATTATTTTGTTAATACAAACTCAGAGTAATAATTCCGACAATATTCGTCTCTCAGAAATTGCTTACTTCAAACACGATAATACCGTTATTTTGTAACTGCAAAGCAGGTAGCATAGGTAGCTATAAAATATTAAATTCTAACAACAAAATTTGCTATAAAATTTTAAATTCTAACAATAAAATTTGCTACAAAATGTTAAATTCTAACAATACAATTGCTATAAAATGTTAAATTATAATAATAAAATTGCTATAAAATGTTAAATTCAAACAATAAAATTGCTATAAGATTTTAAATTATAACAATAAAATTTTCTATAAATGTTAAATTGTAACAATGAAATTGCTATAAAATGTTAAATTCTAATAACAAAACTTGATAAAAATGTTAAATTCTAACAATAAAATTACTATAAAATATTAGGTACATTTTTATAATAAAATTGCTATAATATTTTTAAATTCTGACAATAAAATTTGCTATAAAATGTTAAATTCTAATAATAAAATTGCTATAATATTTTTAATTCTAACAATAAAATCTGATATAAAATGTTAAATTCTAATAATAAAATTTGCTAGAAAATGTTAAATTCTAACAATAAAATTGCACAGACACTTCAGACAGAGATTAAGATATGAGGACAGTGACCTGGTCTAGCCCTATTGAAAGTTGAAACACAATGCGAAACTCTTATTAAGTTTGTCAGCTCTTCTTCCTAGCATATGAAATAGATACTTTTCTGAAATTCGCCCCCTCATCCCTTAGCCATAGCTACACTGTATGCAAGTGAGAGAGTAACAATAATCTTTTTCTAAAATTTTGTAATCCGATTGCAATAGGGACCAGTCTGCTGTTCTGTCGCAGTTTCTTTACCGAGTTTCTAGATGGAGCTTGTGTGTTTAGTTTGCTAAAGAAAAAAAAATCAGATTTCTGTGGTCTGTGGAAAAAAGTGAAAACTCCATTAAGTCATAGGCCTATGACAATTTAAGAGGTAAACTCGGTGAAATGTTTGAATTTAAATTAAATGATCGTGGAGAAGTTCTTGACAAAAAAGAAATTATGTTTAGTGATGCAGGAAACATTGTTACTAAACGTAGAGCGGCACTTAATTCGGAGCATGTGAATGCACTCACATGTTTAAAATCGTGGATGAAGCACAGTATTAACTAGGTCAGTCTTCATACTTTTTTTATTTGTGTTTGTCTCAAAAATCCCCGCGGAATTGATACAATAGGCTAAATTATAAGCCTACATAATAAATATGTTACTAAATAAATAAAGTAGTGTTGATTTGTAATACAACGATAAGTTACAATATACTTACTTACTTACTTACAAATGGCTTTTAAGGAACCCGAAGGTTCATTGCCGCCCTCACATAAGCCCGCCAGCGGTCCCTATCCTGTGCAAGATTAATCCAGTCTCTATCATCATATCCCACCTCCCTCAAATCCATTTTAATATTATCTTCCCATCTACGTCTCGGCCTCCCTAAAGGTCTTTTCCCCTCCGGTCTCCCAACTAACACTCTATATGCATTTCTGGATTCTGCCCATACGTGCTACATGCCCTGCCCATCTCAAACGTCTGGATTTAATGTTCCTAATTATGTCAGGTGAAGAATACAATGCGTGCAGTTCTGTGTTGTGTAACTTTCTCCATTATCCTGTAACTTCATCCCGCTTAGCCCCAAATATTTTCCTTAGCACCTTATTCTCAAACACCCTGAACCTATGTTCCTCTCTCAGAGTCAGAGTCCAAGTTTCACAACCATACAGAACAACCGGTAATATAACTGTTTTATAAATTCTAACTTTCAGATTTTTGGACAGCAGACTGGATGATAAGAGCTTCTCAACCGAATAATAACACGAATTTCCCATATTTATTCTGCGTTTAATTTCCTCACGAGTGTCATTTATATTTGTTACTGTTGCTCCAAGATATTTGAATTTTTCCACCTCTTCGAAGGATAAATCTCCAATTTTTATATTTCCATTTCGTACAATATTCTGGTCACGAGACATAATCATATACTTTGTCTTTTCGGGATTTACTTCCAAACCGATCGCTCTACTTGCTTCAAGTAAAATTTCCGTGTTTTCCTAATCGTTTGTGTATTTTCTCCTAACATATTCACGTCATCCGCATAGACAAGAAGCTGATGTAACCCGTTCAATTCCAAACCCTGCCTGTTATCCTGAACTTTCCTAATGGTATATTCAAGCGCGAAGTTAAAAAGTAAAGGTGATAGTGCATCTCCCTGCTTTAGCCCGCAGTGAATTGGAAAAGCATCAGATAGAAACTGACCTATACGGACTCTGCTGTATGTTTCACTGAGACACATTTTAATTAATCGAACTAGTTTCTTGGGAATACCAAATTCAATAAGAATATCATATAATACTTCCCTCTTAACCGAGTCATATGCCTTTTGAAATCTATGAATAACTGATGTACTGTACCCTTATACTCCCATTTTTCTCCAATATCTGTCGAATACAAAAATCTGATCAATAGTCGATCTATTACGCCGAAAACCGCACTGATGATCCCCAATAATTTCATCTACGTACGGAGTTAATCTTCTCAAAAGAATATTGACAAAATTTTGTACGACGTCAACAAAAGTGATATTCCTCGAAAGTTACCACAGTTGGTTTTGTCCCCTTTTAAAAATAGGCACAATTATGGACTCCTTCCATTGTTCTGGTACAATTTCCTTTTCCCAAATAACAACTACAAGTTTATAAATTTCGCTATATAATGCACTTCCACCCTCTTGTATTAATTCTGCTGGAATTTGATCGATACCTGGAGACTTGTACTTTTTCAGATTTTCTATCGCAATTTCGACTTCTGAAAGTGTGGGTTCGGGTATAAATGGCTCAGCAGTTTGTATTTCAATTTCGTCCCGATCATTTCTATTTGGCCTATGTACATTTAGTAGTTGCGCAAAATAGTTTTTCCATCTGTTTAGGATTGATGGAGAGTCTGCAAGCAAGTCACCATTCTCATCCTTGATCACGTTTACCCTTGGCTGATATCCGTTCTTAAATTCCTTTATACCCTTATATAAATCTCGAATGTTTTTATTCTTACTATTTGTTTCTACCTCATTCAGTTTTTCCTTCAAGTAACCTCTCTTTTTATTCCTAAGTGTACGACTTGCTTCCCGTCTTTCATTGAAAGTACACTTAACACACGTAGATTTAAGAAATAAATCAGATTAATTATTTAATTGTTTAAGCTAATTGAGTTAAAAATTGATACTCTAATATTCATGTACTTTTGTATTTTCTATTTGTATATAGATCCTATTATTACATGCTGTACGTATTTTACCACTTATTAATGTTATTGTGCTCAATGAACTCTCTTAATTTTGTGATATATTTTGTATAACTGATCTGAACTGCGCCCGAGCACGAGCTTCTGCTCTTTCGGGCTGCAATGCCTAATGTAGCTCAAGTGTAAAGTACTAAATAAATAAATACAATTAAAAAAATGTGTACTAGAGCAAGTTATTTTTTAAATCGATCAAAGCTCGATTAATCTATCGATTAATCGATTAAATTCAAGTCGTTAATCTATTAAATATTTTGATCGATCGACAGCACTAGAAAAAATCCAACCAGATAATGAACCCAAGCGGGAGTCGAACCCGCGCCCAAGTGCAGCTCAGAATAGGCAGTAAAGCGCCTTAGCATAGGTCTAATGGTTTTACACATTGAAATCAACTTTTTATAATTGCTACATTTACTATTAGTGTAAGTCTTCGGGAGTACTTTCACAAAAAGACAGAGAAAGACCGCCCCAGATGACGACAACTGGATTTAGAATTAAGTGCATTTTACATCGGTGTTATGCAGCACGATTAGTCAGAGCTACAGGCGCCAAAATTTCCCTTTCTCAGTCCTTGAAACAAATTCTACGCGAGCCAGTAGAGAGGTATTTCTGTAGTGAAGTCTTTCCTCGACACATAATGTGTTGGATCACAGCGGGAGTGAATCGCTCATTGGAGAGGGTACTGTGCGCACCTTCCTCACGCCCCGGAACCCTCCAGCGCTCCCTCTACTCCCACGCGACTGTTGCCAATACGCACAACTCGTGTCGGATAGTGATGGGAAATTCAGTTCAATTTACAGATTCGTTCGCGGCGAACTAGTTCGATAGTGAGATTAGTTCAATAATCTAGTTCGTTTAGTTCATCTAGTTCGTTTAGTTCATTTAGTTCGTCTAAGAAAAACTGACGTATATAATCATTTAGTTCGCTTAGTTCGTTTGAGAAAAACTGATGCAGTTAATCATTTAGTTCGATTAGTTCATTTAGTTCGCGTGAGATGGAGAGGAAAGCTGACGCAAAGATATAATCAGAAAATCAGTATTATTTTAACTTTGAGAAATATATATATATATATATACTTATGCTGTAACTGTTTGCTCTTAAAGAATAACTGATTTTAGGGAAATATGATGTTACATTACTTACTGTAGGTCAGTGTTTATTTATCACAACATTTCTTTTTTGAGAGAAAGTAACAGCAATGCAGTATCAACGTTGCAAACGTTGATTGTATGATTAAAACTACGGTAAAATGAAAGCTTGAAAGAAAAGAAATATTATAGAACTGTAAACTGTATAATCTAAACCCAACTCTCAAATTCCTTAATAATAATAATAATAATAATAATAATAATAATAATAATAATAATAATAATAATAATAATAATAATAATAATAATAAAAGCCCCCCCAAATAATATAGCTAACGGCGCCGATGAAGCGAGGATACTCTATATGACAGATATTACTTTCGAAAAATAGATCGAATGAAATTTAGGACATGAAAATCCATTCATTGACTTGTGTTCAACATGAAGTTTCGAGTTGCGAATTCGGGACCCCAGTGCAGTGGTAGAGTCCGAACATGCTAATTATTCGCACACAGTATCGATCTAAAAATCCGGAAACTATTACAGTTACTTTACTTTTAAAGAGAATTTCAAGTAAAATATAAAGGAAAATGTACGTAACTGGTAGCGATTCTGAGTGTAGAAATTAAGAATGTGTGTTGCAATGCTTAGATCCTGAATCGTACTATTTACTTCAATAAATTAAATACAAGTGAATAATGCATTTGCGGATGTAATATGGAGAGCATTATGATCAACGTGAAATAGTGAAACAGATAACAGATTCGATATTGTTATAACATTTTATAAAGGGCAGTATCGCTTAATGCTTGTCAGACTTAACCTCAAACCATTTCTTAATATTGGCTACGAAGGATACAAACACAACGTAACCAGACTGAACCACTCATGTTCATGTGCTCTTAACCTCAAACAGAATCCGCTGGGTAATGAACTATAATACAGTATTAGTGTCCGCATTTTATAAGTTGTGCATAATGTTTATGAAACACCGAATTTAGTATCTTTATGGGTCTAAAGAAGTAACATTATTAGCGTGTTGTGAAACACGGCCCAACACTCCTCTCGTTATGGGAACCGCTTCCCACAATGCATTGCTTCTTCTCTATCTAGTTCGCGAACGACTTTCATAAAAATTTCGAACTAGTTCATCTAGTTCACTTGAACGATTAGTTCAATTAGAACTAATCGTTCGCGAACTACCCATCACTAGTGTCGGAGCCAACGACACCGAACTGGTTAAGAATACCCATACTGTAATCTGCGCAGATCGGTATTGAAGTTCTTTGATCAAATTTTTGCCAAAAAAATTCAATAAGATTTGGCGCGGTATTGGAATCAAAGATATGCTATTAAACTATACTGTTTTCGTTGTAAGAAAAATCCTAATGTAAACATAAGCACGTTGCTGTCATACCCGTGATTGGTTCCCAGTCGAAACACTCGCATGACGCAGGAAAATATAGTGCGTATTTGGAAACAATAATTTTGTGTTATTTGAAAATAAAAAATTAAATTCTAGTTGTTAAATACGATGTAACATATAAACTTCACGCATATGTAAAACGCTATGTAAAAGAAAAGCTACTTTTATATTTTGTTATGTACTATGAACGCGGATGAATACCAACAGTAATACCGAGGTAGTCTGTTCTTGTAACAAGCTGGCGTCACTTGATCTCGTAGTTGTTCACGTAAGCACGTGGTGCTGAAGTATGGCTTCTGCATCCTCGGTGTGTGTGGTTATTAATCATAAGAGTGGAAACCCTCTCAAAAGCGGAGAAAAATAGTCTTAAATGTATAGTTAAGTGAGTTGAATCCAACGTTATCTATTCAGAGCAAGTCGATCGGACCGCATGTTCCAGCTGGAAGGGATAACTGACGCTGTTGTGGACCGTCTCGTCATAAATCCTGCCGACGATAGTTCTGACGACTCCGATATGGAAGGAATAACTCCTTTGTCCGGCAGCAATTGACCTTACGCCCAAGTTTAAAATAATTTAATTACAGTAATTATAACGTAAATGTTTTCTAAGCAAACTAATGCATAGTAGTGAGGTTAGGCCTACTTGACGAGTAACGGGAAATGTTTAACATGAAACAGAATGTACAACAGTAGGCGGGGACACGTACTGAGAATCTATGGCGCCAAACAGCGGCCACTTCAGTCACGTGCTATTGTTTACATTAGGATTTTTCTTACAGAGAAAAGATTATACATCAGGGGCGTACGCAGAAAGGGGAAACTTACAGGGTTAGAACCCTTCCCCTTGAACTTAAAAAAGTGACATTTAGATTATTTGAGTTCTTTTTAATCCATAATCGATTTCCTTGCCTACTGCTGACACGATCGCCAAACATCTGCGTAATTAATTGTTTTGCAGGGATAAAGATATGGGGTGGAGCGCAATCTTGCATTAAGATTATGTTGTAGTAGCGTTCACCGTTTAATGTAACAGTCTGTCTTGTTCCATTATTGTCCACACCTGTGAGTACCAGTTAGCGCGTCTGGGAAACCAGATGGCCCGGGTTCGATTCCCGGTCGGGGCAAGTTACCTGGATGAGATTTTTTCCGGGATTTTCCCTCGACCTAATATGAGCAAATGCTGGTAACTTTCCCGGACTCATTTCGCCGGCATTATCACCTTCATCTCATTCAGACACTACATAACTTCAGATGTTGATAAAGCGTCATAAAATAACCTACTAAAAATTAATGGTGGAGTTAACACGCGTAATTGAGGTTCGTTTTCCGACCAAAGTCATCAGTAGACACTTTCCAACAATATGGCCTCCGCAATCTCCAGATTTCAATCCGTCCGACTTTTGGTTGTGGGGTTACCTTAAAGAACGAGTTTTCCTGACACATCCAACAACCCTACTGCAACTGAAAGTTGTCATCTCTCAAGAAATTGCCAATATTCCAAGACATTATCTGCAAAATGCTGTGCATGGTGTCGCAGATAATGTTGTACGCTGAACAAGAGAACGGCGGACATCTTCCCAATGTTTTGTAAACCCCGTTGTTTGCCCAACACTGTGATGTTTTTTTTTTTTTTTTTTTCCTATATAATATTATATTATAGCGGTTTAATGTTTGAGCTGCCTTTCGAAATACCCTATATATTAAAAACTGGTGTTTACAAACATATAAACATAAATAGGGCTACCTTTACATACATAGACATTTCTTTGAAACAAAAAAATTTGATCCAAGAACTTTGATAGTGTAGTACCGGCTTTAGAAACGTAGGAACCGGTATTTTTTAGTCGGTTATTTTACGACGTTTTATCAACTGCTATGATTATCTAGCGTCTGAGAGAGATGAAGGAGATGAGTCCAGGATCCAGCGCTGAAAGTTACCCAAAATTTGCTCTTAATGGATTGAGGAAAAACCCCGGATAAAATCTCAACCAGGCAACTTGTCCCAAACAGGATTTGAATCCGCGTTTGCTAGTTTCACAGTCAGACGTGCTAACCGTTACTCTACAGCGGTAGACCGGAACCGGTATTGCTTATCGTATAAGCACGTAAAGGCAGAAGAAATAGGCGGGTTTTTGGTCTTGTGCGGGAACTACTCACTCCACACTTTCTCTAGCGGTTTATGACCTGAACAAAGAGACCTTCCTGTCGCTGCGTTCGAATGTTAGTTGTTGACAAGTGCTCGTCTGTGATATTACTGTGTCATAGCTTGTTCGAAAAAATATATTATAATAACGTCATCATCATCTTCCTAACAAGTATTAGGCCAAGTGGCCTGTTACGGTCTCAAACTAGAATTTTCAGTCCATCTCTTCTTTGGACGGCCTAGAGATCTTTTGCCATATGGATGGTAATGAAGCAGTGCTTTTGGAATTCTGCATCGATTCATTCGTTCGAGATGACCCTTCCACTGAAGTTGATATTTGCTGATGAACTGCATAATGGGTTCTATTTGCATTAGGTCCTCATTTTTTTTTATGATCCCAGCGAGTATATCCAGCTGTTGCTCTCATAAACCTCATCTCACTTGCTGTTATTCTACTGACATCTTTATTCTTCACAGTCCACGCTTCACTACCATAGCTTAATACTGGCTGTGCTAAGGTTTTATACAAGCCTATTCTTTTGTGTCTTTGTACTAGTGAAGGTTTCATGATTTTATTAATGATCCCCATTGTTTTATTATATTTACATATTTTTTCAGCAATATCTATCTTCATCATAAGGTGATAGTTTATAGCCAAGATAAGTGAAGGTATTTACTCTTTCTATTATTTTATTATTCAAACAGATTTTGCTTGGTACAGGGAATTTCCCACAAAATGACATGATTTTCGATTTTTCAATATTAATTTCCATGTTATATTTTTCACTGACCTTATTTAAATTGTGTACTGAATATTGTAAATCATCTTCAGTTGATGCCATGAGAACTAAATCATCAGCGAAAAGTAAAGCATCAAGCTGCAAATTTCGATTAATTGGAATAAATCCATGTCGTGTCTGTCGCCAATCTTGAATGATTCTATTTATATATATATATATATATATATATATATATATATATATATATAGGGGAGAGTCGGGTAGTATCGGACATCGGGTAATATCGGACAGTGAGTTTCTTTCATCTACCACACGATAATAGTACCTGGTTGACATGGTTACGTTTCTGTGATGTCGCATAGAGAAACGTAACCATGTCATTCGGGTACTACCATATGGTGGTAGATGAAAGAAACGCACTGTCCGATATTACCCGATGTCCGATACTACCCGACTCTCCCCTATATAATATATATGTTATTATAATAAGATAATAATACTAATGACTCATAATAAACAGTATTTTTAAATACTAATCATTCAAGTAATCGCTATCATGTTTCAGTCGAGCCCTGATATCAGAATTCATACTAAAGCCGTTATTTATCAAGTTTGTTGTTTCTTGAAAGAACTTAAAGTTTGTGACGACATTAAAAGTGTCCTATCATCAACGCAGACAGCCACTGCCAAGGCGTGTAGTGTTTCTCTACATCGGTTAAGAGAACCTGTGCAGAACGATTTTTTTTAATCATACTTATTGTGTTATTTCTTTTGTTAAGCTAAGTGTGCTTCTTAATACATGTATGTTTTCATTACGAAACTCGTTCATGCTACAATAACGTGTACATTTTTTACACACAGTAAAAATATATTAATTTTTTGCACTTTAATTTTTAATTTCCTCACGATTCACAAAGTTGCTAACTGTATAAACGTTATTTAGTATTTACTATTTCAATACAGTATTCTGAAAACATAACAACAAAATACTAATTGTGTGTAATGCAAAATATTTTATTTCTCGTATTAGGTTTACATTCCATGATAATAATTATTACATTTATGAAATGGCTAACTTGCGAAATATTATAAATGATAATATCATGTAAAGTGTGATTAGTGTAATATGTTACTATTCAGCGATGTATGCAATGGAGAAGAAAGAGAACTGGCCACCATAACCCATTATCTCCTGGCTTAGCTACCTCATTAGTGATGCCTTATTGTTGTCAGTTATGAGTTTCAGACCCGTGTTGGGACAGTCGACTAAACAAAACAACAATATTCAGTAAATCAGGTATTTGTACTTACTAGAAATCACGTTATTATTTTATGTAATCTTTTAAGTTTTCCTCTAGTGAGAAACGTGTGAATGGAGAAGTAAGTTGTTTGGGACAGGACCGTACACCCAGCAGATTGTGAGGGGTATAAGAGTCGGCGTAGTGAATGAGGGGTTCGCCATACCCGCCTATTTCTTCTGCCCCTAGTAGTATATACAGTCATGAAGCTCAATACATAGTCTTCTCTTTCTCTTCGAAATCTTGAACTCTTCTATTCCTTCGTACCTGTCGTCTCGCTTCACTTACCTTTCTTCCCACCATAATCTGAACACACGCTCTCGTCATGAAACAATACTAACAATACCATCCCATCGCACCTTCTCACACTCATCTTCTTTCACAATAGCCCTACCAAGACTCTGGAATTCGCTACCTGCTAGCATCAGGGACTGTCGAAATAAAATTGAATTCAAACGAAAACTTACTAGGCACTTGGTCAGTAATTGATTACTTGTAAATAGTTTCTTTAATCTGTCACAAAATATTTCAATATTCAGTAATTTCATCACTATACAATTTTGTTATTCTAGATTTAATTTGTAATTCAGTAAATATAAAATATTCTTTGTTTCTCTATGATAAATTATCTAGCTTTAATTATTCAGGTAATCTTTTCGTACTTTGATTTTATTGTAATTGTAAATTTAATACTAATTGTAATATTATTTGTAATTGTAATTGTAAATTTAATACTAACTTAATTGTAATTTTATTGTTGATATTGTAGTTGGAATCTCCTGGTAGAGGGGCAGAGAAGGCCTGACGGCCTTATCTCTACCAGGTTAAATAAATAAATACTAAATAAATACTAATACTACATATGCATCCATAGATAGTTGCTGACCACTAGGATCGCTAATATCGCCTCATCACAGACAATGCAAAACAATACCGGCACAGTCTATTGTTCCTAGTATCCTCAAAACTCAAGCTTCGTGACTGTATATGTATACTAGACTGTGATACAAGATAGAGCGTCTGATTACCGTGTCGGGGATCAGAATATGCACTCGGTAAGAGCGTAAGGAAAGAATATGTCGTGGAAAAAAACGTTGCTGAAGAGGAAATCTTGTACAATAGCAGATTGAAACGACTAGCGCAAAATATTGTGAAGTTCATGCCATTCAACAATAGCGGAGTATTGCCGTAGCAACAGGAATTTTGCGTATTTGATAGAACCTGCCAGGGGCTAGGAACAGAATTTTCCCCTCAGGGTGGTAAACCGCGACAAAAATAACAGCCATGGCTCGCAGTTCCTACAAACACTGCGCGCGCTTCCACATCCAGACGGGTGTGTTCACTTGTCTGTATTGTGGAACTAGCAAGGCGTTACTAAACAAACTTTGACGAGTGTTACGATGATCTGGGCATTGCGTGTACCTCCAAATTTAGTCAGTATTCACCGTTGACGTTTCTTCCTCCTGATGTACTTCATTCTGCTGTTATTCATAAAGGAAACTGTTGAGGCGCTTGCCTGCCGTTCTGAAATTGTGCTCGGGACGGGTTCGATTCCCGCTTGGGCTGATTGGGCTGGGTTTTCCCGAGCCTTTCCCCAACCGTAAGGCAAATGTCAGGTAATCTATGGCAAATCCTCGGTCTGATCTCGCCAAATACCAGCTCGCTATCACCAATCCCATCGACATTAAATAACCTTGTAGTTGATACAGCGTCGTTAAATAACCAACTTAAAAAAAAGTGCTGGATTTCGAGCACGAAAAATATGTATTCCAAATCTCGAAATATGCCGTAACATGGGAAATAAATTTGAGGGAAAACCTCGAAAAACCCAGGTAACCTGTCTCAATCAGGATTTGAACCCGACCCCGCTCGTTTCACGGTCAGACAAGCTAACCGTTAGCCTACAGCAGTGGGCGACTGCAAATGAATGATAAATATTTAATTTCGTTTCGTACTTACATTAATAAAAATTTAGTGTCATTCTATTAAATTAATTTATTCTCAATTTAATGTATTTAATATTGAACAAATTTATAAATATACTTTGTTAAAATGTTATCATAAATGTCGTAATAAGTTTATGTTACAGACACATAATCATGACACAAGACGAAATAATAATTCAACATTAGTAGAACCTAAATGTTTCACAACTGCTGGTCTAAAGCATAGCATTAATTTTGGCCCTCGGTTGTATAATTCTTTAGCTAAATTACACCCAGAACTTCTAACATGTAACCCACTAACATATAACAAGAAAATTAGAAACGTGTTAATGTTTTCAATTTTATTAAATAAATTTTAGCCTATGTGTATGATTAATCAGCCTATATTGTATTTCTATTCTATAATTTCGGAATATATATTTTTCATAAATTGTCATATTTTATTCATGTACGATATTATTCTTCTCTATGTTAGTATTATATTATATCATTTCATTGTAGCCGTAATTTTAATTTTAGTTCCTATTTTATTTTATTTTCTATATTCCTCTTATATTAGGTCTAATACGTTATATTATATGTATAATTTCATTGTAGCCGTAATTTTAATTTTAGTTCCTATTTTATTTTCTATATTCCTCTTGTATTAGGTCTAATATATTTTATTATATAATTTCATTGTAGCTGTAATTTTAATTTTAGTTCCTATTTTATTTTATTTTATTTTCTATATTCCTCTTATATTAAGTCTAATACGTTATATTATATGTATAATTTCATTGTAATTTTAATTTTAGTTCCTATTTTATTTTCTATATTCCTCTTGTAATTTTATTTTATTATTAATTTCATTGTAGTAATTTTAATTTTAGTTCCTATTTTATTTTATTTTCTATATTCCTCTTGTATTAGTCTAATATTTTATTTTATTATATAATTTCATTGTAGCTGTTTTAATTTTAGTTCCTTTTTAATTTTCTTGTATTAGGTCTTATATTTTATTATATAATTTCTTGTTTTTTTATTTTATTTTATTTTATTTTCTATATTCCTCTTATATTAGGTCTAATATATTTTATTATATAATTTCATCGTATATTATTTTTTAATTTTAGTTCCTATTTTATTTTTTTCTAT
The DNA here is from genome assembly GCA_025594305.2 of Periplaneta americana. NCBI lineage: Eukaryota > Metazoa > Arthropoda > Insecta > Blattodea > Blattidae > Periplaneta > Periplaneta americana. Next base: position 11,552,344 of record JAJSOF020000035.1, read on the forward strand.
TTTCCTCTTATATTAGGTCTAATATATTTTATTAAATAATTTCATTGTAGCTGTAATTTTAATTTTAGTTTATTTTCCTATTTTCTATTTTTTTATTATATAATTTCATTGTAACTATTTTAGTTCCTCTTTATTTTCTATTTCCTCTTAGGTCTAATATATTTTATTATATAATTTCATTGTAATTTCATTTTATTATATTTTCTATATTCCTCTTATATTAGGTTAATATATTTTATTATATAATTTCATTGTAGCTGTAATTTTAATTTTAGTTTCTATTTTATTTTATTTTCTATATTCCTCTTATTTAGGTCTATGGCTTTTTTCATTGCCGCCCTCATTATATCCTGTGCAAGATTAATCCATTATCATACCGCACCTCCCTCAAATCCATTTTAATATTATCTTCATCTACGTCTCGCCTCCCTAAAGGTATTTTTCTCTCCGGTCTCCCAACTAACACTCTATATGCATTTCTGGATTCGCCCATACGTGCTACATGCCCTATTTCTGGATTTAATATTTCCTCTTACATTAGGTCTAATATATTATTCCTATTTTATTTTATTTTCTATATTCCTCTTATATTAGGTCTAATATATTTATATGTATAATTTCATTATAGCCGTAATTTTAATTTTAGTTCATTTTATTTTCTATATTCCTCTTGTATTAGATCTAATATATTTTATTATATAATTTCATCGTAAATTTTAATTTTAGTTCCTATTTTATTTTCTATATTCCTCTTATATTAGGTCTAATATATTTTATTATATAATTTCATTGTAACTGTAATTTTAATTTTAGTTCCTATTTTATTTTATTTTCTATATTCCTCTTATATTAGGTCTAATATATTTTATTATATAATTTCATTGTAACTGTAATTTTAATTTTAGTTCCTATTTTATTATATTTTCTATATTCCTCTTATATTAGGTCTAATATATTTTATTATATAATTTCATTGTAACTGTAATTTTAATTTTAGTTCCTATTTTATTATATTTTCTATATTCCTCTTATATTAGGTCTAATATATTTTATTATATAATTTCATTGTAGCTGTAATTTTAATTTTAGTCTCTATTTTATTTTATTTTATTTTATTTATTATATTCCTCTTATATTAGGTCTAATATATTATATAATTTAATTGTAGCTGTAATTATAATTTTAGTTCCTATTTTATTTTATTTTCTATATGACTCTTATATCCTGTTTTCTTGGTTTTCATTAGAACCATGATGAAATGTACAATTATTTTATGTCCAATAAACAATTCAAATTTAAAAGTTTATATATATATATCATACAAGTTTAAATATTTAAATTAAATTTTCATAATTATTGAGTGACAGATTCCTGGAGTGACTGACTGGCAAGTCACTCGGAGTGGATGCGATCCATTGGCTTGCGACTTGTGCCTCGACAGCATTCCACTTCCTTCTACGGGAAAATAAAACCGAGATAAATTGGACCAGTTAAGTTAGCAATCTGCATCACGGGGTTAGGACAATGAAATGGGGTACCTCACGTGGAGGGGGGGCAGTAATTGGCGATGGGGAGATGCAAGCTCTTCATGACAAGGCCTTGGCATCCACTTAGCATCCGTCATCCAGGATTCGAAATCACCCGCTTCCCTGTCAAGCGGTAAGTGCAACAGCGGATCAACCCATCTCCTATCGATTTCAAATCATTGATAAATTGTGACATTCTTAATACGTACACAAATGTGTTGTTTCAATTGTTAATTGCAAATGTGCCTGACTACATCTCAGGCACCTTTTTCAACAAAAATCGCAAAAATACTGTTGTAATAATCTATTTAAGGACATTTCCACTAAGAACTAAATTACTAGTAAAACAATCACGAACCTTACATACTTTAATTTGGCTTTGATATGTCTCCACTCATAGGCCTACTCATGCAAATTTAAAAATTAGTTTTCACATAGTTCGTAATCTGCATCTAAAATGTATATCTCACACATTAAAATATTTATAAACGATCCATTATATCTCTGTAGGAATTACGCAAAATTGTGGTTGCAAATCCTTTGCATCAGAAATTTTAATATTAGCAAATTTGTAATATTTTTTTATCCATGACCATAACGAAAAACATGCCTTTACTAAATACTTTTGCGTTTGTAAAGTAGGCTTTTATTCAACATTACTTTATTCCACTAGTGAGATAAAGACTTTACCTCACAGTTTGAACTTTATCTCACAGTTCATTAGTATTTCCCTAGTACCCGGGCACACACGTATACTTTTCCATTTAACTATTACTCAAAAAGTTAATATAGACTATTAGTTACTAGATGTCACTACCTCTACTTCTTTATTACCATTTCTTAAATATACATACACTCAATCTCCTTCTCTTTTCTCTATCTGCTACGTCGTAATTTGTGCACTGCATCCATATCTTTTTAATTTGTAATAATTGACCTTTTGGAAGGCGAGGAGACTTGAACCTACGAAGTTGGATTTATAGGATCGTTTATAGGATTTTAAAACAACACGCGTTAGCCAACTGAGCTAAACAGACACGATGATTAATTACGTTTTAATATTTCTCTTAAGTTTACAGAAGTAAAATTTGCAATTATTTTAATCACATTAGTCCCGTGAACACTTCTAAATAATCCCTGAGACTTCAAAAAGATGAAAATACACGTTTAAAATGAAAAAAATATATTAAAATTATATAATTAATTATAATTTGTTATTTATCCAACGCCTTAGATACCATTCTTCACTAATCATGGCCTCCTACATCATGACCTACCTAGTACACGTATCGATTCTAAAATTCATACCGTGATATGTGATTATATGAGGACTTATTTTCAACATATTTTCTTTCATAAAACATAATTTTTCGTTATGGTCAGGATAAAATTACGTATGGTACTTGTGAGCGTGATCTTTATCGGCTGACGCCTCGTGCTTAAATCTTTCCACTCGCGCAATAAAGATGCACTTACCTCACAAGTACCATAAATAACTTTTTCCCTTACATTCACATACAAAAGCGCTAACATTCAAAATAATTTCCCCTATCATTTTTTTTCCGCGAGAGACTGCTGATTTCTATTTTGTAATGGTCAGTAAATCAACATTCTATTCGTATATAATTCACGATGTCATATCATCTGAGCTATTTTAAATGTTATTAATATTTAGAGAAATATTTTCATACACTGTTTCACAATACACGTTACGTATAGCATTCACTAAGCTTAACATAAACTCATATAATATAATATCTGTCATTTCTCACACACACATTCTGTAAAAAAAAAAAAAAGTAGAGTTATGTCACTTATGCTCTCAGCGCTTGGTGCGATACAGGGTGATACTGTAATCAACTGACGTCACGCGTGTTAGTAATGGACACTTTTCATAGTGCGTTTTTATAATTCGGAGACACATTAATCTTGTAGAACGAACAGTGATGTTATGACGTCATTCCCTACGTTTCCCGTTGTGATGGCAATTGACTTGGGGTTCGTTAAGCTGGAACGATATGGAATTAGGCTTGTTGTGGATTGAATTCACATGAATGCATAAAAATTGAATTAGGCTACTTTTTAATCTGTCTGTTACTTAAGTTGCATTCTATTTCCTCCTTGCTTTATTTTATCATTTTGTCATAAATACAAAATAAAAATTAGATATCACAATATTATCATTTGTTCGTTAATATCTTATTTTGTTATATCTTCTTTTTCTTTTACATTTCCATCATATTCACCTTTTTCTTGTTTATTTGTCACTATTATCATTATCGTTGTAATCTTCTTCATAATTAACATAACCATAATCATACTGTAACCCTCATTATTACTACCGTCATGATCATTAACCCACCAAAGTTCTCTTGCTTTCATCTCCCTATACGATATAAGGAGAATTCAGAAAGATCTTTGTCGCCCACATTTGGAGTTCTCAGCATGGTAGATTTTAGGAACTTAAAATTAAAAAACGTTAGCACTTTAGAAATAGTTTAACATTTTATAGCAATTTTATTGTTAGAATTAGTATTTTATAATAATTTTATTGTTAGAATTTAACATTTTATAACAATTTTATTGTTAGAATTAAATATTTTATAGCAATTTTATTGTTAGAATTAAAAATGTTACAGCAATTTTATTATTAGAATTTAACATTTCATAGCAATTTTATTGTTAGAATTTAAAATCTTGTAGTAATATTATTGTTAGAATTCAACATTTTATAGCAATTTTATTGTTAGAATTTAACCTGTCATAGCAACTTTATTATTGGATTTAACATTTTATTACAATTTTATTGTTAGATTTTAAAATTTTATAGCAATTTTATTGTTAGATTTAACATTTTATAACAATTATATTGTTAGATTTTAAAATTTTATAGCAATTTTATTGTTATAATTTAACATTTTATAGCAAATTTATTGTTAGAATTTAAAATTTTATAGCAATAAATAAATAAATTTTATTATTAGAATTTAACATTTTATAGCAATTTTGTTAGAATTAAAAATCTCATAGCAATTTTATTGTTAGAATTTAACATTTTTTTAGCAATTTTATTATTAGATTTTACATTTTATAACAATTTTATTGTTAGACTTAAAAATTTTATAGCAATTTTATTGTTAGAATTTAAAATCTTTCAGCAATTTTATTATTAAAATTTATCATTTTAAAGCAATTTTATTGTTAGAATTTAACATTTTATAGCAATTTTATTGTTTGAATATAACATTTTATAGCAATATTGTTGTTAGAATTTAAAATGTTATAACAATTACATTATTAGAATTCAACATTTTATAGCAATTTTATTGTAGAATTTAAAATATTCTAACAATTTTATTGCTAGAATTTAACATTTTCTTGTAATTTTATTGTTAGAATTTAACATTTTATAGCAATTTTATTGTTAGAATTTAACCTTTTATAGCAATTTTATTATTAGATTTAACATTTTATAACAACTTTATTGTTATATTTTAAAATATTATAGCAATTTTATTGTTATAATTTAACATTTCATAGCAATTGTATTGTTAGAATATAATATTTTATAGAAATTTTATTGTTAGAATTTAAATTGTTATAGCAATAAATAAATAAATTTTATTATTAGAATTTAACATTTTATAGCAATTTTGTTAGAATTTAAAATCTTATAGCAATTTTATTGTTAGCATTTAACATTTTTTAGCAATTTTATTATTACATTTTACATTTTATAACAATTTTATTGTTAGATTCAATTTTATTGTTAGAATTTAAAACCTTTCAGCAATTTTATTATTAAAATTTATCATTTCAAAGCAATTTTATTGATAGAATTTAACATTTTATAGTAATTTTATTGTTTGAATATAACCTTTTATAACAATTTTATTATTAGAATTTAACATTTTATAACAATTTTATTGCTAGATTTTAACATTTTATAGCAATTTTATTGTTAAAATTTAAGTGGATTTCTACCATTCCCAGCAATTATCCTATCATAGGTACAAAATTAGAAAAAAGATAATGAATTGAATTCTAAATTAAAAAAAACGTTTTGCATCGTTAATAACACGAAAACTCGAAACTAAGTTACATGATATAATTATCTTGTCACAGTAGAACCGTGGGTTGCCACGTGAAAATTAACGTGGCGTCTGTAATTATTATTTACGTAGTTAAGCAGCCACAATTCAACCGGTTTTGGCAGCTGCAGTGATTGCATCATTTAACTTTTTTTTTAGAAGGGAACAATACCGTAATAAAAACTGAAAGGCAATTATGGGAGAAGTTATTTTTGCATTGGATACTCGCAAAGATAAGCTGCAAGTATCTTATAATGGCCCACCGGCTATGAAGATATTTCTGAGATTACAGGTGGCCTTGCTCTATGTCAGGATTGCTGTTGCTGGAGGCTTTGAAGTCTGACATGCACCAGACTTTCGAAACACAATAAATGAATCAGGGAGGTGCTTCTGATTAAGGAAACAGACATTTGAGGAGGACAGATGGGTGGGTCGACCCACGTGCTTCCAGGTCACCCACACGTGTCTATTGTGCTACCTCTAGAAATTAATTTTGACTGGGAGAATTTTGCCTGGAGATCTCTAATTCCGGAAAGGGTTTCTATGTGCCGAAATATACAATCTGGACATCCCAGCTTTAAGTTTTTCTTAAGAAGTTACGCTAAGGGTTTAATATCATCTTAAGGCAGAATAATGTAATTTTATAATCTGTAGACTAAATTGCGATACTTTCTATAGCAGTGATGCTCAATTGGTGGTTCTCGGACCCTCATGGGACCATGTAACACTATTCACGTCCACACCTGTGGACTAACGGTCAGCGCGTCTGGCCGCGAAACCAGGTGGCCCGGGTTCGAATCCCGGTCGGACCAAGTTACCTGGTTGAGGTTTTTTCCGGGGTTTTCCTCAACCCAATACGAGCAAATTCTGGGTAACTTTCGATACTGGACCCCGGACTCATTTCACCGGCATTATCACCTTCATTTCATCCAGACGCTAGATAACCTAGAAGTTGATACAGCGTCATAAAATAACCCAATAAAATAAAATAAACACTATTCACAAGGAATCCATTTAAATTCCTTCGCTCGTATTTTGAGAACCATTTGATATTTTGAGTTGCGGTTTTCAGTGCTGTCATGAGCTTCCTGATGTCTACAACATACGGAAAATATTTATATATTTTTTTTTTGTTCGGTGCCCATTTAATATAAAAAATTAGATGAAAGATTTTATAGCATCTAATAACCTTGTTTATTTGTTGACGGTACTATATTTTATTAAGCTTTTATGTGAAAAAGAAACATAGAAATTGGCTAAATGTTGATCCAGTTTTCAGACAAAAATTATGAAACATTGAAACGGATGTGGAAGGGTTAAAAAATAAAAAATAAATAAAGATAAAGAATAAAATAACAAAGAGGCATGATTTTTCACATCACTTTCAGGTTGGGTAACTGCTCGAAATATGTTTTCTTTATGTACAACAATTAATCAAATTAAATTTATATTTTTTATACCCTAACAGCCGATTCATTGCCACCTTGTGGTCTGTTCTTTAATAATTAAGGTACATTACACATTTTCCGCAACTAAATGATTCGCATAGGTAACTATAAAAATTCAAATGTAGGGTATCAACAGTCTTCTGCTAATTGGAAATAAAAATGAAGGGATCAGAAGCAAAGGGGTGTAAGTGGACTTAAGTTACTTTTGAGAAAAAAGGGGATTGAAAGTATTTAAACTTTCGTAAATTCCGTGAAAATTTAAATTTTAATGTGTGAAGTAGTTAAAAGATGCATCTCTTTGCCACTAAATTTTAGATGCTTTAGCTTACCTTGGATGCACTTAACTGATGTTATTAGAAATGTCACTTGCACTCTTTTGCCTCTTACCCCTTCCATTGTTCTTACTTACTTACTTTACTTACTTAATGGCTTTTAAGGAACCCGGAGGTTCATTGTCGCCCTCACATAAGCCCGCCATTGGTCCCTATCCTGAGCAAGATTAATCTATAGCACTAAAATGATAAAGTTTTATTCCTTTTGTAGATGAAACTTACGTCGACAAAGATTGATTCCGCTCAGAAAGTACAGCGTGTTCATAACGCGTGCGTCCGCTTCATTTGTAATGTTCGATACTATGATCATATCTCACCTTCTTTCAAGAAGTTATCATGGCTTAGGTTACATGAGAGGAGAAATCTGCACTCACTTTCTCTCTTATATCGAATTATGCACTCTTCATCCCCCTATTATTTATTCGCTCGATTTCATACTCTCTCTCGCTATCATAATATTAATACTCGATCACAACGCGATAACACGCTAGAAATTCCACTTCACGCATCGTCTCTGTATTCCTCATCCTTCACTGTTGCTACCTCTCGTCACTGGAACTCTCTGCCGCCTGAAGTCAAGGGCTGCCGAACATTGAATTCTTTCAAATCCAAGTTAGAAAATTATCTTATGACGAGTTGCCAAACTAACTTACTATTATGACAAGTGTTGTATTGCATGTTTCCACGTATTCACATTTTTTTATGTTCTAATGATATTCAACTTATTTTATATTTTTGTTTTCATATGTTCCGATAATGTAATATCTCTAACGTGTAAGTTGAGCTATATATAATCTTAATTTTTCTTATTGTGTGTACTTAGAAATATTGTATTCACTGTATACTTTGTACTGCACTATTTTATTACTACTATTAGTATTATTATTATTATTATTATTATTATTATTATTATTATCATTATTACTATTATTATTATTATTATTATTATTATTATTATTATTATTATTATGAATAATTGTCTTTTTTTGTATGCCTCATTTATTTTGACCTGCTGTTCACATATTATTATGCTTTTTCTTTCTTTCTGTATGTTATATATTATGTCTGATTTCTTCTTATTTGTTGTTTATATTTTTTATTATTATCTTATTCAGTTTTGTGTGTAAAATTGTAGTGTAATTTATAAATTTGTAGTGTTTTTGTAACGCAGTCTTTACTCCTGGTTGAGTGTTAGAGAAGGCCGTATGGCCTTAACTCTGCCAGGTTAAATAAATCATTATTATTATTATTATTATTATTATTATTATTATTATTATTATTATTATTATTATTATCAGATTCATGTTTTGCAACATTCGTAACACGTAACCACAATGCAATATGGGTTGATATCTACTGGATACGTTACTTTTCAATGCCACACTGACGTTTAAACTTTGAAAGATAACACTAATTTGTATCCTATCTGAAGTCCGAAATATCTTATGGCGATGTCTCATTTGGTTAATATCTTATGGTTTGAAATATTCCTGTTCCAGTTGTTAACTTCATAAAACAAATAACCTTTCCTAAAACATTTTATAGCCTGTTCCCACAAGTGAATGTCTTTGTACTTTAGAGTTGTTAAGTTTGATTTACGTAGTCCACTACCGTCACCGTAATTTGTGACAGTTTTTAATAGATTTTCTAAAGTATAAATGAGATATTGTCGTACGTCAGTAGGCTACTAGAATTGCAAACTCTGATTACATTCCTCGCATTACTTCTTATTATGAGGGTAGTCCCAAAAGTACGTTGACAATGTATCAATTACTTACAAATGGCCTTTAAGGACCTGGAGGTTCATTGCCGCCCTCACATAAGCCCACCATAGGTCCCTATCCTGTGCAAGATTAATCCAGTCTCTCTCATCATATATATATTGTCGGACCATTGGATCTGTGCCCCTTCAGTGCTGTCGTCGTTCTTGGAAAAGTTAACGCCTGTACTCACTCCATTCCACCCGCTTTCCTCCCACCACGTTAAACAGCAGATCACGAATCTTGCCGAATAGGGATGTTGCCAAACTTCCGTCAAACGGTGTCATAAATAACTGGTCCTCCATGCTACAATATCATTTCTTTCAATCAAAATACATCTTGTATTTCTACATTTTTTAAACCTAAATCCCATATCTCGAATCACTTTCCGTAGTTTTTCTCTCCAACTTTGGAAATTATTGCTTCTCTCGCAAATTTCAGTAATTTCTTCAATGTTGAAATTTCTTTCTGAACGGTATAAAATTCTTGTATCTTTCTTCTTAAAATACATCGGTTCATATCAGCTACAGTAATTAAAAGTTCCCTTGGCCTGATCTTCTCTGGTGATCCTGCACAGACTCCCTCTCTCCTGATTTTCTTTATTAGGAGTTCTGACCTGTCTATATAAATTACATAACATGTTGTATTATTAGTATTAGTTAAGTAAGTAATTTTAATACATAATCAATTGAAATAAAATAAGCGTCACCTGTGATATCTGTTGCTCTTTTCGTTGCCTGATTTATAGGAAACAGATATTGACCTGTTTGTTTCTCTTCATCGCAAAATGCTATTACGTACTTAATAATATTTCTTTCGCCACTCCGTGCTACAGTATTCATGTTGAGTTCACAACACTGGACTGCAGGTGCAAATATTGTAAACTGTCCCGCAAGAAGGCCAAAATTGAGAGTAGTGGGGAGAGAAAGGGAGAGAGATAGGAATGAAGGGAGAGAAATGAATTACCGAGGCTGAGAAGGAATTAGGGTTCAGTTCGCATATCTTACTGGGGCACAGATTCGATGGTCCGACTATATATATCATACGCTGCTTACATTTTCGCTCAAACCGATGTCTTGGCTGGTGTATTTCGTAACCCAGAGGCCTTAATGCAGCTCTTCCGTGTCCATAGTAACTTTGCGTCGTGTTTCTTAGACATGTCTGAAATTTTTCTGTCGAATCTGCCTTCGGGCCTCCTACCACGTTCTAAATTTAATTTATTCTGCGGGCACGATACTCGTGCGATAGTGCGGCTTTCTATCTACGAACTGAAGTGTTGATGCCAACGTTGTGACATCTAACGCAATGCGCGGCAACTCGATGACGAGTCAAATGTGGAACATTCTCGCGACGTTGCCAGTCCCTCAGGCTCAACTGGCAGCGGCCGTTCGTAACAGTATCGGCGAGTGTGGGTTGCATTTTATATGACGTTTAATTCCAAAGTAATCCTCCATGCATAGTGAGAAGGAAGACGTAGTTCCATACCAAAACTCAACCAGGTAATTAGCCCCAGCTGGAATGAAACCAATGCTCGAGCGAATCAGTAGGCATAGATGTTATCATATGAACTACGCCAGCGACACCCGGCGTTACTGGACCGATGAGATCATTTCGCTAACCTTTCAATTTCATTTTCATTAAATAAAAATTATGACATCAGAGTTTCTGTGGTGCCGAATTTGAGATTGTTAGAGAGATTACTTCCTTGTCTGTAACTAAAGATAAAAGATAACCTTCTTAGCATTTCACTCCAATCATACTGACTTAAACTATCACTGTCTACATTGTTACTCCTTCCTTTAGACATGCATCCTGATAGTGCTGTATTTTCAAAATTGTCTCATAATAATCTCTTTCTATTATCTAACATTATTTGAAATATATTAACGTTGTATGTATTTTAGCTTAATTCTGCTACATAGTTTGTATTTCAGTGTTTAATTAATAGTTCATAGTATTTTGTTGTTTAATTCGTAAATAACTCTTGTATCTAAATCAAATTGTTGAATTCTTTGTTAAGTTGATACATATGTATGTATACTTCTTGCTGGTTGAGTGGAAGAGAAGGCCTTACGGCCTTAACTCTGCCAGCTAAAATAAATCATTATTATTATTATTATTATTATTATTATTATTATTATTATTATTATTATTATTATTATTATTATTATTATTATTATTAAATACCGATGCCAGTTGGCCAGACCTTCTGCCAGGCCAGTCTATGTATATTTGGTGACCGTTATGGAACTGTATTTTTTGCCATATCTCCAGGGTTGTAAATTTACTCGTAAAGAATTCACTCGTTGCATATAACCTTTGGGGACCATTTCTCACAAAATTTGAAGGTTTTACAACGGGCCTGTATCAATGATCTAAGTGCGGGTGATCTTGTCCCACTTTCTACCCTTAATTCAAGCCACACTTTGAAGTAAATAATGATAATGATGATGAAGAAGAAGGAACTCTAACCGTTATGAATTCTTTGTCCTACAACCACAACATACTGAGAGTTGAGCAGAATCATATCCAAGGCTACAACATAATGTTGGACGGGTAGAGGACACGTCAGGCGGTGCCTGCACTCAGGTGCAAGATTACGGCCAAGGACTTCTTTCTGGCCGAGTTACAACAAATGTTTATTTTTCCTCACAAAGTTTAAAGGTGACTTCGTGCATCATCTGCTTGTCTCTGTATATAATGCTGGACTGGAGCCTTCAAGAGGGAGATTTGTTTTCTTTGTGTTGGCACCTATCCCTGTCTAGAACTGAACACATTAAAATATATTTTACCAGGTAGATGAGCTCCTCACTTTCAGCTTCAGCTGTGTGGGGCAAGTTGTAATACGTTCAGTGCGTCACTTCCTGTTTTGCTTCCATTGCTTTTCCGTCTTAAATTCATCTTCTCCTCATCTCTTCCTCCATTGTGCTTCTCATGTTTTTTTTTTTATTTCTTCATGGACTTTTGCTCTACTGCTTCTAGTCCCCTAGTTAAGTCTGTTTCTCTTCTTCTTGTTCTTGTTCTTGTTCTTGTTCTTCTTCTTCTTCTTCTCTACTTTCTCCTCTTCCTGCTTCTCCACTTCCTCTCATCATCATCATCATTGGCATTACGGCCCTTATAGTTTAGCCTTAGCCTCCCTCAGAACATCTGACCAATCACTCCTGTCTAATGCTCGTGTTCTCCATCTTCTAATTCCAGCTTTTGTTAGGTGAGCCTGAACGTCATCCAGCCATCTCAATTTAGGTCGTCCGATTTTCCTTCTTCCTACTGGTAATGCATCTAGTAGAGCTTTGGGTGTGCAATTGTTCTCCATCCTGGCTACGTGTCCCAGCCACTCTAACCTTCTGAGTTTTATGTCAACAACAATGTTGTTATCTTTATATAATTCATATAACTCAGCATTTGTTTTGATTCGCCAAAACCCTTGCTCATAAGTAGGCCCAAAGATTTTCCGTAATACTTTCCTTTCCCAGGCATTTAAGATCTTTATTGCCCTGCTTCTTTGGGTTTCTCAACGTTAAAATTTTTCCGGAATTGGGTTGTCAACCCAAAGCCCAACCCCCAACCTGGAGGGCCAGGGAACCTTCTGTTAGGGTTACCATTCCTTAGCCGAAAAAATCCCGTTTAGGCGCCGGATATTCGCCTTGAGTCTTCCTAAAGAAGACCTACTGGTTTTCTTTTAGTGATGGCCATTCCTGAGATTTAAAAATTCACCTATTCGGCTTCGGTGAATTCTTCAGGACTACTACCAGCTGTTTCTCACCGGTTTCTCATGTATTGTTGTTAAACATGCCGGGGTTATTTATCGACCAGCCAGGTCTAGATCCGCCATGTTCTGTATAAGCAGGGCCACCTCTTGCAGGATGTGGTTCTTCACCACGCATTCTCCACTTCCTCCACTTGTCCTCATCTCTTGCTACTTCTTCTCTTCCTCTCCTGCCGATCCTTCACATTTTCTTTTCTGATTCTCGTCCTCTCCAGTCACCTGCGTAGCTCATTCGGCTAAAGTGCTTGTCTGTCAATCCGGAGTTGAGCTCGGTTTTAAGCTCGCTTCCCGCTTGGGCAGATTACCTGGTTGGGTTTTTTTTTTTTTAGGTTTTCCTCAACGTTAAGGCGAATGTCAGGTAATCTATGACGAATCCTCGGCCTCATCTCGCCAAATACTATCTCGCTATCACCAATCCCATCGACGCTAAATATCCGAGTAGTTGATACAGCATCGTTAAGTAACTAAATTAAAAAATCTTCCTCCCCAATTCCGTTCTTCACATAGGGTAAAAGTTGGTAATATTGTGATAGTTCTTTTTGGGAACTAATTACAATTTTACTGAGCGAGAGGAAGACCGGTTTTTTTTTTTTTTGCGTAAACGTATTAAGAGTATATGTACGTGAACGACCACATATATTATCAGAAAATGTAGGCTCTAAATTTCTAAAATTTTATAAGGAAATGAACTCACAATTCGACAAAAATTACAAGATACCACAACTAGACTTATTAGAACTTAAATATCTGATAAAAGTATGAAAAAGATTACTAATAGTATTTTTAAGAATTTATTTTTTACTTTAAATTTCCCAAAATTTGAAAATTTTCAGACATATTATTTCATAACTCCACAACCATTAGAAATAGAATTCTGGAATTTTGTACACTGATTTAACATGCATTTATGCAAACGGTAGACTACAATAATTCCCATTTCTTTAAAAATAGAAAAATTAGGTCACAAAACATTATGTAAATTTTAATATATTTTATATAGGACAAATAAAAAATTAATTATATTAAAATAAACAACTCTACATGTCTGAGAGTAGTCTACTTTTCAGAAATAAGTGTTTATTACATGCAGGAAAAGTATTAAAGATGTCAGAGAGACTATAACAATGTTATGGTTACCAAATGATGTAACTGCAGAATTTTTTTTTCATACTCTTATAAAACTGGTTTGAAAAATATTATTAGTAACCTTTTTTTATACTTTTATCAGATACTTAAGTACTAGTAAGTATTGTTGTGGTACCTTGTAATTTTTGTCCAATTGCGAGTTCATTTTCTTATAAAATCTTAGAAATTTAGAGCCTGCATTTTCTGATAATATTTGTGGTCGTTCACGTACATATACCCTTAAGGGAATGTTCGTGGACAAGTTGCTGCACAAAACCGGTCCTTCTCTCGCTCAGTAAAATTGTAATACATTCTCAAAAAGAATTATCACAATATTACTCGTATCACAGTAATACCAACCTTTACCCTATTTCCATTCTTCTCTCTCCTGCTCTTAATAAAGTCAACAGGAATATACTATGAAGAATTCTTTAGAGAAAGGGATATCCACGTTACCTAGTAGGAGGGGCTATAAGATGTTTTTATGCAGGAACTGCAGTGCGTCTGATTTAAAAGGCAAATTAAATGAGATTAATAGTTGAACTTAAATATTTGTACGTATAAATATCATTGCTGCAACTTAATTTGGGTGTATACCCAATTGTAGTGTTAATACATACATGCATGCATGCATGCATACATATATAAATACATACATACATCCCCCTATTATTTATTCGCTCGTTTTCATACTCTCTCTCGCTATCATAATATTAATACTCGATCACAACGCGATAACACGCTAGAAATTCCACTTCACACATCATCTCTGTATTCCTCATCTTTCACTGTTGCTACCTCTCGTCACTGGAACTCTCTGCCGCCTGAAGTCAAGGGCTGCCGAACATTGAAATCTTTCAAATCCAAGTTAGAAAATTATCTTATGACGAGTTGCCAAACTAACTTACTATTATGACAAGTGTTGTATTGCATGTTTCCACGTATTCACATTTTTTTATGTTCTAGTGATATTTAACTTATTTTATATTTTTGTTTTCATATTTTCCGATAATGGTATATCTCTAATGTGATAAGTTGAGCTATATATAATCATAATTTTCCTTACTGTGTATATTTAAAAATATTGTATTCATTGTATGCTTTGTACTGCACTATTGTATTACTAATATTAGTATTATTATTACTATTAGGCCTGTTATTATTATTTTATTTATTATTATTATTAATATTATTATTATCATTATTATTATCATTACTATTCTTATTTATTATTATTATTATTATTATTATTATTATCAATAATTGTCTTATTTTTTATACTTTGTAGGCCTCATTTATTTTTGACATGCTGTTCACATTTTATTATGCTTTTTCTTTCTTTCTGTATGTTATATATTATGTCTGATTTCTTCTTACTTGTTGTTTACATTTTATTATTATTATCTTATTCAGTTTTGTGTGTACTTTGTAAATTTGTAGTGTTTCTATAACGCAGTTTTTACTCCTGGTTGAGTGTTAGAGAAGGCCGTATGGCCTTAACTCTGCCAGGTTAAATAAATCATTATTATTATTATTATTATTATTATTATTATTATTATTATTATTATTATTATTATTATTATTATTAATTAAAATTGGAGCCCAAATTAAAGAAACAAAACTAAAATTCATAGGCCTATATCTCAGCGATTTTTGAAGATAAATTGAAATATCTACCATATACGCACGCAAAATAGCCGCATACTAGCCATACCAACACATAAGACATCATCGTATTCATCATCATACACAATCTCGCTCTCGCGCTTGTGGAATACCCTACCCAGTGACATCAGAGACTGTCGGAATTTAGTAGCGTTCAATAGCAAGCTTATTGAGCATTTTCTTACTGCTTAGAGTAGGTTTAATTTTTACTTAATCAATAAAAGAAATGCTTCTCTCTTCTTAACGTTTACAATAAACTGTCTAGCTTTTATTAATCAGTTAATGTTTTAATACTTTGATTTTTATTGTATCTGTAAATTTAATATTAGACTAAATGTAATTATAATTGTAATTGTATTCTTAATATTGTATTTGTAATCCCCCTAGTAGAGGGGTAGAGAAGGCCTGATGGTCTTATCTCTACCAGGTTAAATAAATAAATAATAAATATTTTGATTAATCAGTTAATCTTTTAGTACTTTGATTTTTATTGTATTTGTAAATTCAATACTAATTGTAATTATAATTGTTGTTGTTTTCTAATGCCAGGCGTTTGACAATAAAGTCATTTGACCTCTTGCACTCCAATATTTTTCAAAGATATTATCATGGTCAGCCACTGAAGCACAGATTTTGAGGTGTTCCGAATCCATTTCTTGGTTTGAGTTGCACAATGGACAGTTAGGGGACTGACATATTCCAATTCTATGCAGATGTTTGGCCAAACAATCATGGCATATTGCCAATCTAAATCCAGCTACAGACGATTTTCGTGGTAAATCGGGAATTAACTGTGGATATCCTGCTATTATATAGGCCTACAATTTTAACAGGAAGTATCATAGCAACTGTGTGTTTGGCAGTCAGTTGTTTGCTGCAGTATGTATTGAAGATGTTTGAGACAGCAATAAACAATTTGTTTTGATCAGCGAAAGCGGTTTTTTTGCCGCTATGTGGGCGTAACATAAAGCTTGTATTTACAAACGTGTAGAAATGTTACACATTGCTGATAAAACTACAAATATAAAATTCATCATCATCATCATCATCATCATCATCATCAGCCACATGGTTTAAGCCTTGTTTGGCTCGTTCCGGTCTCATGAAGTATATACATTTTAAAATTGTTGAAGCCATTTTTTCCTGGGTCTACCTATGTTTCCTTTACCAGTTGGTCTGTAGTCGAATATTAATTTAGGAATACGGTCTTGAGTCATTCTTTCAACGTGTTGCTTCCATTTATTCATATATTCTGTGAGTTTTTCAATTAAATTGAATATATTCAGTTCTAGTCTGATGTCTTCATTGCGTTTCTTGTCTAAGAGAGTATAACCTGCTATACTCCTCAAAAATCTCATTTCTATCACCTCGATTTATTTTTCTTCAGATTTAGTAAGAATCCAGAATTCAGAGCCGTACAGCAACATAGGGGCTGCCATAACTTTATAAAATTTTAATCTTGTTTCTTTGCTAGTGTAATTTAAAGTCTTTTTATTATCCCACAGAAATAATAGAAAGTTAATAAACATATACATGTATAAACGCAAGACACTGGCGTTCGCTAGACAGATTATAATGTGGAATCCATAGAGAGAAAAAGCAAGCACGAAATCCATCACCACATGGAGAGAAAGTTTAAAAAACATAAAGGAGAAAAATGTGTGGATCGAGATCGATGGTGACAGAGAGTAAACGACTCTACGCTATGGAAACAATGAAGTGTACATCAGTGGCGGCTGATTGACTGAGGCAAGTGAGCCGGGCCGGGCGTCAGTCACTTGGTTTAACTGAAATCAAATTTTGTTTTTATATAATGTATTAGTTATTTGAATGTAGCATATATCACTGTAGAAGCATTTGAAAACTTTGTAGTGTATATAGACCTGTTTTGCAGTAAAATTTGTTCCTGAGGCCAGGATCGCTCGTGCCGGGTCTGGTTTCTGCATTTCGTATGTTTTCGCGGACTTTGAGGTTGCACTTGAAAAGTTGTAGCTGAGGCACAATTCGTCTGGCCTCGTGGCCTGATCAGCTTTCCCTCCTCCCATCCATGGATCGGTCGCAAGGGTAGAATGGGGTGGGACTAGCAGTGGTAACTTGTCTTCCTAAATAGGCCATAAATAACAAAAATTCCCGCTCTATGGCAGGCAGAGACCCACACTGTTCTCTCCCCTTATGTCTCAGTTTATGGCTTAAGAGAGGGTGTAGTACTATTGTGCTTCATAGTACAGTAATGGGTGTGGTTCAATGTAATATAAATATGAACAGAAACGAATCCGAGAAATAATGCTGGTGCAGTTAATTCATTGTTAGAGTGTCTTTTTTTTGTAAGAAATAATATTGAAAGAAAGGAAGTTTTAAATAAAGAGGGAGTCTATCGAGATACCTACGACAACGCTGATAATTTTTCTGCCATATAAACTTAAAACGCGAGTTTCTATTGCATCCTGGTATGGGCAACATAAATGGTTATGTGGTAATGTGGTGCAAAATAAACTTCTCTCTTGGCCTTGTTTGTTGCTGTCAAAGGAAAAAATGAAAAGAAAAGAAAGAAAGGGGAATTTCAACACATAGGTAATATGGGTTGCTTTATCACAATCAATCACTGAAACTCACAGCACAACTTATTTGGTGAGTGACATTATTATTTTTCATTAATAATAACAATAATAATAATAATAATAATAATAATAATAATAATAATAATAGAGTAATAATGATATTAATAATATAATAACAATAATAATTCATATAATGAATAAACATTTCCTATAGGTACTTAAACTAGTTGAATCTGGCTTCACCGAGGATTCCGATCACCAGCCGCCACTGGTATACATAAAAATAAACTTAAAGTCTGTATGTAATTTTTCTCGCAGTTTTATATATTATAGTTAATTTGTGGTGTATAAAATCACACATCCGTTTGTGTAATAAAATAGTTTCATTGACTGTTAAGCAAAGACAAGAATGATCTCCAAGAAATTTTCGAAACTAGTCCTCCGTGGCAACAAACACATGATCTTCCAGCTCTAACTAGTTTCAGTGGACGGAAATAAAGCGGTGCCCGTGTTAGTCCGAGCACAACAAAGATAAACTAGCGCCTGTCATAAAAGTATTTTGGTTAGCTATACAGTGACCATGGACACTGTCGCTTTAGAACTTTTCTCAGGACAAGGATGTCCAAACAGTCCGCAATGACCCATCATTGTATAAGCCTCATTTAAAATCGATTTTTAATAAAATACAATAAAATAACTTATCACACATAACAAAATAGACAGTAGCACAATTCCTCGATACACACACTAGCGGTTGGGAGATTCGCAGGACGACCACTGAGAACTGGAAGGACCAGTTCTAACTACAACCTTACGAATCATGTTGGTATAGGGATATCTTATGCGAAGTTTTACCGCTAGATGGCAGGAGCGTTCCATGCGGCGCAACATGTTGTAGGGTTATGTTATGTCATATGCTATAGTTGATTACGTTTTCCCGCTTGTTGGCTTTCTGTGCGTGTCAAAATTATATTTACAATTTATACCTAGTATAATTTAATATAATTCAGTATTTTTTTACCTCATCATTTAATTTAATTTACAATAAATAATAACGTAAACCTGTATAATATTGAGCGATTCCCCTTAAGAGATGGGTGGGGAAATCTGCAGTATGCAGAATATACTGGGTGTTCATTTCAAAGTGTCATGACGTCACTGTTGTTGGGTCACCGATTTGAAGCGAGTTTCAGCTTATATGTTAGAGAAGTTGCCTATTATTTAAGGCGTTCTTCAATCTGAACTTGAGAACGTGTACGGTATAACCGAACGTCGTAGCAACAGATGGCGGTCTGTACGGTCTGTGTGCTACCATAACCTCTTTCGAACTGTGTTTTGCGCGGCCAAGTCGTACGCAGGGTATTTGTTATCATCGGTTGCGTACGGCAACATTCCACAACACAAATCAAATGCTCCGTGTCCATGTTGACCGTCGAAGTTAATGTCAACAAATACGTAAGTAATCGTCTTAACCCTCTACCCATATCCCGACAGTACGTATTTCCAAACAGTTCACATTCCTGCCACTTCCGGCGTTACCGTACGTATCGGCACGTACTCTTCAGAATGAACGCCGTACTTGCTAGCCAACTTCTCTGCCTCTTAGATTATACACCTGAGCTGCGGAAGTGTAGGAAGATTGAATTCTCTAGGCTCGTCAGCTAGCCACATGACGGCATACAGCGAGCCATGACACATTTTGGACTGAACACCCAGTAGATACGAGTAATTTGAATATTCATGAACCTAAACGAGAACTTTGAGAAGAAGGTGCACGAATAAAAAAATAGGAACTATGTCGAAGGTGAATATCATCTTTAATCATTAGTATTTACGAACCGTAAGCTAAAAACAGGATATGCAGCCACCAATGTGTTTTTTTTTATATAGGGAAGGGACTATCGAGATTGAATTCCTTGTATTTTTTTCTGTAGTTGCAGAAAGATAAAATGCAATTTTTAATAGGATGATATAATATGATCGCAGCAATATCACGATTAGTCGCGCGTTTTGTAGGTTAAGGACATGCAGTTTTGAATACTATGTAGGATGATTTTGGAAATTTGAAGTTAAAACATGGTTTTAATAATTGGGGTACAGTACATTAAAAACATAATTCACGAAATGGATTTCACTAGGGATCGTCCTGGATAATAAACATCCCAGTTTATCGAGAGTTTACTGCAGGCTTAACCTTCGGAGACTCCTACAACTACTGCATATAATCTAGGCTAACATAGCTCACTGTCGAGGTTGCATATGTTTTTATTAATTTTTCTTTTTCCTCTTCCAAAATTAAACTGTAGTCAACAATTCCTTACTTGAAGTAGTTACTCGAGGCGCGGTTTAATTACTTATATTTTTAGGTTTAAAGCATATATTCAGAATATTTCGGACCTGATTGAAGACAAAAAGCTTTCCCTGGTTTTTACATATAGGAACATAACAAAAATTTGCCATTTTTAGTTGTTTTTAAGAGTATTTAATATACTAACGGTCTTACTAATAAAAACTCTATATACAGACGTTTAACTGTATTATACTTATACAATGAGTAGCTCGTTTATAAGTCGTGTGTAAATTCCTACTAATAATCACTACATACGTCGTGTATAACAGTATAACTGTTACACAGCTACGTCATAGTTTCGTCATTACTTCGTTACGAAAGATAATAGAATATCTGAGGTTCTCTATTGCATCCGGTAGAGCGCTCTAGAGTGGCGTGTTAAGTATCGATAGTACAACTGGCTCTAATCGATTACCATACTATATTTTGGTCAAAGAGTACAAGCTACAGTAATATTATTCTAATTATTCTGTGCTCTTTGGTTTTGTTCTTCTTTGTTACTAGGCAACCATCATCATAAAATGACAGTCGATACGAACAGCTGTTAGAGGGGCGGCCATTTTTTCTCTATATACAGCGCTTAAACAAGGGTTTCGTATATATAACTACTGCAAAGCAATTCCCATTGTATAGTTACAGGCTGTTTATACGTCCATCGCTTATGCATGGTTTATTAGTAACGTTTTCTGTCTCAACTCTGCATAAGTCTAGTATAAAAACTATACACGGTTTATTAGTAAGACTGTACTACACTAAGTATATTCTCAATGTTTATATACCGAAAAACAAATGCACACGCAAGCAGCATCCCAAAGTACACGTGCGCTATCTGTTGGTGCTAGTTCAGGATATCCCTATTATTTCATCACTCCAGTGGCTGAAATGTTTACCGACCCCTGACGTACTCAAGTCTCGCATAATTTCTTTTCGCTTTCTTTACCTTCAAAATCCTTTCGCTCTGGCGGGTATACGATAACAATAACAACTGTGCTGCTTTGAAAGATGTTCTGCAGCCGTAAATCTAGTTACACAGATCAGTGACCTTGCAGTTGCAAGGGTTTTGGGTACGAAATACTCTATGTGCTTATTTGGGACACCGTTATGTTTCTTTGAAAAAGCGACACTTTGCTAACAACTGACCCTTACAGACCTGAAAAGGAAAACAAGATTTTAACTCTTCCCTCGCACGACCCACAACACAATTAAGATTTATGTTATTTACCTTCTGCCCTTTCTCCCAACTCGAAGTTTGACGTCAATACTTGATGTTTCTCTATTTCGTGATCCGTGACAGCCACCTACAATATTTTATCTAGGAGTTTTGTAATGGAGTATTATACTGTTAAATAGTTTCAACCAATGCCTCGCATATTATCTATTTTGTTATTATTGTTGCTAACGGTAACCGAAAACAGTTAATAATGGATGAGGCGAAAAGTATACGCACATTTGAGTGAATTAGATTAGGTATTCTGTGATGTAGTCGCATTTTTTACGTAGTAATTTTTCTCTAATATGAGAAATCTCTCCAATTATTACAGCCTGCATAATAAGTGCCCAAGTAGTATACGACAAATTACATACTTTTTATAAATTAACCTTGTATACGTAATTTTCTTAATAAGTGCCACTGGACACCCGGCTCTGTCTCTGACTCCCACTCTGGCTCCGACTCCGGCTGTCTCCAACCCTAACTTCTCCGGCTTTCACTCCAACTCTGTCTCCAAATCCAGCTATGTCTCCGACATCTCTGCATTAGACTCCGATTCCTACTCCGGCTGTCTAACACTCTAACTTCTACTCCGTCTTTCATTCCAACTGTCTCCGAATATCTTTCGACTCTGCCTCCGATTATCCTCCGACTCTGCCTCCGATTATCCTCCGACTTTGTCTCCGATTGTCCTCCGACTCCGTCTCCGATTATCCTCAGATTCTGTCTCCGATAGTTCCTCGATTGTCTCCGATTGTCCTCCGACTCTCTCCGATTTTCCTCCGACTGTCTCCGATTGCCCTCCGATTCCGTCTCCGATTGTCCTCCGACTCTCTCTGATTATCTTCCGACAGTCTCGGATTGCCCTCCGACTCTGTATCCGATTGTGTCTTCGATTATCCTCCCATTGTGTCTCCAATAATCCTCCGACTCAGACTCCGTCTCTGATTGACCTCCGACGCCGTCTCCGATTGATTTCCGATTATCCTCCAACACTGTGTCCGATTATCCTCCGACTGTCCCTGATTATCCTCCGTCCCCGTCTCAGATTGTTCTCCGTCTCTGTCTCCGATTATCTTCCACCTCTGTCTCAGATTGTCCTCCGTCTCTGTCTCCGATATTGCCTCTCATTGTTCTCCGACTTTGTCTCAGATTGTCTTCCGTCTCTGTCTCCGATTATCTTCCAACTCTGTCTCAGATTGTCCTTCGTCTCTGTCTCTGATTATCCTCCGATATTGCCTCTCATTGTTCTCCGACTCTGTCTCAGATTGTCCTCCGTCTCTTTCTCCGATTATCTTCCAACTCTGTCTCTGATTGTCCTCCGTTTCTGTCTCTGATTATCCTCCGATATTGCCTCTCATGTCCTCCGTCTCTGTCTCCGATTATCTTCCAACTCTGTCTCAGATTGTCCTCCGTCTCTGTCTCTGATTATCCTCCGATATTGCCTCTCATTGTTCTCCGACTCTGTCTCAGATTGTCCTCCGTCTCTGTCTCCGATTATCTTCCAACTCTGTCTCAGATTGTCCTCCGTCTCTGTCTCCGATTATCTTCCAACTCTGTCTCAGATTGTCCTCCGTCTCTGTCTCCGATTATCTTCCAACTCTGTCTCAGATTGTCCTCCGTCTCTATCTCTGATTACCCTCCGATATTGCCTCTCATTGTTCTCCGACTCTGTCTCAGATTGTCCTCCGTCTCTGTCTCCGATTATCTTCCAACTCTGTCTCAGATTGTCCTCCGTCTCTGTCTCTGATTATCCTCCGATATTGCCTCTCATTGTTCTCCGACTCTGTCTCAGATTGTCCTCCGTCTCTGTCTCCGATTATCTTCCAACTGTCTCAGATTGTCATCCATCTCTGTCTCCGATTATCTTCGAACTCTGTCTCAGATTGTCGTCTGTCTCTGTCTCCGATTATCTTCCAACTCTGTCTCAGATTTCATCCGTCTCTGTCTCTGATTATCCTCCGATATTGCCTCTCATTGTTCTCCGACTCTGTCTCAGATTGTCCTCCGTCTCTGTCTCCGATTATCTTCCAACTCTGTCTCAGATTGTCTTTCGTCTCTGTCTCCGATTATCTTCCAACTCTGTCTCAGATTGTCTTTCGTCTCTGTCTCTGATTATGCCCCGATATTGCCTCCCATTGTTCTCCGACTCTGTCTCAGATTGTCCTCCGTCTGTCTCTGATTATCCTCCGATATTGCTTCTCATTGTTCTCCGACTCTGTCTCCCATTATCCTCCGACTCTGTCTCCGATTGTTCTCGGACTCCCACTCCGATTTTAGCTCCGACTCCGATTCTGTTTCCTGCTCCGGCTGATTCCAACTCCTACTGCAGTCCTGAGTCTAATTCTACGCCAGCCCTGACTTCAGCTCCTGCCGGCTACGACTTGGGCTCTTTCATAAAAGTTCCATGATGTATAGAAAATGATTGAAACCTAATGCAATGTTAAAAGTGCTATAAAACGTTTAATTGCCGTCGTTATTTGAATCAGCAAAGTACGTTTTGAGTTTAATGCCTATATTAAAATGTAATGGCTACTGCTGGCTGGTTCTTAAAGTAACTCAGAATGCGGTCTTACAAGCCATGTGGCTCGACGTGTCATTGAATATCCTAAAGTGTAAAGTTACCAGATGCTCACACGGTAGTAAAGTGTTAAAATATTTGCTTAAAAGATCTATCGAGGTTGGAATCGTATATTTTTACTGACCATAACTCCATGGCTTGCTAATGAAGTTTATCTCCTAGTTCACCTTTTGCATTCTTTGCTTCTACACTACACTACACGAATATTGCATGAAGTCGACACAAAACTGCTCCCTGTGACAAAGTGCAGTGTTTCATCGACAAGGAACAGCATTCATGACCTCTTCTGGATTTAATCCGACGACTGCAGCTTACAGGAAGCGAACATCTTTGCAGACATAGCGATAATTTTATCACGATATCAACACAATTAAGAGCAATGCCACATTTACTAAGGGACTTTAAGAACATTATTAGATCCCTCGCAAGGTGAACGAAAATCCCTAAGCGATGGATTTGTATATGAAGGGTTCAGAACCATAGTGAAGACGTAGAAAACAAGGGTTAAAATTAAGTTATTATCATAATTCAATGGAAACCTATAGCAATTAGTATAAAGTATACACATTAAAACTAAATGATATGTCAATCTTCATTAAGGAGAGAGGTTGGTATTTTTTTAAACTTTTTTCCTATTTGGTGTAAAATATTAATTTTTTGTATGTAGAGAGCTCATAGTTGCGGCAACTCAACCAAATAAAAATATTTTGAAAAAAGTATACCCAATGCAGGATAGTACTAAAACCGATATATCTAAACCGTTTTTAAAGATAGATTCAAACAGGTTTTTGCAATGTATTTGCAAAAGGATGTTCTACAAACTGTCTGTAACAGAAGTTTGATATTAGTCTCTACGTTTGTAAAATAAACAATTAAAATTTAATAACAATTTTCTGATTTCCTTTCTTGCAAACAAACGGACGTGTTTTTAAAATGAAATCAATTAACAAAATTCTATTACAGAGAAAGGTTTCCTAATAGTCTAAAGAATGTGTGTTCTAAATTTCATGCATGTATCTTTAATAGTTCAGAAATAATAACCATTTTTGTCTGGCAATGTAGCGAAAAAAATGAAGTTACTCGAAACCGACAAAAGCGGGCGTGTCATTTAAAAATCCATAACGCAGGAAGTTTAAAAATGACGTCTCAAGATCCGATAAGGGCACAGATACCAACAAAATATTATGCAATGCATTCCACACATATCAAAGGGCATTTTAAAGAAAAAAAAATTGTTTTTGAAAATTTAATTTACCGGAAACAACAATAAAAGTGGGCGAGTGATTTTAAAATCCATAACGCACGAAGTTTAAAAATGGCGACTCAACATCCGATCAGGCACAAATACCCACAAAATGTTATGCTATACATTCCACATATCACAGGGTATTTTAAATATTCTTTTTTGAAAATTTACTCATTTTCACCAAAAAATACCATCCTCTCCCCTTAAACTATGGTATTCACTGAACTTTAACCCTTGCTTTATCCATTTTTAATAAATGGCGCTTAGCCCACTATGGCTCTGAACCCTTCATATGAAGTGTTGACGCAGTTCCCTGGAAGGGCCGTTAATATTTACATAAAGATGAGTTAAATACATTGTCTAATCATTCGGATTTTTATAATTTATGTATTTGTGTTAAGTGACTTTTTTTAGATAAGCCAATCTATCTTCATTATGGAGAAATTAATACAGATAATCTCTTCGTTGCAGAACTGCACGCATTGTATTCTTCACCTGACATAATTAGGAACATTAAATCCAGACGTTTGAGATGGGCAGGGCATGTAGCACGTATGGGCGAATCCAGAAATTCATATAGAGTGTTATTTGGGAGACCGGAGGGAAAAAGACCTTTGGGGAGGTCGAGACGTAGATGGGAGGATAATATTAAAATGGATTTGAGGGAGGTGGGATATGATGATGGAGACTGGATTAATCTTGCACAGGATAGGGACCGATGGCGGGCTTATGTGAGGGCGGCAATGAACCTTCGGGTTCCTTAAAAGCCATTTGTAAGTAAGTAAGTAATCTCTTCGTTGCAATAAAAATACATTGAAACACAATACTTCGCCGCATTGTGCACAATGCCAAGGAGTGTACAGTTCATGAGGATTTACTTGTCTATTCCCTTTTAGAAAGAGAGAGAATGCTCACCATCTCTTTTTACCCTCATTTATGATGGTCGACACTCCTTCAAACGACCACGAGTTACCAGTGGCGGCATTCTCTTCCTCTTCAAATTCTGACTCCACTCCGCCAGAAAGTTCGTCCGTGTCCGTGTCGTCCAAATTGATTACGAACGAATAATAAATTTCCATCTACAAGTCCATCCTTCGCCCAATAAAATTTTTCAACCTTTTCTATGCGTTCATAGGCCTTCCTCAAATTTTCTTTCGTCACTTTTGCAAGTGCGCTCATTTTTAACCTGTTACACACGTTTTTTAAAAGTTCTGTTCGGGCGTTTCTTTCCTGGAGTTCGCAGCACACTTCCACTTCCGCTTCCGCTTTCTAGCGCTTCCTTTTGGTTTTTTGGTTTGTTTTTTTTTTTTTTTCTATTTTAATCCTGTTAACACCACGAGATGATATACCTGTCGCTGCAGCAGTACTTTCGATAAAACTCGGCACAGATATTGTTTGTTTTCCGCATTTCAGTGCCTCATATTCTCCAGTAAAGAATTTATGTGCATTAATAACCATGTTCATACCGTCCGACTTCAAGGCTTACCCGCGTTTTCCCATATTGCCTACCATTATTATTAAATACAAGAGCACAACACTCATTACAATATTTAAGGTAACAGTGAAACCATGTATCTCCGAAAACATTTTAATTTGTGAATTATATTATATTAAATTGGTACAACAAGGTACAAACTCGTCCACACTTGTGGAGTAACGGTCAGCGCGTCTGGCCGCGAAACCAGGTGGCCAGGGTTCGAATCCCGGTCGGGGCAAGTTACCTGGTTTTCCTCAACCCAATACGAGCAGATGCTGGGTAACTTTCGGTGGTGGACCCCGGACTCATTTCACCGGCATTATCACTTTCATTTCATTCAGACGCTAAATAATCTGAGATGTTGATACAGCGTCGTAAAATAACCCAGTAAAAAAAATACAAACTCACTTCACTATTCACAAAATACTACTAACTAATGAACTCGAACAACCCCGAGACGCCACTGAGAGATCCACTAATTGGGTTTGCAAAAGTGTGAAGGGAGAAGGGAGGAGAAAGGGCATTCCAAGAATTGTACAAAAGGAAACCTCTTGCCCGTCACATCTGGTGGCAGTCGGTAGACAAGGACCTCAGACAAGGACAGTAGAAATCACGCCAACTTAATCCTCATGCACTGTAGTTGTCCTGTCGGCATTACTAGAGCGGGGTTATCTGTTTCTAGTTCAATCCCAGAGTTCGACACCACTGTAGCAGTACGAGGACACTTACCGCGCGATACATGGAACATCTAAGTATTTCAGCGCAAATGTGACCCTCCTCTTAACAAGGAACATCACAGTGACAATTGAGGAAAATCGGCGCCTGAAATGGGATTCGAACACCCGACCGCAGAGTCCACTTCGCACGCGGAAGCTTATTATAATTTATTTCAAAGATCTTTAACGTGTGTTTTACATACTGATGCAACACGCATAGCCATTATTTTGGTCGTAATACTCCTGGAGAGGTAATTATATATGTATAAATTTTCCCACCCATTGTTCGAGGACGAATACATAAGTAATATGGTTTATCAACGAGCATAATGCAACGGGAATAAAGATAACTTTATGATGTCTATTCTCGAAACTGCCATCTACTTAAGATCGGGTAGCAATAGCTAGTAAGAAAGTAATCACTTCGTCGCTCAAGGATTATGGATACTAAAATTGAGCAATAACAGGAATACCATTAAAATTTGTACAGAAGTTTGATAAATGTTCGCTTTTATGCCAAGATGGTAAACCTTACGGAATAGTATTTTTTTGTAAATTATTTAATCTCTTTTGACAACATTTCAATAATAATGCAGTGTTTGTAATTTCGTCTGGGGTGAAATCGTTATTAGTGGCATCTGTCGGCTAATATGGTAAACTGTCAAGAAGCATTATGCGAGAATCGCGGAAGGATATGACAATAATAAGGAACTAAATTTTTCATTATTAAAGAAGTAAACTCAAATAAAGAACATTGCAGGGTTACAAAATTCATCTATCTATCATCTGATATATTCTTCTGCCGCGAACCTTTCTCCCTTTCACCATAAGGAAGTAAAATTTGCATTATTTAACATTGCAGGGTTACCAAATTCATCTATCTTTCATCTGATATATTCTTCTGCCGCGAACCTTTCTCCCTTTCACCATAAGGAAGTAAAATTTGCATTGTTTAACATTGCAGGGTTACCAAATTCATCTATCTTTCATCTGATATATTCTTCTGCCGCGAACCTTTCTCCCTTTCACCATAAGGAAGTAAAATTTGCATTATTTAACATTGCAGGGTTACCAAATTCATCTATCTTTCATCTGATATATTCTTCTGCCGCGAACCTTTCTCCCTTTCACCATAAGGAAGTAAAATTTGCATTATTTAACATTGCAGGGTTACCAAATTCATCTATCTTTCATCTGATATATTCTTCTGCCGCGAACCTTTCTCCCTTTCACCATAAGGAAGTAAAATTTGCATTATTTAACATTGCAGGGTTACCAAATTCATCTATCTTTCATCTGATATATTCTTCTGCCGCGAGCCTTTCTCCCTTTCACCATAAGGAAGTAAAATTTGCATTATTTAACATTGCAGGGTTACCAAATTCATCTATCTTTCATCTGATATATTCTTCTGCCGCGAACCTTTCTCCCTTTCACCATAAGGAAGTAAAATTTGCATTATTTAACATTGCAGGGTTACCAAATTCATCTATCTTTCATCTGATATATTCTTCTGCCGCGAACCTTTCTCCCTTTCACCATAAGGAAGTAAAATTTGCATTATTTAACATTGCAGGGTTACCAAATTCATCTATCTTTCATCTGATATATTCTTCTGCCGCGAACCTTTCTCCCTTTCACCATAAGGAAGTAAAATTTGCATTATTTAACATTGCAGGGCTACCAAATTCATCTATCTTTCATCTGATATATTCTTCTGCCACCAACCTTTCTCCCTTTCACCATAAGGAAGTAAATTTTGCATTATTTAACATTGCAGGGTTACCAAATTCATCTATCTTTCATCTGATATATTCTTCTGCCGCGAACCTTTCTCCCTTTCACCATAAGGAAGTAAAATTTGCATTATTTAACATTGCAGGGTTACCAAATTCATCTATCTTTCATCTGATATATTCTTCTGCCGCGAACCTTTCTCCCTTTCACCATAAGGAAGTAAAATTTGCATTATTTAACATTGCAGGGCTACCAAATTCATCTATCTTTCATCTGATATATTCTTCTGCCACCAACCTTTCTCCCTTTCACCATAAGGAAGTAAATTTTGCATTATTTAACATTGCAGGGTTACCAAATTCATCTATCTTTCATCTGATATATTCTTCTGCCGCGACCCTTTCTCCCTTTCACCATAAGGAAGTAAAATTTGCATTATTTAACATTGCAGGGCTACCAAATTCAACTATCTTTCATCTGATATATTCTTCTGCCACCAACCTTTCTCCCTTTCACCATAAGGAAGTAAATTTTGCATTATTTAACATTGCAGGGTTACCAAATTCATCTATCTTTCATCTGATATATTCTTCTGCCGCGAACCTTTCTCCCTTTCACCATAAGGAAGTAAAATTTGCATTATTTAACATTGCAGGGCTAACAAATTCATCTATCTTTCATCTGATATATTCTTCTGCCACCAACCTTTCTCCCTTTCACCATAAGGAAGTAAATTTTGCATTATTTAACATTGCAGGGTTACCAAATTCATCTATCTTTCATCTGATATATTCTTCTGCCGCGAACCTTTCTCCTTTCACCATAAGGAAGTAAAATTTGCATTATTTAACATTGCAGGGCTACCAAATTCATCTATCTTTCATCTGATATATTCTTCTGCCACCAACCTTTCTCCCTTTCACCATAAGGAAGTAAATTTTGCATTAATTAACATTGCAGGGTTACCAAATTCATCTATCTTTCATCTGATATATTCTTCTGCCGCGAACCTTTCTCCCATTCACCATAATGAAGTAAAATTTGCATTATTTAACATTGCAGGGCTACCAAATTCATCTATCTTTCATCTGATATATTCTTCTGCCGCCAACCTTTCTCCCTTTCACCATAAGGAAGTAAAATTTGCATTATTTAACATTGCAGGGTTACCAAATTCATCTATCTTTCATCTGATATATTCTTCTGCCACCAACCTTTCTCCCTTTCACCATAAGGAAGTAAATTTTGCATTATTTAACATTGCAGGGTTACCAAATTCATCTATCTTTCATCTGATATATTCTTCTGCCGCGAACCTTTCTCCCTTTCACCATAAGGAAGTAAAATTTGCATTATTTAACATTGCAGGGCTACCAAATTCATCTATCTTTCATCTGATATATTCTTCTGCCACCAACCTTTCTCCCTTTCACCATAAGGAAGTAAAATTTGCATTATTTAACATTGCAGGGTTACCAAATTCATCTATCTTTCACCATAAGGAAGTAAAATTTGCATTATTTAACATTGCAGGGTTACCAAATTCATCTATCTTTCACCATAAGGAAGTAAAATTTGCATTATTTAACATTGCAGGGTTATCAAATTCATCTATCTTTCATCTGATATATTCTTCTGCAGCGGACCTTTCTCCCTTTCACCATAAGGAAGTAAAATTTGCATTATTTAACATTGCAGGGTTACCAAATTCATCTATCAATCATCTTATATATTTTTTTGCCCCAAACTTTTCTCTCGTTCACCATAAGGAAGTACATTTTCCATTATTTATTTTTTTAGTAGGTTATTTTACGACGCTTTATCAACATCTAAGGTTATTTAGCGTCTGAATGAGATGAAGGTGATAACGCTGGTGAAATGAGTCTGGGGTCCAGCACCGAAAGTTACCCAGCATTTGCTCATATTGGGTTGAGGGAAAACCCCGGAAAAAACCAATTAACTTGCCCCGACCGGGAATCGAACCCGGGCCACCTGGTTTCGCGGTCAGACGCGCTAGCCGTTACTCCATAGGTATGGACTTTCCATTATTAAAGAAGTAAACTAAAATAAATAACATTGCAGAGTTATAAAATCCCTGGAATCTACTAATCTTTGCTGTATAACCTACCTTAAAGATACAAACATAACCTAATTCCATGAATGAAATAAGAAGATAACCAGCTGCTTCATGTTATGACGTAGTATGTTTATTGATATGACGTCACTAATAGCGATTCTTTGATAAGGTACAACACACTTTAATTCTTTCGTAGAGCAGAAAGATACAACTCCATACTTTACAGCATCTTCCATCAGTAATTTGTAATGTACAACACCATACCTTTGTGGAATAGGTTCCAGCAGCTCATCCATCTAGTAATGGAAAGCTGGATCGAAAGATAGATGGATCTGGTGATGGATGGATTGGATAGATGGCTGTATAGACAAATGAATGAGGAACGTCCATAATTAATCAGCCATAATGTTCGCATTATGCCCTACATAATACTGCACCTGGACTGCATTGTTTAATGTAGGTCGGGATCGACGTGAATGGGGGCAGACACATCGTGCCAAATTGCAGCGACGCCAGCCATGTGACTCAGTCAACACATGCGTTCGATTAATAAGTCCCTAACGAGGGCGCTTGTCTCCCTGGGTTGGCAGCAGTGGACATTGTGGTGCATGTGAATATGAAAATGCTCAGGGAATGTCCAATCAGATTCTGTCACCATCGAGGGTTTTCGCGCCTATAACGGGGTGACAACGGATGGCACTGCGTTAGACGAACGTCTACAGCTTCGGCTTTCCACGTCAGAATCCAGAGTTCAAGTCCTTTTAGATCAAAATGGATTAAATTTGTGGTGGCATAAATAAAGACGGTATTGCAACAGATTCTTCGCCTGTTAACATAGCAAATTTTACTCAGTAATAATAACAGTAATAATAATAATAATAATAATAATAATAATTATTATTATTATTATTATTATTATTATTATTAACATCATCATTTATAACCTGATTTCAATTACATTTAGTATTTTAGGGCCGTATTCATAGACATTTTTAGCGCGGGTTTTCGGTGGATTATCAGCGTTTTTCGTATTCATAAACCAGTGTTAGCGATAGGATATGATTTGAATTCTGTACAAGTAACCAGTGGATAGACGGGGCTAGCTTAGTACGCTCGTAGCGCGTGCTGCGAAATGTCTATGAATAGCACCCTTAATAGTCTCATTCATTAATTGTGTTCTGTACAAGGACAGGTCTTCCACTGCTAACCCACAATTCTAAAATCTTTCATTTTCTCTGCCTTTATCTTATGAGTTGTCTCGGCATATGATCCATATATCTTAATGTTGTCTATCATTTGATATCTTCTTCTGCCGAGAACTTTCTCCCGTTCACCATTCCTTTCAGTGCATCTTTCAGTAGGCAGTTTCTTCTCAGTCAGTGACTCAACCAATTTCTTATTCTCTTCCTGATCAGTTTCAGCATTATTCTTTCTTCATCCACTCTTCCTCGCATAGCTTCATTTCTTATTCTCTGTGTCCATTTCACACGCTCCATTCTTCTCCATATCCACATTTCAAATGCTTCTATTCGCTTCTCCTCACTTCGTCGTAATTTCCATGTTTCTGCCCCTTCCTACAATGCCACACTCCACACAAAGCACTTCACTAGTCTCTTCTTTAGTTCTTTCTTCCTTCTTTTATATTAAAAGCTTCCTTTGCGATTGCTTTCCTCCTTTTGACTTCCTGACAGCAGCTCATGTTACTGCTTGTAGTACACCCCAAGTATTTGAAGCTGTCCACTTATTCTACTTTCTCATTTCGAATTCACACGTTTACCTTCTTCATTATTCTTCCTATAACTATTATCTTCGTCTTGTTTGCATTTACCTTCATCCCATACTGCTCACAGCTGTCATTTAGCTCCAGTAGCATATCACTTAGTATCGTCTCGTCTTCTGCTATGAACTCCATCATCAGTAAATCTTACTGACTATGTCATGTACATATATGGTTTTTCAAAAGCCAAGAAAGATTTGAAAGTGTTCTAACTTTATCTAAACTGATAATAAATCTGTAGCCGAAATTTTTCTGGTAATTTTCGATTTTCCAAAAATAATTGGTCCTAACATATATAATTAACCACCCTGAAACCGAAAATCGCTTTTTTGAAATTTTTATTTGTATGTCTGTCTGTCTGTCTGTCGTCTGTATGTATGTTTGTTACCTTTTCACGCGATAATGACTGAACGGATTTCTATGAAAATTGGAATATAAATTAAGTTCGTTGTAACTTAGTTTTAGGCTATATGGCATTCAAAATACATTATTTAAAAGGGGGTTATAAGGGGGCCTGAATTAAATAAATCGAAATATCTCGCTTATTATTGATTTTTGTGAAAAATGTTACATAACAAAAGTGTCTTTAAACATAATTTTCGATAAGTTTTATTCCTTAAAAAATTTTGAAAGGACTGATATTTAATGAGATAAATGAGTTTTAAAATTAAAATAACTGCCATCCAAGGCGGTGTATTGAAATAAAAAACAAATGACTTCGTCTATAAGGGGCCTTGGACACAGCAATCGAAAGCTATGAAACATAGCCTACAGACAATGTTTGTGTGCTTGTATGAAGTAATATCGGAAGCTAAATTAACCGATTTGTATAATTAATTATTATTTCATCATGGAAAGTGTAGTTTCTCTGGATGGACATAATGCTATAATGTTATTACAGTAACTTGTGAGTGAATTGAGGATAGGTAAGATTAAAATAGCTTCTTATGCACAGAAAACGTGATAGGTTATTCTGTATATTCATTTCATGTATTTCTTAAAATAATGTTTATGAACATATTCATTTTTATCTCGGAGAATTAACGAACAACGAGAGTGTATTGATTTAGTATGCAGTAATAGTTCGTTAGCTTAGCAATGCATTATTTTATAATCCAAATTTTAACTATGCTCAATTGAATCGTGTTAAAATACATAAAATACATATGCAATAAATGCAATGCAAAAAAAAAAAAAAAAGGGTAATGAGCCAAGCAGATTATGTTGCGCTGTTGTAGAAGTTGTTCCTCCTGAGATTCAAGAGCTCCCACAACAAATTAAAAACTTTCTAATTCGAGTACATCCGTTATCAACACACTTTTTACATAATATAATATAATATAATATATAATAATAAATCTATAGCCAAAATTTTTCTGTTAATTTTCGCTTTTCCAAAAATAATTGGTAATAACAATTAAGAAACATGTTAAAGGAATTGTCATTGCACCAAATGAGTGGTCTCTGGATCAAAATGATCGCATTTTAATATTTTAAATACAATTTAAATTAAGTAACATATTAAACGATTATACTTCTATCAAACACGAATGTTCCCTGGATCAAATGTCCTATTTTAATTATGTAATTACTTTATATTTATTTCTAACGGGTGCAGCGGAGCGCACGGGTACGGCTAGTTGAGAAATAAGTTTATAGAAAATAATAACCCAGTTTTATTTAAAGAATAGCTGGATTTATTTCCACAGAAACTTGTGTTTTCAATTGTTTCCCTATGGTTGCTATGGAAAATGAAATAAATGAAAAGCAATTCAAGCTACACTTGAGTAAGTTAATCTATGTCTTTTTTATACTAGAAAATTATGCTTTCGCCTGTACAAATGTGAATGTTAAACGATCTTCAGCGAAGTCGGACAGTCTTCCTGAGCGTGGAGAATGATTCACGTCACAATGGCTCTCTTTCAGATCAGGAAACCATTTTCGTGCGATCATCATGCGTTCCTGCTGCATCAACCTCGAATTTTGAAGAATAAGTGCGTCTGCAAACTTAAGATAATCGTAGTATTCTGTTGGTTGTCATGGTGATATCGGATTGAAAAATTGGCATAATAACAACTAGGAGAAGTACTCCGAAAAATCGTCCACAAAAACGCTTGAATTCCCAAAATTTCATTTAAATTCCTCATTATTTGAACAAGAATGTTCAACGTGAAAAACCGATGCATTAGAATTACATAAACGACTAACGGCATTTCTCATGAAAATTCATAAAATTTAGATAAACTTTATCCTTATCCCCTCACTAAGTTTGTCTTTTTGAAGTTAAAAAAATTCTTAGTTCAAACAACGCTGAAACATGCGATAAGAAATGCTTAGTATTATCTACTTCTAGACGACCCTGAAAGATTAGTTCTAGTGAAAAATAGGCCTACTAGATATGGCTCTAGCTAGACTGTTTTGCAGCTTAGTTACTTCCCCAGTTAAATGTTAAACGACTTGCAGGGTTATTTATTTTGTGTTTTATCTGAGTTGTATAACCTTCTCATGTCTTGAAGACCAGTTGATTTATCAAGTGTACAGGTGTCCGATACGCTTAAAACCGGTATTATCCAGTTCTGCGGAGTCAGAGAGCTGGATCACTCCTTTACCTTGCCACTTAAGAACGTGAGCATGCGCAGTGACTAGCTTCTTTAGAAAATGATTTCTAAAGAGTTCGGTTGACACCATTAGTACGAGAGGTCACCGTGGCAATGCCTGCAGCTTACATTCACTGTACTGTGACTAGGAACTCGGACCTGTGGAGATATGAAGAACTTGTTTTGCGGCATGGAGGCGTGTAGGGGGGCGTGGTGGTAGAGTCATTAGCATAACTATTTTGGCACTGCTGAGGAGGCGTTGCTCGGAGGTCGATTTCAATAATATGACTGACCAGAAGTCAATTTCGCAAGTGTCTTAAACCTTCACCGCTTCTATTTTAAGTGATAATAGAGATCTACGTAAAGATTAATTTTTTGGTCGTACAGAATTATCTGTTATGGTTATCATTGGTTATTGATGAAGTGCGTAGAACTGGGAGTCCCGGGTTCGATCCCCGGCGTCGGAGCGAATTTTTCTCTATCTATAACCAATGAAAATGGAGAATTAGAAAAACTTAATTGAGTCACAGTAGCTTCTTTTATATATATATATATATATATATATATATATATATATATATATATATATATATATATTTTTCGGTAGACATTTTCACAATTTTTTATTTTTTACTTAGGCTATTAATTTTAACATTTTTATGAACTACATAATATATAAAGGTCTGCTGTATGAGGAGAGCATGTTCTCTTCCCAACCGAGGGGTCCGCGGTTCGATACCTCGCGTGGAAAATGGAGGAGATTTACCTTCTGTCCATGGGACTGGATGTTTGTCCCCTATCATGTGTTGTTTCATGTTGTCTTAGGGGTGGCTCTGCGCCGTGCTAACCACACGGTCAGGGAAGTCCGCAATGTGTAGTTGTCAAGTGTTGGTTCGTAGCTACTTACTCTTCCCTACACGCATTGAAATATAAGTCGGTAGGAAAGAAAGAAAGAAAGAAGAAAAAAGAAGGAAAAAATTAAAGAAAGAAAGAAAGAAAGAAGGAAAAAAAGAAAGAAGGAAAGAAAGAAGGAAGGAAAAAAAGAAAGAAGGAAAGAAAGAAGGAAGCAAACAAAGAAAGAAAGAAAGAAGGAGAAAAAAAGAAAGGAGGAAAGAAAGAAAGAAGAAAAGAAGGAAAGAAAGAAAGAAAGAAGGAAGGAAAAAAAAGAAAGAAGGAAAGAAAGAAAGAAAGAAAGAAGGAAAGAAAGAAAGAAAGAAAAAAAAGAAAGAAGGAAAGAAAGAAAGAGAGAAGGAAAGAAAGAAAGAAGGAAAGAAAGGAAGGAAGAAGGAAAGAAAGAAAGAAAGAGGAAAGAAAGAAAGAAAGGAGGAAAGAAAGAAAGAAAATAAGAAAAAATAATGATAATCAAACAAAAAATTAAGAAAGAAATTAATAAAGAAAGAAAGGAAGAAAGGAAATTGAAAAAACACGAGAGAAAGAAAACAGGAAAGAGAGAAATTAAGAAAGAAAGAAGAAAATGAGAGAAAAAGAAACAAAGAAAGAAAATAAAGAAATAAAGAAAATAACGAAAGGTAGTGAGGAAAGAACAAAAAATAAGTAAGAAAGAAAGAATGAAAGAAAATAGAAGAGAAAAACAGGAGAGAAAGAAAACAGGAATGAGAGAAAATAAGAAAAAAAAGAATATAAAAATAAAGAAAGATGGAAAATAGGAAAGGAAGTAAGAAAGAAAGAAAAAACAACAAAGAAAGAAAAGGATTTTGTTTAATGTTATAGATATTTTTACAAAATATATAAAATAAATAAAAAAAAACTATTAACTTTGTTACATTAAATGAAGAAATTTAGAATTATTCTTACTTTCCTCTTTAAACTGCTTAACTTTCCTCTTTTATCCGATTTAAACACCACCACAATCATGAGAAAACGATTTTATTCATGACACAGAACCATCGCAGAGACATCACAGGACAACATTTAGGCCTATCTGACTATAGTCTTGAATTCTAACCACAACGCAACACATGAAATAACTATCATGTATTAATATTAATACTGATATTAATTAATTATTACTATGTTCAAATTTCACTAGCTTCCAGTAACCGGCTCAGAAATCTAGTACAAATTTAATTCCATGGAACTCTAGTACCGACAACCTTTGTCTCAGATGCCAACATAAGAGTTACAAAATCACTACCATTTGTAGTATTTGTCAGCAATGAAACTCGAAACGAAGTTGGCAAAAGAAAATTCAACCTGGAAACTAGAAAATCATCATAATCCACTAGCATATTTATTTATTTATTATTTTGCTAATAATTGTAACATAAAATATTATATATACAGAAAAACTTTAGCTCGCCCCTGAAAGAGTAGAACTCGTGCTCAGGGGCGGATTCCTGAATTGAAATTAATAATTATACAATACAATTTGTCTTATGTCTACTATGAAATTATAGTATGTAAATTTAAATTTACAATTTTTCAATTTTTGTAAAATCCATACATAACTTTTTAAATTTAATACTAGAACTATTAGAATTGACAAGATTAGGATATTTAAATATAAATTTGTTATATATTCTTGGACCTAAATTACTACTATGATTAAATACTGTAACAATGTTGCATTTTGGTTCAAACAATCTTAAAGAATTCATACCTTTTGTTTCATAACTATGAGAATACAATTCAAAATTATTTCGATTTTTATATATGAATTTTATTAATACAATATAATAAATTTGTCTTACGTTAAGTACATTAAAGTCTAAAAACAAATTTTGAGATGGAAAATCAATAGGTTTATGAAGACATATTTTAATTATTTTCTTCTGTAATAAATAAAGTGGATTAAAATTGGATTTAAATGAGCTACCCTATCCTATAATTCTATACATAATTAGGGGGGAAAATGGTTAGGTTTCACTCTTAGGGTATGAAGTAAGCTGCCCGGGACTGTACCTCAGAAAATAAATCGGGTCTCTCCCTAGGCGTGTATGATCAGCACTAGTTTATGATTGTGAATGTTGAATATGTCACCTTGTAGCATGTTTTAAATGAAAATTTTGAGAAAAATTCTCGTTCTTTGGTTTCATCCACAATAGTTCCAATCTTAACTTTCAAGTCATTGTACCTCAACAACGTTGCCGAATAGGTCTTAATGTATACATCTTATCCTTTTTTACACCTTAATTGTAGGAATAAACGTTATCTGTGAATTTTGTGTAACAGGAGAAAGCTTGTTTATTGCTGTCGAAAGCTTTTACAAACTTGATGAAGATTGTAAACTTACATCAATATTAACATTTTCAGAGTTAGCATGTTTATCAACAAATGATAATTAATATCTCTATGGGCAACAATAGGCCACAGACACGTGGCAATCGTGGAGAAAGCAAGACTAAAGATAAGGAAATCAGTCGTCATAGTAACCTTGTAAGATTATTTTTAAAATGGAAACATCTCGTGTCTTCGAGTGGTGCAAGGTACCGCCACTATTTTATTCTTTGATTACTATACTAAATTTGTTGATAAGCCCCTTCACCGCCCCCCACGTGCGCGCGTCACTGTGTGTGATGACGTAATCAAGTCCATACAGGTAGCGACGAGTATTTCAGTGAGACGGCATTTCAGGCGTGGAAGTCAAGGCGTTAAGACGTGCTAACAATGTTCTCTCTAGAAGTGGTAAGTGGGATTACGCTGCTGTATCTGTGAGTACGAAATTCAAGATCGTGTCTATGAATATCAAAAGAGGCTGTGTTTTCATCAACCAAGAGCTGTGATTGTGTGTTATTTAAATTATTTTTTAAGTTCTGTAATATCCCTTTAAGTTTTGTGCCAGTTACACGATGAAATATTTATTTCCACGAAATTGTCGATACTCATCGTCATTTTTGTAAGTACTGTAAATTTAATGAAATTAAGCTTGAACTAGAATTGTTTACAGGAAATTTGAGTGTGTTTTTGTGAATTTTCATGAAATAATTTGTATTATTATTTTTATGTAAGGTTCATCGTACTAGTCCACCATAAATAACTCTTGAGTGACACCTGTAACGCTAAAATATCTTTCAATTAAAAGTAATGTATTTATTTTTAAAAATTAATTTCGGTAAACTATTAATGCATGTAAATTTACATATAAATCAAATTAATTTACGTTCTAAGCTGTGTGTGTGTTTTTTACACTTTTCTTAGATTCTTATAGTCTCGAAAATCTATTCCTGGTTTATGTTACTAAAATTCTGTGAATTTGGTGACTAAAAGAAGTTTTTGTGGGCTTTGTAAATTTATGTAGAACAAAATTTAAGATATTTTACGGTTCGTTGTACCAGTCCAAAATATCGCTTATTTTAATTCACGTCATTAAAATTAAGAACCTGACCGTAAAATAAATATATTCACAAGAAATGTTACATTTTAATTGGCGATTTCTAAGTACTAACTATTTTATGAAGTTAGTTTTCTGTGACACTACTCTAGAAATATTTTACGCTATTATTGTACTATACTTATATAGGTGTATATAGTAAACGTAGAACTGTTAGATTCGGAAATGAAGAACGATTTTTGTGTAATTTTTTGTATTTCGGGGAAAAAAAATTTCATTAATGCGTATGGTTCGTTGTACTAGTCAATTTTTTTTAGCTTAACACCTGTAAAGTTGAGAACTATTTATAATGAAATTAATATATTATTAAGAAATTTTATTTTTTGATGTTCGACTACCAGGCATAAATTATCACATGTAACGTTAATTTTCTATGTCACCTGTCTAGAAATAATTTACGCATTCATTAAATTTCTATAGAGATGTGAAAATCGAGGTGTTAAACTCGAAGATAAATCTTTTGCTTCTAATATTGTTATGCTAAAATTATAACGGGTATGGAAAAAAAAAATATTGCAATCTATACTTTAAGATATTCATATAAATTGTTACATTAGAGGCAAGTGTGAAGGCAAAAGAAATGTTGTTCAAACAAAAAAGTTGAACAGACACGTTTTAGCAAATATATTTTTAAATGTATCAATATTAGTGA
Organism: Periplaneta americana; assembly: GCA_025594305.2. NCBI lineage: Eukaryota > Metazoa > Arthropoda > Insecta > Blattodea > Blattidae > Periplaneta > Periplaneta americana. The sequence goes on from JAJSOF020000035.1 coordinate 11,593,386, forward strand.
AAGTGGAACGGCTCTGTTAATAGCGCGCGTTTCCCCAACGAAACTGTCCGAGGTTCGAATCACGGTTTGAGCAATGGAAGAAATTTATCTTCCGTCTACAGAATTGTTGTTTGTCTTTTGTCTTGTCATTGTACTGTGATGTTTCTGCGGTGGTCAAGTCGAACCCATGTCCAGGGAGGTTTTCATTTGTGAGATGTCTAGTATACGATCAGATGAATCTCAATTTTCTTACTCGCAATGGTGTGTAAATCGGATAAAACGGGAGGTTAAGCAAAGTATAGAGTATTCCACGTTAAGAAAAAAAACATTGAGCATCAAATGACCAGTTGCTATAGAAACGTCTTCATACCAAAAAGCTTCTACTAGGCAAGGCCCATAAAACTAATGCTTTTGTGCGAGATCGTGCGTATTTGCTTGTTTTCCGCACAGAACCAATACGCGGTAAGTGTGAAATACCACATTCAGTATTCCCAACGTAACACACATAACAATTTCCCTCTTCTTACCGCTTAAGCGCGACATTCATTTTACTGCTTTAGACTTTTAACATATTATTTTTAGAGACGTTTAACATAGTAATAATTATAAAATGGAAACTTACCACTGCAATTTCACCTAAATTGGAATATTAATTATTGTTTTTAAATATTTGCAAAAATTAAGTAAAGTCTACTACTCCACGAAACTTATTGCATTCCTGATACAAGTAACATTAAGGAAGCCGTGAAAAAATCAACGAGATTCCAGACGCCGATGTTATTACTGCAATATGTTATATAAATAATATTGTTAAAATATTAAAATGAAAAATAAATCATTACATAACCTTACCGTTTGTTTTAAGTTCGCATTTATAGGCTGGGGGGAAAAAAGACAGACGTATATCACGGCCTGCTGGAGTATAGTAAACACAGAAAACATTTTACAGCAAGAAAAATATTTTGGTGTTCCGAAGTTGGCGTCATTAAATAGAAACCAAGATGGAGATTTCATTGCAACTAATTAGAAATTCGTCTTTCAGGTATGTAATAAACGATCTTCACACAAAATAATGTACGATACACGAGCGGTATGTTTGTTTTCATGTTCTCGGAAATTAAAAAAAGCTCAACTACGTTTCGCTTTTTCAATCTTTTCCTCGACCATGAAAACGTCAACATACCGCTCTTGTAACGTATATTACTAATTTATTGATGTGGAATGCTTTATAGAAAAGAAAGAAAAAAAAAAACATGTCTATGAGCATAATACGATGATTAACTTACATTTTTTCGCTTCCTTTTATAAGACTTTGAAGTCGTTGATTTGTGAATTGAGCCGTTGTAGGTCAGCTTCGCCCCTACCAACGTCCAATAACTTATCAACATTTCTTAGAGAAAGTTGACATTCTGATATATTAGCTAACTTTTCTTTATCTCTTTGACGAGAGAGATTGTTCAGAAATGGTAATAATATGTGATAGTAGAGCAGTGTTATTAATGTTGTAATAGTAGGTGTAAGCAGAGTGAATAAAGAAACCCCAGCCTTCAATAAAATTAGGCTGACCATACGGACTATTTTGAACAATACAGTACCGTTATTATCCTATGTCTCGGCCGGTATGGCATAGTTGCGCCCCGCGGTCAATTGGGAGGCGTAGGCATGGCATAATTGCGCCCCGAAGAAATCAGGTAGCAGAAGGGACATGGCATAGTTGCGCCCCGAAGAGATCAGGTTGGCATAGTTGCGCCCCGAAGAGATCAGGTAGCAGGATGGACATGACATAGTTGCGCCCCGAAGAGATCAGGTAGCAGAAGGGACATGGCATAGTTGCGCCCCGAAGAAATCAGGTAGCAGAATGGACATGGCACAGTTGCGCCCCGAAGAAATCAGGTAGCAGGATGGACATGGCATAGTTGCGCCACGAAGAAATCAGGTAGCAGGATGGACATGGCATAGTTGCGCCCCGAAGAAATCAGGTAGCAGAAGGGACATGGCATAGTTGCGCCCCGAAGAAATCAGGTAGCAGATGGGACATGGCATAGTTGCGCCCCGAAGAAATCAGGTAGCAGAAGGGACATGGCATAGTTGCGCCCCGAAGAAATCAGGTAGCAGATGGGACATGGCATAGTTGCGCCCCGAAGAGATCAGGTAGCAGGATGGACATGGCATAGTTGCGCCCCGAAGAGATCAGGTAGCAGAAGGGACATGGCATAGTTGCGCCCCGAAGAGATCAGGTAGCAGGATGGACATGACATAGTTGCGCCCCGAAGAGATCAGGTAGCAGAAGGGACATGGCATAGTTGCGCCCCGAAGAAATCAGGTAGCAGAATGGACATGGCACAGTTGCGCCCCGAAGAAATCAGGTAGCAGGATGGACATGGCATAGTTGCGCCCCGAAGAAATCAGGTAGCAGGATGGACATGGCATAGTTGCGCCCCGAAGAAATCAGGTAGCAGAAGGGACATGGCATAGTTGCGCCCCGAAGAAATCAGGTAGCAGATGGGACATGGCATAGTTGCGCCCCGAAGAAATCAGGTAGCAGGATGGACATGGCATAGTTGCGCCCCGAAGAAATCAGGTAGCAGATGGGACATGGCATAGTTGCGCCCCGAAGAAATCAGGTAGCAGAAGGGACATGGCATAGTTGCGCCCCGAAGAAATCAGGTAGCAGGATGGACATGGCATAGTTGCGGCCCGAAGAAATCAGTAGCAGATGGGACATGGCATAGTTGCGCCCCGAAGAAATCAGGTAGCAGAATGGACATGGCATAGTTGCGCCCCGAAGAAATCAGGTAGCAGATGGGACATGGCATAGTTGCGCCCCGAAGAAATCAGGTAGCAGAAGGGACATGGCATAGTTGCGCCCCGAAGAAATCAGGTAGCAGAAGGGACATGGCATAGTTGCGCCCCGAAGAAATCAGGTAGCAGGATGGACATGGCAAAAGAAATCAGGTAGCAGAAGGGACATGGCATAGTTGCGCCCCGAAGAAATCAGGTAGCAGAAGGGACATGGCATAGTTGCGCCCCGAAGAAATCAGGTAGCAGGATGGACATGGCATAGTTGCGCCCCGAAGAAATCAGGTAGCAGAATGGACATGGCATAGTTGCGCCCCGATGAGCATAGTACACACGAAAGTGATTGTCATAAAATAAATAAATTACTTAAAAATATTACAGTGATAGTTGCATTGAAATTAGGTAGGCCTAGCGTATGATCAATTTTGCTATTTAAAATAACACTTTTTTATTGATCACACACAATAAATGAACTGCATTTTTTGTTTCTACATCGATATCGTAACCCTACGGTACAGGGTTTCGAAAATTGAAACTTAGAACCATTATCAATTATTAACTCTTCACCCTTTTCACTAAACTTAACATTCATTTTAAATTAACCTCACTATACGCCACAGACGGTGTGAAAATCACTAATAAAATGTCAAGACTGCTAAGGCCCCATATTCCAACGCCTCACTCATTTGAATATGTCAGTTAATAAAGTACTGCCAAATTCATGGTGTTCATTTTAACGGTAGGCTATCGATAATCACTGCATAAACAGTAGAAAAACAGTTAATAAAGTACTGCCAACTTCATGGCGTTCATTTTAACGGTAGGCTATCGATAATCACTGCATAAACAGTAGGAAAACAGTTAATAAAATACTGCCAACTTCATGGTGTTCATTTTAACGGTATCATAATGAATATTAAATCGATAAGAAATCAATAAGTTTGGTTGATTACGAGGCTCGAGTTTGCGTAGTGTCTTTTTCTCTACCTATTTCATCGGGGCGCAACTATGCCATGCCCTTTTCTCTACCTGAAGGGAACGGGGCGCAATTATGACATGCCTTTTTCTCTACCTGATGGGAACGGGGCGCAATTATGCCCACAAAACAGGGACCCTTTTTTATATGCTGCATTTTATCTGACCGTGTGGCGCAACTATGCCCTGCCCGTCTCGGCCGTCCCGTCATTTTAGTAAAAATGTCACTTTTGTTCCGATTTTTATAAAAACTTTTATATCAGGTCAGTCATAATCTATACTAATAATAAATCTGTAGCCGAAATTTTTCTGGTAATTTTCGATTTTCCAAAAATAATTGGTCCTAACATATATAATTAACGGTCCTGAAACCGAAAATCGCTTTTTTGAAATTTTTGTTTGTATGTATGTATGTCTGTCTGTCTGTCTGTCTGTATGTTTGTTACCTTTTCACGCGATAATGGCTGAACCGATTTATATGAAAATTGGAATATAAATTAAGTTCCTTGTAACTTAGAATTTAGGCTATATGTCTTTCAAAATATTTTATTTAAAAGGGGGGTTATAAGGGGGCTTGAATTAAATAAATCGAAATATCTCCCTTATTATTAATTTTCGTGAAAAATATTACATAACAAAAGTTTCTTTAAAAATAATTTCCGATAAGTTTTATTCCACGCAAAATTTTTATAGGGCTGATATTTAATGAGATACATGAGTTTCAAAATTACAATAACAACGCCAAGGCGGTGTAATGAAATAAAAAACAAATGACTTCGTCTATAAGGGGCCTTGGACAACAACAATCGAAAGCTATGAAACATACGGTAGCCTACAGAGAATGTTTCTGTGTTTGTATGAAGTAAATTAACCGATTTATATAATTATTAATTCACCATTGGAAAGTGTAGTTTCTCTAGATGGACATAATGCTATAATGTTATTACAGTAACTTCTGAGTGAATCGAGGACAGGTAAGATTAAAATAGCTTCTTCTGCACAGAAAACTTGATAGGCATTCGTTTCCTGTATTTCCTAAAATAATTTTTATGACCAAATGAGTGGTCTCTGGATCAAAATGATCGCATTTTAATTTTTTTAATACAATTTAAATTAAGTAACATAATAAACGATTATCCTTCTATCAAACACGAATGTTCCCTGGATGAAATGTCCTATTTTAATTATGTAATTACTTTATATTTATTTCTAACGGGTGCAGCGGAGCGCACGGGTACAGCTAGTCTAAAATAAATATTGCTTTATCTGATGAATTGCTGCACATTTTTTCAAGGGTAGAGTGATTGGCGTATCTCGTATTGCGTTACTTTTCAATTTGCTTATTTAGTGATTTATTATCTCAGGAATTACTAAAGATACTCTCCTGAGGATGAAGCTACGAAGTTTCTAATCAAAGTGAATAAGGTTTGAGTGTGATGTCTGGTTTCTACTTAGCACTGTCAACTGTTTGACTTCGTGATTTGATACGCACACAAGGAAGCATAATTTCACTTCGGTATAGAAAGCTACTTTTCCCACTTAATCGTGTTTGTATTGCCAAGTTATCATAAGGCGGAAACTATTCTATGAATATATTACAAAGTCAGGTAGCATAGCTGTAGAGTTAAGACGGAGCAAGGAAATACATGCGTAATTTTAACCTAACTTCTCCTTTAATCAGAAGCATAAACCTGCCGTTTTAATGTGAATCAAACCTAGTGTCAATTCCTATTAAAAAGTAATTTTTATTTAGTGTCATGTATGATGTCCAGTATAGGCCAGTTTCTATATGATGCTTTTCCAATTCACTGCGGATAAAGCACGGGGATGCACTATCACCTTTATTTTTTAACTTCGCTCTAGAATATGCCATTAGGAAAGTTCAGGATAACAGACAGGGTTTGGAGTTACATCAGCTTCTTGTCTATGCGGATGACGTGAATATGTTAGGAGAAAATCCACAAACGATTAGGGAAAACGCGGAAATTCTAGTTGAAGCAAGTAAAGCGATAGGGTTGAAAGTAAATCCCGAAAAGACTAAGTATATGATTATGTCTCGTGACCAGAATATTGTACGAAATGGAACTATAAAAACTGGAGACTTATCCTTCGAAGAGGTGGAAAAATTCAAATATCTTGGAGCAACAGTAACAAATATAAATGACACTCGGGAGGAAATTAAACGCAGAATAAATATGGGAAATGCGTGTTATTATTCAGTTGAGAAGCTTTTGTCATCTAGTCTGCTGTCAAAAAATCTGAAAGTTAGAATTTATAAAACAGTTATATTACCGGTTGTTCTTTATGGTTGTGAAACTTGGACTCTCACTTTGAGAGAGGAACATAGGTTAAGTGTGTTTGAGAATAAGGTTCTTAGGAAAATATTTGGGGCTAAGAGTGATGAACTTACAGGAGAATGGAGAAAGTTACGCAACACAGAACTGCACGCATTGTATTCTTCACCTGACATAATTAGGAACATAAAATCCAGACGTTTGAGATGGGCAGGGCATGTAGCACGTATGGGCGAATCCAGAAATGCATATAGAGTGTTAGTTGGGAGGTCGGAGGGAAAAAGACTTTTGGGGAGGCCAAGACGTAGGTGGGAAGATAATATTAAAATGGATTTGAGGGAGGTGGGATATGATGATAGAGACTGGATTAATCTTGCTCAGGATAGGGAGCAATGGCGGGCTTATGTGAGGGCGGCAATGAACCTCCGGGTTCCTTAAAAGCCAATAAGTAAGTAAGTAAGTCATGTATGATGTATTCACGTTTAGAAAAATTAAGTAAGACCACTGATGGTTACCGTTTTCGAGTCTGATGTACGCATCTACGAATTAAATACGGTTTCAGAAATGTTGTTTTCTTGAGTAGTGAAATACAATTAATAGTTTATTTAATGCTATTACAGATTTTTTACAGTCGGATTTGTATAAACGTGCCATTATTTTTTTTTATCTAACAAACGAACTATAGATTTTTATCTTAGAAGTTAAAGGATTATTGTAATACCAAAAGTAAACAGAAGGCGCTCAACTGCCATCTGTCGACAGATGTAAGAACATTTATTCCATCTTGAATGATGGCGTCGGCGGATGAATACAGACAGTGAGTCATTGTTGCGCCACATGTTCGTAATTGTTTACTTTCATCTTTTATTATTTCATTCTCGTAAATAAATCGTATCATAACAGTCAGAAGATAAAGTGTGTAGGTAATGGTTTTGTGTATTTACGTCGTAGAAAATCAAATAATGTGCTTAGTTTACGTGGCAGGAGTAATTGCGTTACGAGAGCCAAATTGTGACGTTCGTAGTCGCGGAATATATTTTAAATGAGACAGCGTAAAAGATAAGACTCTGCTGTGTAGGTGAAGCAACTACTGGTAGATAAGGGTGTAGCGTGTTTTATTTTGCGAAATGCTTGCTGTTCGTCGTGATTTTGCGAAATTTTTGCAGTACGTCGCCATAAATAACGTTGCATACAATACAGAGACACGTAGGGATACTTCTGTTTCAAATTCACGTGGTTACTTTCCATCACGTAACCTAGATATATGGATGGGGGACTTTGAAAATGTTAGTGAGGATGTTGAAAATGTCAGTAGTGAAAAGTATAATATATTGTATCTTTTTTTATAGGCTTTTGATTGTATATTATCTTCTTTGTCAATATGTCTTGCTTTTATGGATGGTTATTCACGAGGATTTACCGTCCCTTACGGAGCTTATTTTCGAAGACTTCTGAGCAAGAAATGTCATATAAACATTTGTCCTATCTCAATATTTTCAGAGTTACACTAATTTGAAGTTGTTAGTAAATTACCTTTTTTTTCTTTACATAAAGATTAATTTTTGGCCCTACAGAATTCATCTGTTATGGTAACTGGTTATTAAAGAAGAAAAATTCGCTCCGGCGCCGGAGATCGAACCCGGGTCATTGTTTTTTTAGTAGGTTATTTTACGACGCTTTATCAACATCTTTGGTTATTTAGCGTCTGAATGAGATGAAGGTGATAATGCCGGTGAAATGAGTCCGGGGTCCAGCACCGAAAGTTACCCAGCATTTGCTCATATTGGGTTGAGGGAAAACCCCGGAAAAAACCTCAACCAGGTAACTTGCCCCGACCGGGAATCGAACCCGGGCCACCTGGTTTCGCTGCCAGACGCGCTGACCGTTACTCCACAGGTGTGGACGGTCCTTGGTTCTAAGTACCAAGTGCTCTAACCACTGAGCTACGGTGAAGTTCAATCCACTAGTAGCCATTTTGTCTTTACTTTTAAAGGTAAATAATATTACAAATAGAGAATAAACTATTGAGAAATATCATTTTTTAATTGGCTAGTGAAGGTAAAAATGTGTTGATAATTGCTTTGTATAGATTTTTTTATTTTTGACTAAAAGTTACATTATTCTTACGCACTTATCACAATAATGGCTAGAAATCATAAGATTTTAGGAACCTGATTATTTTCAGTTTAATTATGCATCCTAATAAATACAGTCTTGGAGAATTTACAAAAGTGGAGTGATTTGTAATAATAAATTGTGTTAAAAGCGTAAGAAAAATGTAATTTTGTAGTTGAAAATCGAAAAAAAATATATATATATACGAAGCAACTATGGAATTTACAACACTTTTTTAGCTTCAGAATACTAGCTAATTAAAGAAATGATACTCTTGAATATTTCATTCTTTATCTGTAATATTCTTTTACCTTTAAAACTAAAGAAAAAAAAGTATATTTTACAAAAGCTTGAAATTAGTGTAACTATGAAAATATTGAAAATAAGGCCCATGTTTATACGACATTTTTTGCTCAAAATGACTTTGGTAATATGCTCCATAAGTGCCGGTAACTCCTCGTGAATCACCCTGTATAGCCTATCGTTATTTTTCATCTAAAAAAAGGTAAAAGGTAAAGGTATCCCCGTAACATGCCATGAAGGCACTTGGGGGGCATGGAGGTAGAGCCCCATGCTTTCCATGACCTCGGCACTAGAATGAGGTGGTGTGGTCGGCACCACGCTTTGACCGCCTTTTACCCCCGGGAAAGACCCGGTACTCAATTTTATAGGAGGCTGAGTGAACCTCGGGGCCGTTCTGAAAGTTTGGCAACGAGAAAAAATCCTGTCACCACCTGGGATCGAACCCCGGACCTTCCAGTCTCTAACCGGGTGAAAACCTATGGTCCCCATTTCCGCTATAAACTCAGAGATAATGTTTCGTAACACAATTGTTGTTTACCGAAGATAGGTCTGAACCTCACAAGTGATACCAAAGACCAACGCTTATGACATAGCCCAGGAGATAATGGAGTAGGGTGGCCAGTCCCTTTCCCCCTCCATTGCATACATCGCCGATTAGCTACATGTTACACTAATCAGACTTCAGATGTATACAAATAATGCAACACAGTAATTCTTTATAAATTACACCTTTTACAATGCTTTATAAATGTTTCAAATTTGCTAATATTTTACTAATGTTTTCACAATGATATAATTTACTTTATGTCGACCATACCGACACCTACACCTGGTAGCACCCCTTTAATGGACCTCATTAAAGTTCAGGTGTTCCACCAATCAGAAAATACTATTGTAGCAATATGAAAACGTAAGTGTCGATTATTCTCGGATATGCAAACGAAAGACAACAATAAATCAATAAATCACCTATATTTGAAATAGTCAGTTCTGTTACTATAATAATTAGCGTTAATTGTAAATAATATTCAAATAAATTCAATTTGTCATCTCGTTTTTCAATGTCTAATTCAATTTCAAGGTTATATCAAGATTAATGTTTATTTTACTCTCTAGATTATATGAAGGTCAATGTCGACATTTGTTTCTCGGAAAAAATCAATACTTTCGCTTCTGCCCACATCTCACAATTTACGAGCTATTACACAAGGTCAGTTTCGCTCCTCAGTCAGATAAGAATAACATGAATACTTATGAATAATTTCAAGTTAGAAATATGGTCGAGCATAAAAAGTCGTATGAAACTTGACTATAATGGTAATTAAGACGCTCTTATGAAAATTATGAAACTCGCTTGCGCTCGTTTCATAAACATACTCGCGTCTTAATTACTACCATTATAGGCTCGTTGCATAATGTACTATTATAGGAGCTTTGCTTTGGGCAGCTGGTTTCCGTTAAGTTGAGCTTTTTGATGTCGATGATGAAATTTTACTTCCCTGAATTTCTACTCTTTATTTAAATTCACAGAATTCCATGACATAATAAACAGCGTATGCAAACTCTCGTGATTCTTAGGTACCCGAAAGTCTTGTGGAAACATTGCCTTTGTTGTGATAGTCCTTGCTTTAGGCGCCATTTTCCCTTATCTTTGTCTACTCAGATAACAGCAAACTATTTCCTGAAACGCCCCGTCACTCACACTATTGTATTCAAAGTTTTGTCAATATTTACTGTGAAACTATGATGTCGTTAAAAGATTAGCTTAGCTAAAAAAGGTAGCGTTTTATTACTTTCATTGTATGTCGTCTTAACTCGGAAGAAGAATGAGCAATGGCGAGTTCCGTTCCTGAACTCTAAGATACTTTATGCTCGACCATGCCGAAATGTAGTAATTATACACCTGGTAGTAGCCCTTTAATGCACTTCATTAAAGTACACCTATTCATTATAGTTCAGTTGATCAGCCAATGAGAAATCACCATTGTAGTATTATAAAACCGCAAGTATCGATTATTCTCGCATATGGAATCGAAAGACAACAAGCGAAACGTCACGGAGGCTGGAAATCCAATACTGTCGCAGAAGATTATGTTCTGTTACTATAATAATTAGCGTTAATTGTAAATAATATTCAAATAAATTCAATTTGTCATCTCGTTTTTCAATTCTAAATCAATTTCCAGATTATATCAAGATTAATGTTCATGTTATTCTCTAATTTATATAAAGGTGAATGACATTCGTTCCTCGGAAGAAATCATTACTTTCGCGTCTGCGCACATCTCACAATTTAGAAGGTCAGTTCCGCTCTTCACTTAGATAACCATAACATGAATACTTATGAATAATTTCAAGTTAGAAATATAGTCGAGCATAAAAAGTCGTATGGAACTTGCCTATAATGGTAATTAAGACGCTCGTATGAAAATTATGAAACTCGTTGCGCTCGTTTCATAAACAAACATACTCGCGTCTTAATTACTATCATTATAGGCTCGTTGCATAATGTACTATTTTCTCTTTCTCAAGAATAAAGCAGACGGAACATACCTTTACTTATCTGTTATGCCCACAAGGTAATCAAAATTGGAAACTATTTTTTATTTCATAATTTTATTTTATTATAAGAATAGGACTCCGCCATATCTTTCATAATCAGCTAAACATAATCAGCACCGTCTTCACCACAACCACCAAAATCATCATAACCATTAATATCACAAAATTGTTGTTGTTGTTTTCTAATGCCAGGTGTTTGACAATAAAGTCATTTGACCTCTTGCACTCCAATATTTTTCAAAGATATTATCATGGTCAGCTACTGAAGCACAGATTTTGAGGTGTTCCGAATCCATTTCTTGGTTTGAGTTGCACAATGGGCAGTTAGGGGACTGATATATTCCAATTCTATGCAGGTGTTCGGCCAAACAGTCATGGCCTGTTGCCAATCTAAATACAGCTACAGACGATTTTCGTGGTAAATCGCGAATTAACAAAATTAATATCCATAATTATCTTATTTACCAACACATTCACTAACGCCGTTATCATAACAATTATCACAAACATAACCATCGTCGCCATAATCATGACGATTACCACAACATATTCACCACCTCCATAAACATCAAATTACCAACAACATATTCACCACATTCATAATTATAACAATTATCACCTACATATTCACCATCTCCATAATCATTACATTTATCACCTACATATTCACCATCACCATAATCATAATTATCACCAAGATATTCAATATCAACATAATCATTACAATTATCACCTACATATTCATCACCTTCATAATCATTACAATTATCACCAAGATATTCACCATCACCATAATCATTACAATTATCACCAACATATTCATCACCTCCATTTACCATCAACATATTCATTCATAATTATAACAATTATCACCTACATATTCACCATCTCCATAATCATCACAATTATCACCAACATATTCACCATCACCATAATCATTACAATTATCACCTACATATTCATCACCTTCATAATCATTACAATTATCACCTACATATTCATCACCTTCATAATCATTACAATTATCACCTACATATTCATCACCTTCATAATCATTACAATTATCACCTACATATTCATCACCTTCATAATCATTACAATTATCACCAAGATATTCACCATCACCATAATCATTACAATTATCACCTACATATTCATCACCTTCATAAACATCAAATTACCAACAACATATTCACCACATTCATAATTATAACAATTATCACCTACATATTCACCATCTCCATAATCATCACAATTATCACCAACATATTCACCATCACCATAATCATTACAATTATCACCTACATATTCATCACCTTCATAATCATTACAATTATCACCTACATATTCATCACCTTCATAATCATTAATTACAATTATCACCAAGATATTCACCATCACCATAATCATTACAATTATCACCTACATATTCATCACCTCCATAAACATAAATTACCAACAACATATTCACCACATTCATAATTATAACAATTATCACCTACATATTCACCATCTCCATAATCATCACAATTATCACCAACATATTCACCATCACCATAATCATTACAATTATCACCAAGATATTCACCATCTCCATAATTATTACAATTATCACCAAGATATTCACCATCACCATAATCATTACAATTATCACCAAGATATTCACCATCACCATAATCATTACAATTATCACCAAGATATTCACCATCACCATAATCATTACAATTATCACCAAGATATTCACCATCTCCATAATTATTACAATTATCACCAAGATATTCACCATCACCATAATCATTACAATTATCACCAACATATTCACTATCACCATAATCATTACAATTATCACCTACATATTCATCACCTTCATAATCATTACAATTATCACCAAGATATTCACCATCACCATAATCATTATAATTATCACCAACATATTCACCACCTCCATACTCATTACAATTATCACCAAGATATTCACAATCGCCATAATCATTACAATTATCACCAAGATATTCACAATCACCATAATCATTACAATTATCACCAAGATATTCACAATCACCATAATCATTACAATTATCACCTACATATTCATCACTTCTACTGAAATCCTTACTGCTACTAATGCCAATTGTCTGAAAAGGTAGGAGCCTTACACTCCCGCATACATGAGGGCCTCCATATTCTGTAATATGGATAACTTTACATTGTTAGTCTACCTTACCATCACTGTTGGCAATGATTATTTCATTTACGAGATCCCACCTCTCGCTAAATTACGAATGTCACAAATATGTGTAATCTAGAATTAGATATAATATATTACGTAAATCGGATAATGAAAATATGTGCTAATTCAGATCAAACAGTGAAAATACCTACGTCATCATGTCCTCGTAGCCAAGTGTAATGCAAACAGATAGGATCCTTGAGACGGTCTGTGTACACAAGCATTTCGAAATGTCGTTTCGTAGAAGACATAATTAGAAGTGAACTGAAAACGTCTTCAAGCTATGGTAATGCTCTCTGTTCTGTAAATTGGTTGCTCATATTCCAGGAATGGAATGCAAAGTTTGAAATGAAGTGGCTGGAAAGAAAATGCAAATCTAGAAATGAATGGAGAGATAAGAGCTGCAAGAAAATCACAAGCAATCCTAGTGGGACACCAACGTCTATTATGCAATATTACTCCTGCTCTTCCAGTCAAGTTAAACGTCACAATAATCCCTTTTGCTTCCTGTGTTAAAAACCTTGGAGTTTACTTTGATACGCATTTAAACTGGAATAACAAAGTAACCCATATTACCAAAAAAGCGCTTTCCATACTACATTCCTTAAACAGCATTCGAAAATTCCTTCCGCTATCACTCAAGAAAATACTAGTGGAAACACTAGTAATGCCCCACTTCGATTATTGTGATTCTCTACTGACTGACCTCAATGTCAACCACTCGAAAAATTACGTGTTCATAATTCTTGTGTTCGCTTCGTCTGCGATGTCCGTCGCGCTGACCACATTACCACCATCCTTCCAAACTCTAAACTGGCTACGGCTTAACGAACGTAGAAATTTTCATTCTCTTGTTCTCCTTTTCCAAGTCCTTCACACTTCTACACCTACCTACCTACCTTGCCTCCCGTTTCAGTTACCTGTCATCATATCATAATCTCTTCACACGCACGCAAAATAGCCGCATACTAGCCATACCAACACATAAGACATCATCGTATTCATCATCATACACAATCTCGCTCTCGCGCTTGTGGAATACCCTACCCAGTGACATCAGAGACTGTCGGAATTTAGTAGCGTTCAAAAGCAAGCTTATTAAGCATGCGTAGAGTAGGTCTAATTTTTACTTAATCAATAAAAGAAATTCTTCTCTCTTCTTAACTTTCACAATAAACTGTGTAGCTTTTATTAATCAGTTAATCTCTTAGCACTTTTGTAAATTTAATGTTAATTGTAATTATATTCTTAATATTGTAGTTGTAATCCCCTGGTAGAGGGGAAGAGAAGGCCTGATGGCCTTATCTCTACCAGGTTAAATAAATAAATAAAAAAAAATGAATCATGTCAGAAACGTGAATGTAGGAAGAATTAAAAATGTATTCTATAAATAGAATTAATGTACATGCTAGAGGGATAATGAAGAAAATCGTATGCAGTGACAGGAAAATTGTGAATAAAATGGAATGGCACCTACGTATTGATGCCGGAACAGAAAATTTTTAATCCGCAAAATAATGATAATTATATTTATGAATACTAATTATTATATGTCCAGTTTTAATTAATTTAAAAGATTTTCTTTAAAGAGTCAGGGTTCGATACGGTCAAGGAACTTTTTACTCTGTACTATATTCTTTCTGCCATTTCTTTTAAGTAGATAGGGTTAATAACAATTAACAATCTTACAGTTCAAGTGAATATTTTGACTTAGAAATGTCACAGTTGTTTTGAAACTGGAAAAAGGAAGGACATTTCATCTGCAACATCCGTGACAAAATGTCTGTAACATCCGTGACAAGGAAGAAACAGCTATAACATATTTACCGATTATGCAAATCTAGTCTTTCAGGTAAAGCTTCCTGTAAAGCAGATTTGAATAATTTCTAGGGAAAAATTGTTCCGGGGCCGGGTATCGATCCCGGGACCTCTGGTTGAACGTACCAGCGCTCTGCCAAATGAGCTACCCGGGAACTCCACCCGACACCGTCTCAACTTTTCCCTTTATATCCACACAACTCGCGTGGGCTGACGAAACGCCAGAGACCCACATCGAGTGCACACAAACTCTGTGTAACTTGGCATTGTGGTTTTCTGTTAACGTACACAGTGACGTGTATATTATGCAAATCTAGTCTTTCAGGTAAAGCTTCCTGTAAAGCAGATTTGAATAATTTCTAGGGAAAAATTGTTCCGGGGCCGGGTAGCGATCCCGGGACCTCTGGTTGAACGTACCAGCGCTCTGCCAAATGAGCTACCCGGGAACTCCACCCGACACCGTCTCAACTTTTCCCTTTATATCCACACAACTCGCGTGGGCTGACGAAACGCCAGAGACCCACATCGAGTGCACACAAACTCTGTGTAACTTGGCATTGTGGTTTTCTGTTAACGTACACAGTGACGTGTATATTATGCAAATCTAGTCTTTCAGGTAAAGCTTCCTGTAAAGCAGATTTGAATAATTTCTAGGGAAAAATTGTTCCGGGGCCGGGTAGCGATCCCGGGACCTCTGGTTGAACGTACCAGCGCTCTGCCAAATGAGCTACCCGGGAACTCCACCCGACACCGTCTCAACTTTTCCCTTTATATCCACACAACTCGCGTGGGCTGACGAAACGCCAGAGACCCACATCGAGTGCACACAAACTCTGTGTAACTTGGCATTGTGGTTTTCTGTTAACGTACACAGTGACGTGTATATTATGCAAATCTAGTCTTTCAGGTAAAGCTTCCTGTAAAGCAGATTTGAATAATTTCTAGGGAAAAATTGTTCCGGGGCCGGGTATCGATCCCGGGACCTCTGGTTGAACGTACCAGCGCTCTGCCAAATGAGCTACCCGGGAACTCCACCCGACACCGTCTCAACTTTTCCCTTTATATCCACACAACTCGCGTGGGCTGACGAAACGCCAGAGACCCACATCGAGTGCACACAAACTCTGTGTAACTTGGAATTGTGGTTTTCTGTTAACGTACACAGTGACGTGTATATTATGCAAATCTAGTCTTTCAGGTAAAGCTTCCTGTAAAGCAGATTTGAATAATTTCTAGGGAAAAATTGTTCCGGGGCCGGGTAGCGATCCCGGGACCTCTGGTTGAACGTACCAGCGCTCTGCCAAATGAGCTACCCAGGAACTCCACCCGACACCGTCTCAACTTTTCCCTTTATATCCACACAACTCGCGTGGGCTGACGAAACGCCAGAGACCCACATCGAGTGCACACAAACTCTGTGTAACTTGGAATTGTGGTTTTCTGTTAACGTACGCAGTGACGTGTATATTATGCAAATCTAGTCTTTCAGGTAAAGCTTCCTGTAAAGCAGATTTGAATAATTTCTAGGGAAAAATTGTTCCGGGGCCGGGTATCGATCCCGGGACCTCTGGTTGAACGTACCAGCGCTCTGCCAAATGAGCTACCCGGGAACTCCACCCGACACCGTCTCAACTTTTCCCTTTATATCCACACAACTCGCGTGGGCTGACGAAACGCCAGAGACCCACATCGAGTGCACACAAACTCTGGGTAACTTGGAATTGTGGTTTTCTGTTAACGTACACAGTGACGTGTATATTATGCAAATCTAGTCTTTCAGACATTTTCTTTATTTTATGCAATAATAATAAATGTTATTCTAACAACTCCTTTTCTGTAAAATGATACTTCTTCTTCTACTACTTCTGCCTGACAAGTGTTAGACCACAAGCCTGTTACGGTCTCACATAAAACTTTCACGCCATCTCTTAGCAGGACGACCCACAGATCTTTGGCCATGTGGTACATAATCATAAATTGCCTTTGGAAGTCTACTATTACTCATTCTTTCCAAATTATGTTTCCAATTAGACTGATATTGAACAATGTAATCTAAAACTGGTTGAGTTTTTAGTTCCTTTAACATTTCACAATTTCTCTTCAGATCCCATTTAGTATAGCCCGCTGTTCTTCTCATGAATCGCATTTCACAAGCCGTTATTCTGCTTCTATCTGCTGTCCTCAGTGTCCATGCTTCGCTGCCATAGCTGAGCATCGGTCGTGCCAATGTGTTGTAGAGACGTATGCGGGTGTGTTTCTGAACCAAGGATGGTTTCATCACACTATTTATAACGCCCATAGCTCTTGTGTATTTATTAATTTGCTGTGATATGTCCAATTCTTCAAAAATGGAAAGATTGTAACCTAAATATGGGAAACTATTACATCTTTCTAATATTTTATTATCGAGACAAATTTTATTTTGTATTGGGTATTTCCCACAGAATGCCATAATTTTTGTTTTATCTGTTGAAATTTCCATATTGTATGTGGCTGCTACTTGCTGCAAATTATATATTGACCTTTGGAGTCGTCTTCTGAAAGTGCTAATAAAATGATACTGATCTTCTAAATTGATTCTAATAATAAAAGTTGACAAAATCATTTCATATTCAATATATAGAGTTTGAAAATAGTGAAAATGTAATATCTGTGACAACTGGAATGGCTGTGCTGTAATAAAAAATTGTCTTCTTGTTCTCCTTTATGTATTACGGACTAACATCGGTTCTTTGCATCTTTATATGGGCCTTTTATAAAGACAAGACAACCTTTAAACGAGCACATTATGGGATTCACGTTATGCGGTATCAACATGACGCCAGGATCCTATCTCATCACATTGCCAACGACAAGACTTTTTCACCACAAAATAATTATTTTATATTGTATTTCCAAATTTTCTTGAATAAAATCCAGACTGTCTTTGTGTGAGGACTGAGGTAGGAATCCTTTGTTACCGCAACTGCGGAAGTCATCGGCAGCCGGAAGAATTCTTTATTCTCGACACCTGTCCTTCTTCCTTCATTGTTGCAAATTTGAAGACCAAGAGGCCGGAATTGCTGTGGTCTGAGGTTGAACCCCGCACCTGTCGCTTGGACAGCTGTATTCTGCGGTCTACACACACCTGCAAGATGTGTCCAGTGTTGCCAATATTGCCTTTTAGCAGTATAAATCTTCTCCATTTCATAATTACACAATAGGATTGTCTGTTCCCGTCTTCAAAGAAACCTCTTGAAGATCTGTGTGTGCAATCTCTTACAAAATTATTTACAGAACGTATGATTAAACTATCCATAATATGCCTATAAAATACAGGCACAAAATTAAACAGGATGGATTCCGTTTTTTAACGGATCCCGGCCAAAATAGTAACTTTTAACGAGCTCTCAGCACATGGCAACTTCAACCAAATAAAAATTAAAAAAAATCTATGACGTAGTGCAGAGGGCGGCCAAATTTGAAAAAATATACCCAATGAGTTGGAACTAAAACTGAGACGATTCTGTCCGAACCGGGGTGGTATCCAGTTTTTTGCTTATTTGATAAAGCATCAGCACGTAGAGCTTTTGAAAACCCTATGTTCAAATAAACCGGAAAATTTAATCTTTTCTGTTCCAAACTCTTTTTGTAAAATGAAATCAATTAACAAAATTCTGTTATAGAGAAAGTTTCCTAATATGCAAAGAATTCATGCATGTATCTTTAATAGTTTAAATAATATATTAAACAGCACTAACTCTATAATCACTGATACTGATTGATAATCTTAATAAAAATCCATAGCGTATATTGTTTTTCTATTTTAAACTCAAAAAATGCTTATAATAAATTCAAAATTAGTAAATATAAAGTGTCTTTTAAAGTTTTTATTGTATATGGCAGAAAATGAACATTAAAAGAGTGATTTAAAAATCCAAGGAAGTTTAAAATGCTGAAACTGATCAGGAAGAAAAAAGGAATTTGCTATGTTCACTGACTGAGAAAAAACTACCTACTGAAGGATGCAGTTGAAGCCGGGAGAAAAATTCGGGGCAGAAGAAGATATGAGATGATAAATGATATTAAGATGGATGGGTGATGTGGAGACAAAGAGGAAGGCAGAAAATAGGAAATATTGGAGAAAGCTGGGTTTGCAGTGAAAGACCTGCTCTTGTGCAGAACGCTATAAATGCATGAATGAATGAATGAACGAACTCTACGTCACGAATGTGACGGTGTCTTGTACAGTTCCTGGGAGCTCAGTCGGAAGAGCGTTCAGATGCGAAATGACATTAAGATGGGTGGATCGATACAAAGAAGCCCCGGAACAATTTGTCCTGAAATTATTCAAACCTGCTTTAGGGCAGCTACTACCTGAAAGCTAATTTGAATAATCTATAATCACTGATACTGATTGATAGTCTTAACATACATAAAATGCTTTTTTATTTTAAACTCAAAATGTGTTTATAACAAATTAAAAATTAGTAGAAGAAATTAGTAAAATATAAGAGAGTAGTGAAGTGTTTCGTATGGAGTGTAGTATTGTACAGGGCAGAAACATGAACATTGTGACGAAGTGAAGAGAAGCGACTAGAAGCATTTGAAATGTGGATATGGAGAAGAATGGAGCATGTGAAATGAACAGACAGAATAAGAAACGAAGCTGTATTAGAAAGAGTGGTGCTGAAACTGATCAAGAAGAGAAAAAGGAATTGGCTGGGTCACTGGCTGAGAAAAAACTGCCTACTGAAGGATGTACTTGAAGAAATGGTGAACGGGAGAAGAGTTCGGAGTAGAAGAAGATATCAGATGATAGACGACATTAGGATGTATGGATCATATGCGGAGACTAACAGAAGGGTGGAAAATATGAAAGATTGGAGAATGCTGGGTTTACAGTGAAAGAACCGTTGAGCATCTCATCTCATTACTACGCCATGAATTTCTCTACCGCCTAAGTTAGAATTGCAACCTTTCCTCCTGAATACAGCGAGGAATTACGTATTAGTCCAATTATATAGACTAAACTACAACGAGATCAATAGAGAGAAGTAAACTGGTAGCTAATAATAACAAAAATAATGTCTGGAACGGGGAAAGAAAGTACTTTTATTTTTGTGTCTGTGAAATGAACATATACAAAATGAGAAGTTATTTGTTTAAGTACTTTTATTTTTGTGTCTGTGAAATGAACATATACAAAATGAGAAGTTATTTGTTTCGAAAGAAAAATTAAGTGACAAGTTTTTTTTTTAAAATGGCGCCGGTGATGTTTCCCTGTCTTTGATTTATGAGGGCATCATTTTGAACAGCAATGTTTGCGCAGGTCGGGATGTTGAAACTGTCCTTCGTCGAGTTATTTTTAGCCGCTTGTTTATAAACAAAGAATCCTACATGCGTTCCCGTCACGTTTATTTAAAGCAGTCTTCAAATCGACTTCACGCGCTCATCAACCCTCACGTGACTCGCGGCAATGCGTGACTTCGTGAAATGTCTGTACAGCGACTTCGGAATGAAACTTCCATTAATATTAAAGCTCCTTGTCTGGCCTTTACTTAACGAGAATCAATAACTGTCTACATCAATGGTGACAGTCAGTGCAAGTCTACCAGAATGTATGGTAATCTATATCTATTTGCATTGCTTAGTTTTTGAAAAGAGCTTTATGAAAATATACTCCATGTATTTATTTACATTCCATGGTATTCGTACATCGCTTCACAGCTAGAATATAGAACATGCAAAATATATTATTAGTACTACAAAGTCTTAATTATAGTCACAGCTTAATTGAAATGTTTACAGAAGAGTTTTACAATATACTAATACTACAACACAAAGGGTTAGTATCGATACTTAATTCAAGAAAGAAATATTCATGAAGCATTGTTAAATGTTATGAATTCACCTCCAGAATAGAAGGCGTGAGAAATTAGGTACTTCTTTAATTTGGCCCTAAATAATCTTATGTTTTGAGTTTGATTTTTTACATCCATAGGGAGGCTTTTAAAAATGTTTACTGCAATATAATGCACTCCTTTTTGATAGCACGATAGACTTGCCGATGGGGTATGAAAGTCATTTTTTGACGTGTATTTATACTATGAACTGTTGAATTAGTTACAACGTTTTCACGATTACATACGAGGAAGATTATTAATGAAAAAATATACTGACAAGCCATAGGCATTATTTGTAGTTTTTTTTTAAATTATCCTACACGATTCCCCAGATTTGGCACCTACTATTATTCTAATTACTCTTTTTTATAGTAGGAATATACTGTTACTATCTGTAGAATATTAATCCAAAACTCATTACCGAGTGGAAGTATGCAAAGTATATTGTTCTTAAGGTATTGATTTTTACTATCTCTTGTATAGATCTAATAGCAAAACATGCTGAATTTGTATGTATGTATGTATGTATGTATGTATGTATGTATGTATGTATGTATGTATGTATGTATGTATTGTATGTAGAGTAGTGGCAAAAAAAAACCGGACCGACCCTTGTAGCTGATTTCAGAGCCTTGTTCACTCCAGAGCACGATAGACTGGAAACTAAGACTTTCGTAGTTCGAATCCGGTTTTTTTTGTTCCTTGTTCAAATTTATTCCCAATGGTTTTCCATTGCAGCGATATTTTACTACTTAATTAACTTTTATTCCCAGAACATGAATTTTACCAGCAATCAAAAGTAAATAAATTGAATAAGAAAAAAAAAAGTTTCCTTCCCAGGCATATTCATTTATTTTGCTAATAATTGTAACATAAAACTGCTGTGAAAAAAATAGAAAAATGTGTGTATGTATGTTATCCACACCTGCTCTGGCCAAACCAGGTGGCCTGGGTTCGAACTCTGTCGGGGCAAGTTATCTGTTTGAGGTTTTTCCGGGGTTTTCCCTGAACCTAATTTGAGGAAATGCTGGGTAACTTCCGGTGCTGGACCCCGGACTCATTTCATCGGCATTATCACCATTTCATTTAGACGCTAAATAACCTAAGATGTTGATACAGCGTCGTAAATAACCTACTTAAAAATAAAATAAAAAATAAAATGTGTGTGTACGTTTGCCTGCCAGTGATGCGTCAGAATTGTAATTGACGTTCTCATATCTACTACACTTGAAGTAAAAACAATGTTGTCGTATCTCGAGTTGATTGATGACGACAAAAAAGGTTAGTAATATTAATGTCAGTTTTAATTAAAAGTCATCTTATGGCTCGAAATTTATTCACTGTGGGTGATAGTGGTGGTAGAAATCAATGAACTCATATCTGTATAAATAAAATGGCAATTGGGAATAATCTTGGCAACGAAAATGTGACAACATCGCTTGACATTACAAGTCCTGATGCGTGCAAAAAAATATATATGTAAATATATCTAACGGAGTTTGAGAATAAGGTGCTTAGAAAAATATTTGGGGCTAAGAGGGATGAAGTTACTGGAGAATGGAGAAAGTTACACAACACAGAACTGCACGCATTGTATTCTTCACCTGACATGATTAGGAACATTAAATCCAGACGTTTGAGATGGGCAGGGTATGTAGCACGTATGGGCGAATTCAGAAACGCATATAGAGTGTTAGTTGGGAGGCCGGAGGGAAAAAGACCTTTGGGGAGACCGAGACGTAGATGGGAAGATAATATTAAAATGGATTGGGGGAGATGGGATATGATGATAGAGACTGGATTAATCTTGCTCAGGATAGGGACCAATGGCAGGCTTATGTGAGGGCTGCAATGAACCTCCGGTTTCCTTAAAAGCCAGTAAGTAAGTAGTAAGTAACTAAGTAATATATCTAACACAAAGCCTTCCGGCTGAGCATTAATTGGATGCTGGAACTACAGTACTATTATTGTTACAAATCCGGTTTTTAAGCCTATAAAAATGTAAAATTTATTCTTTATTTACAGTATAGCACAAATGCCTAGTTAATCTACAGCCGTCAAAACATTTGAAGATGTAAACAAGAAATCAGTTGAAGTTCATTAAAGGCCAGCTAATTGTTGTAAATATTTGTTGCCATTGACCCCGTTGTCAGAGAAGTGTGCCATTCATTGAAACAAACAAAACAGCATCTCTCGCGCTTTTCCTTCATCTTTATCGTAGGCAGTTGCATACTACGTGCTGATAGTAACAGCCTTCTATGAGTCAACAAGTTCAACTGAGGGATCTGCACTTTATCAGCAGCGTGCACGTTTTTGCTCTTCATTTATTTTATTGGGTTATTTTACGACGCTGTATCAACATCTAGGTTATTTAGCGTCTGAATGAAATGAAGATGATAATGCCGGTGAAATGAGTCCGGGATCCAGCACCGAAAGTTACCCAGCATTTGCTTGTATTGGCTTGAGGGAAAGCCCCGGAAAAAACCTCAACCAGGTAACTTGCCCCGACCGGGATTCGAACCCGGGCCACCTGGTTTCGCGGCCAGACGCGCTGATCGTTACTCCACAGGTGTGGACTTTTGCTCTTCATCTCCACAAATGATAATGCATAATAACTTAGGCCTATTAAAGAAATTGAAACTTACAGCCAGTCTATTAATTGCCTTCTGGAAGACCACGACGTACCAAAATAAATATGAAAACGTTCCTGGGTCCGGACTACAGTCTTTGTTTTTTCCTAAAATAACACGTGTGACCTCCTGAAACTAGTTAATAAAATTGCAGCAAATATTTTTTTGTTAGCAATTCGGTCAAAATTGATGACTTGCAAGGCACTTGTCGTATTTGCAATGCTTTTCCTCCAAATGTACTTCATGTTGGAAGGTGACAGAATGGGGTCAAGGCATCTAGTATTCTTTGAACTGGATTTATCTATACTAAACATAATGTGTCTGCTGATTTCTGAAGGATAGCACGCTACTTTACATAAACTACTCGTATAAGAATAATTTATTTTTGTCACAGTTTCAGGTAATAATGATGATTTAAATAATAATAATAATACTAATAATAATAATAATTATAATAATAATAATAACAATAATAATAATAATAATAATAATAATAATAATAATAATAATAATAATATGTTAAGTTGGCTGCTTGTCTATGCAAATGACATGAATATGTTAATAAAATCCAAACGAACGATTAGGAAAACACAGGAATTTTACTTGAAAGCAAGTAAAGAGAATAAACGTGTTTGGGTCAAAATAAATGAAATACAAAGTATATGATTATGTCTCGTGACCTGAATATTGTAATAAATGGAAATATAAAAATTGGAAATTTATCTTTTGAAGAGATGGAAAAATAATCAAATAATACGGATAACAGTAACAAATATAAATGACACTGAGGAAATTAAACGCAGAATAAATATGGAAATGCCTGTATCATTATTCCATTATCGGAAAATTGAAAACAATTGTCATCCTTTCACTGTCAAAAAAATCTGAAAGTTAGAATTTATAAAACAGTTATATTACCGGTATTTCTGTATGGTTGTGAAACTTGGACCCTCACTTTGAAAAATTTCAATAACAGAGGTTAAGGGTGTTTGAGAATAAGGTTCTTAGGAAAATACTAGGGGCTAAACTTGATGAAGTTATTCAGGAGAATGGAGAAAGTTACACAAATCAGAACTGCACGCATTGTATTCTTCACCTGACATAATATTAGGAACATTAAATCTAGATGTTTGAGATGGGCTAGGGCATGTATCTTCTTCTGGACGAATCCAGAAATGCATATAGAGTGTTAGTTGGGAGGCTTCGGAGGGGAAAAAACCTTTGGGGATATCAGAGACATAGATGGGAGGATAATATTAAAATAGATTTGAAGGAGGTGGGATATGGTAATAGAGATTGGAGTAATCTTGCACAGGATAGGGACCGATGGCGGGCTTATGTAGGGCGACATTGAACTTGCAAGTTCTTAAACATTTCTCAACCGAATAATAACAACAAGCATTTTCCGTATTTATTCTGCATGTAATTTCCTTCCGAATGTCATTTATATTTGTTACTGTTTCTCAAAATATTTGAATATTTCCACCTCTTCAATGGATAAATTTCAGTTATTATTATTATTATTATTATTATTATTATTATTATTATTATTATTTTATTATTATTATTATTCAACATATACTTAATTTTTGCTGTCTTAGAGGCAATTGTGCTCAATCAATTTTCCACGAATACGACTGTTTTACAAAACAAGCTTGTTATGATTATGAACTATTGAAATCTTGTTTATAATATTCCCAACCTTAACCTGGGATAACTCCAAAACACTCCGCTCTTTAATATCTCATGGACAGCGCTCGCCGCGCTATCTCGTGGCAGTGATTGTGACTTCACGTGCTCGACTTCGATTCTGTTTTGTACATACAGAAATATCGCGTCGTGAACTTTGCGTGCAGATCGTTGTTATACTTCTGTCGACATATACGGCGCGGCGCTTGTTAATTTGTGGCGACTCCTTTGGCTTGCTTTTGATTGTTATTGTTAATTTTATGGGGTTCAGACGAAGAAGCTTCAAATTGTTAACTCAGAGGACGACTGAAGCAAGAATCCGAAGGAAAATGTTAAATGTTATGTTTTATTTAACGACGCTCGCAACTGCAGAGGTTATATCAGCGTCGCCGGATGTGGCCGGAATTTTGTCCTTAGGAGTTCTTTTACATGCTTTGTAAATCTACTGACATGAGCCTGTCGCATTTGCGCAGATCGTTGTAAATGCCATCGACCTGGCCCGGGATCGAACCCGCAACCTTGGGCATTTGAAGGCCAGCGCTATACCAACTTTATGCCAACCAGGTCGACAATCCGAAGGAATATTTGCTGTTGTAACAGTAGTGAAAGGCGCTTGTATGCCGATCCGGAATTGCGCTCGAGCACGGGTTCGATTCCCGCTTGGGCTGATTACGTGGTTGGGTTTTTTCCGAAGTCTTTATATGTATGTATTTATTTATTCACATTGCAGTTGGGTATATACCCAGTGGCAGTGGTAACTAAATACGCTCAATAATGACAATAATAAATACAATTAATAATCATAATTAAAACTACTACTACTACTACTACTACTACTACTACTACTACTACTACTACTACTACTACTACTACTACTAATAATAATAATAATAATAATAATAATAATATTTTTATTGCTAGTAAGTTTCAAATGAATACAAATTAATAAATACAAGAAAGATAAACTAATTTACTCCTGAATGAGTAAGACTCGGTTTGGAAGGATTCCAAAAAACAAAATAAAATTAAAATTGAGAGTGAATACAGATTAAATAGTGTTTAATATGTTTAAACCCAAACTATAAATCCAATACAATTTATTATTATTATTATTATTATTATTATTATTATTATTAGTAACTAATTTAAGTAACGTGAAAATTTGCGTTTCGTAAACAATTTTGCTGCAATAGTATTTACTGTGTAATTTGTTTATTCCTGCGGTACTATATAATACGAGTATTTTCATTTGTAACTCAAATTAACCCCATCTAGATCGTATCCTTCCAAGAAGGCTGTGTTTTCAATACTAATTTGGAGAGGATTCGTGGTTGAAATATTATATGGAATAAAATTTGTTTAATAATCTGGGGCTTGACTCATGCTATTATAAAAAGCTGCAAAATAATAGCAACAATAATAATAATAATAATAATAATAATAATAATAATAATACAAACTTACTTACAAATGGCTTTTAAGAACCCGAAGGTTCATTGCCGCCCTCACATAAGCCCGCCATAGGTCCCTATCCTGTGCAAGATTAATCCAGTCTCTATCATCATACCCCACCTCCCTCAAATCCATTTTAATATTATTCTCCCATCTACGTCTCGGCCTCCCTTTGGGGAGGCCGAGGTCTTTTTAAAATGGATCCGGTCTCCCAACTAACACTCTATATGCATTTCTGGATTCGCCCATACGTGCTACATGGCAGGCTTATGGCAATGAACCCTGCCCATCTCAAACGTCTGGATTTTAAGTTCATAATTATGTCAGGTGAAGAATACAATGCGTGCAGTTCTGTGTTTTGTAACTTTCTCCATTCTCCTGTAACTTCATCCCGCTTAGCCCCAAATATTTTCCTAAGCACCTTATTCTCAAACACCCTTAACCTAAAACCTCTCTCAGAGTGAGAGTCCAAGTTTCACAACCATACAGAAGAACCGGTAATATAACTGTTTTATAAATTCTAACTTTCAGATTTTTGGACAGCAGACTGGATGATAAGAGCTTCTCAACCGAATAATAACACTGATTTCCCATATTTATTCTGCGTTTAATTTCCTCCCGAGTGTCATTTATATTTGTTACTGTTGCTCCAAGATATTTGAATTTTTCCACCTCTTCGAAGGATAAATCTCCAATTTTTATATTTCCATTTCGTACAATATTCTGGTCACGAGACATAATCATATACTTTGTCTTTTCAATTTACTTCCAAACCGATCGCTTTACTTGCTTCAAATAAAATTTCCGTGTTTTCCTAACCGTTTATATATTTTCTCCTAACATATTCACGTCATCTGCATAGAAAGAAGCTGATGTAACCCGTTCAATTCCAAACCCTGCCTGTTATCGTAACAACAACAACAATAATAATAATAATAATAATAATAATAACAATAATAATAATAGCAATTTACTACGGTATTTTATTATTTTATGAAATAGACTCCGGGCGAAGAAGAACTATTCGTCTTTACCACCACCAGCAATACCATTTTCATCATCAGGTTGCCAGGTGACAATAAAAAACAAAAGACGTGAGCACAAATGAATGAGATGTAAAAACAGTTGAATACTCTTGGTAGACCTGACTTCACACGGTTCCAAAATTGAGACGAAGACTATAAATAGACTTCGCAGTTATAAGGGGTGTTAAATAAAGAATTGTATTTACATTAATAACCCCGGAACTGCCTAGCAAGGCTACCTATCCGGTACGCCTCCCGTAGTTGTCCCGCGCGCAGCTCCCCCCATGGCGTTGCCCCCGGCGCGCGATTGCGCAAGACGATGTATAGCACGCGCTTATTGTCCCCGTGCGTGGTATGCAACCCGGGTCGCCTAACCGGCTCTAACCAGATATGTAGAAAGTGGACACCGGGCGGGCCGTCCGCCAGGAGGACGGTGACGCAACGTCGGCTGCGCGAGCGGTGCTCAGCATGTGGCTCGCGAGTCTCGGATGACTCGTGGCGTTGTAAGAGATCTCTGTTCTCAGGGTTCCTGCACAGCCAGGGTCAGGCAATTTTTCTCCTGTCTTCTACAAAGATACGGCGACCTCTTTCTTAATTAATTTATGCCACATATCGTCGCTGAGTCTCCAAAACCCGTTATGTGTTTTTAGAAACATTTTCCAAGACAAAAAACATTGCCACTTTTAATTCTCTTTGATTTTCAAAGCCATTTTCAGCATAATTACTCTTCAAGGAACGACCACTCATATAAATTGAGGGAAAGAAGGCAGAGGACGGACACTGGAAAGTTTTCTTTTCTCAATCGTACTATCAGGGGCTGGAATGCTTTACCTGCAGACTTACTAAAGGCTTTACCAACAACCAAAAACGTATTTAAAAATAGGCTTAAGGACCTTACTAATAGACGGTAATTATACACAGTATTTAAAGGGTGTAAATGTTATGTTGTTATTGAAGTGTTGTATCAGTGAAGAATTATGTTATGTCAGTGAAGTGTGTTGCAACAGTGAAGAAGTATGTCGTGTCAGTGAAGTGTGCTGTGTAAGTCAAACGTGTTCCTGTCAGTGAAGCTTTATAGTTTATAGTGGCAGTGCAAAGAATTTGAACAGTGAAATGTTTTTGAAGTGTTAGTGAAATCAGGATAGAATCAGTGAAATGTGTCGTAGTTCCAGTGCAGTGAGTGAGTTGACAGCGAAATGAGTGTAATGTTGAAAGATACTTGTGCAGATATGAACATATACTCGTGGGTTTTAGTTCGATCTTAGTTTTAAGATACAAATTAGAATATTTCAAATGTTATTTTAAGTGATCGTTTCATTTAATTTAGTATATTCCCTGTTGTTGTTATTATTATTATTATTAATATTAGTATTAGTTATTAGTATTATTATTAATTGTATTTTTAATTAATAAGTTTATTATTGTCATTATTGAGTGTAATTAGTTACCACTGCCACCGGGTATATACCCATTGCAGTGTGAATAAATACATACATACATACATACATAATTTCATCATTTTTCTTGTAATGGTCTTCATCCACGTGGCCCTGGTTCGATCCCCGGCCAGGAGTTTGGTGGACAAAAACTTTGTAGAGAGTTTTTCTCGGGTCTCCCGTTTCCCTCTACCATTTCACCAACTCTCTCAAACTTCCTCTCATTTCATCTATCATCTGCAGTAGTAAAAATAGACTGGGGCGAGTCTTGGGGGTAGTACAGGTTTCCAGTGCTGCCCTGGGGTTTATCAGGCTACTCGTATGCGGACGGTAACTGCCTTTATCAGGGGCTGAGGCAGGATGTTCCACCTGATAGCATCTGATTCACGAATACAATCCGGGCCACTTGGCGGACTTATGTAAACATTGCACAAATGGCTAAAACATGACAAGCCACATATATTTTGTAGGTATTTTTACCATAATCCTTTGGTTTATTCTTCTCTGTAATATCGTTTCCGGCTACAAATTCATCGGACACATATTCGATTCCTGGAGGAGAAATGAAAATATTGTCTTATACGCTATGGCCTCGAAGTGACTCCTTTGTATCTTATTTGTCATATTTTTAAAGCGTATACCTTGCGCCATGCTTACCACATGGTAAGAGAGCTCCACTAATTGTCAGTCTTTACTAGAGTCAGGACATAATGGACAGAAAGCCCAATCACTAAAGAGGAGTAACAAAAGCACAACAAAATTAGAGAATTCGGTCACGGTTTCCGAGAGAACAAAAATACTATTTAATAATAATAATAATAATAACCATATAATTGGATCGGTGTCTGATAGAGTTTCCGGGTAGCTCAGTTGGTAGAGCGTTGGTACGTTTAACCAAAGATCCCGATTTCGATGCCCAATTTTCCTTCGAAATTATTCAAATCAACTTTACAGGGAGTTATACCTGTAAGCTTGAGTTGCATAATGCACGTCACTGTTCGTTAACAGAAAACCACAATTTAAGTCGCACAGTGTGCACTCAATGTTGGTTGCTTGACGGTTGTCAGCCCACTTTGTGGTCTATGGATATAGAGGGAAAAATTGGATCGGTGTCTGGTAGAGTTCCCGGGTAGCTCAGTTGGTAGAGCGTTGTTACGTTTAACCAAAGGTCCCGGGTTCGATGCTCGGCCCCGAAACAATTTTCCCTCGAAATTATTCATCATATTTATTTATTCTGGCGGAATTAAGGCCATCAGGCCTTCTCAAAGGTCCTCCCGTTCAAACGAAAACACCCACTTATAATTTTAACCTTAATTATTTTAATCTCTTTTGCCTCTATTTCACTTCCTGTTTGTCTCTCGCCTCTTTCTCTCTGTTCATTTGTTATTTTTTTTTCGAATGGTTCAGTTTCTTTTTTCATTTCTTCCTTCGTTCATCTTTTTCACCCTTCTTCTCCTTCCCTCTTTTGATTTCTTTTCACTTTCGTATTCTCTTCCTACGTTATCACTTCCCATTTTTCTCTCCCTCTTTTTCAACCGCTCTTTCTTGCTATCTTTTTCCATCTATACTTCTCCTTCCATCTCCTTTTCATTTCCCTTCTTCATTTACTCTTTTTTTCCCCTCTACCCTCTTTCTCTCTCCCTATTCTCTGCCCACTCCATTTGTTCCTATTTACCTTCTCTTTCTTTTAACTTCTCTATCAATTTTCCTCATTTCCATTCTTTTCTCTCTTCCATAACTCTCTTCTATTTTCTCCGGTTTTTTCCATTCCTATTTTTATGTATTTTCCCACCATTTTCTCCTCTCTGTTTTCTCGTCTTCCCCCTCTCTGATTTCCCTCTGTTTTCTTCTCTATTCTTCTCTTATTTTCGTCCACACCTGTGGAATAACGGTTAGCGCGTCTTGCCGCGAAACCAAGTGGCCCGGGTTCGAATCCCGGTCGGGACAATTTACCTAGATGAGGTTTTTCCTGGGTTTTTCCTCAACCCAATATGAGCAAATGCTGGGTAACTTTCGGTGCTGGACTCCGGACTCATTTCACCAGCATTATCACCTTCACGTCATTCAGACGCTAAATAACCTAAGATGTTGATAAAGCGTCGTAAAATAACCTATTTTCTCGTCTATTTTTTTCCTATTTTTGCCACTATTTCCTCCTCTGTTTTCCTCTATAATGCCCTTTATTTTTCTTCTATTTTCCAGGTGTATTATACCTTCTTATCTCGAAGACCCTATCCGCCTCTGAACTGCAAAAATAATGTGACACTATTGAACTCACTCTGTTTCAAAGTGTACATACTGAAAGCTCGTACTGTAGTCTGGGCTCAAGAACGCTAGGAGTAGAGGTTAGTGGTACGATAGAAAACGGGTTTTACCCAACCTCTGAGACAAACTGAAGAGCAATTTATGGAACCTGTATGCTAGGAATGTCACACGGACAGTGACACCTGACGCACCACCTGTTGCTTTGCCCGAATTAATAACGACAACTGACAAACGCAATAAATTTATTTCAACTCAAGTTTTCCTGTTAGCCGGAACGTGCAGTTTACCTTCATCATCACATCCTGTTAAAATTACTGCGTTAGTGCGGCAGCATTCTGTGATCTATCCACTCATATTTCAACTTATTATCTTCGTATCATCGCGACCATTCTGATAATTATATATCACCATAGTTATCATCATATCCCCATTGCAGTTTTCATTACCGGTGTCTTCTCGCTTTAATATAAAATAATTTAATTATATTCATGTCTTGCATTGCCAAGTTTTTCCGCCACTGTTAAATGTATGTTTATTGACGTCAGAAACTATTGAAAATAAACATGTAATTTATTCCAATGCAGTTTCATTTTAGCATTTATGATTTACTCATACTTATTCGTACATTGTCGTAATATTATTTCCCGTCGTCTAGACTGAGGTTCGCCTTGAAGATAGACAACTTCTCTGACATTTCCGCTAATCATACCTCCTGAAGAAAACATTGTAGGGGCACAGTGGATTTATGTAGTAAACTTTATATTACGTAAGAGTGGTAATACCAGAACTGGTAGCTACCTAGGCCTTGAACTTAATTATAAATTTGCAGAAAGAAAGAAAGAGAGAAAGAAAATACAAATATAAATATGAAAGCGCGTCTGAAATAGACAGACAGGATAAGAAAGAAAGCCATTATTTCCAGCCATACTGACAAATATATATCTATTTATTTCGTTTGTGTTCAGCTATCACAATTTTTATTTTTGTAAATTATTCTTCAGCGACATTTTAAAGAAAAATTGTGCTTGAAGCTCACAATAACGTTCAGAATTTCTAAAATCTCTTTCACAAGGCCAAATTACTGAACTTTTTCCGGAGTAAGACTCACACCACTTTGATAGTTCAGACCTTCATAAACTCCCCCTTGAAAAAATACATACGGGCGACCATGCTCTCAAATATGATGTTAGTAGTTTGGCGATGAAATAATACGAGAATTTTATTTCCTGATAGTGATATGGATACACCGTTTTTATTTTAGTCGCTCATCTTAGTAGTAACGAACCAAAAATTTGGTGTTATTTCTTTCTTCGTTGCTGTACTTACAGAAAAAAGAATAGATGTAATCAAGCAGTTAATGGACGGGGACTTAATTCTGATACCGTAGATCTTTTGCCATCGTAAACTTGAGTTAAGTGTCGAAAGACGCCGGCGTTTTTTTATAGGGTGTACATAAAAGTTTATCCGAATAATGACTGAAAATAATCTGACTAATAGAAATGTTAATTCTCTACTTCACATCACTTTTCAACTTCATAGACTTTTCAGAGACGTTGAGATCGTAGTACGATTATAATGGAGCAATGGTGGAAAGATGACAGTACAAATTGAAGTACGCAGAGAAAATCTACTGTCATAGTTGCTCTGACCACAACCCATTTCCCGTCGAAGAAAAAGAAAATCTATCCTCTTCAAGAGAAATTTTCATCCATTATAAGTTTCGTATAGTCATAGCAGAATACGAAAAATGCAGTTATTATTATATTTATTTTGTAATTTTTAAATAATTGGTAATCCTACTTTTATGCGTTATTTATTAATTACATTCAATTTATTATTATCGCGTTTTCTACCTATAACAAATGTTTGTCATGTGTTTTTTCTTAACATATGTCATTTGTTTCCTTATCAAATGACGTAAGTCATTTGTTTTCTTAATAGATGTTGCGCGTCGTTTTTTTTCTAGTCTCGTTGCTGCTTTGTTTTCTTAAACCACTGCCTGCTGAACCACATCCTATGGCTGTTTACACTGCCTGCCCAATCAACGATTATGCGCGAGTAGCCGCTAGGTGGCAGGTAGTGATATTGCATATACTGGTAATGTTAATAGCAGTCAAGGTCCGTCGATAAGTCAGGTCTTCGCACGCTTGCCATATTTGCGCCAACTCTTAGGTTTGTTTACATTGCGCTATGATTAGGTTGTGGAAGAATTTGTGTTTAAATTTATACATTTCATAAAATAAGTTTACGAAACAGATATTTCGATAACTTTCGGAGAACGCTCTGCTTGACAACAGCAACAGATGGCGCAAAGATGGCGGACATTAGTGGAATGGGATCAGAGGACCTGACTAAGAGCTGTTCGACAGCGACATCTAGCGACCTTTATAGCAGTGGGTACTGCCTGCCACCTAGCGGCAAAATGAGTTTGATTGAGCAGACAGTTTACGCAGCTATAGGATGCGATCCAGCAGGCAGTGACGGAAACAGATATTGTTCTTTTTGTATCAGGGTTTATTAAATTATATTATAAACATTTTGTTTCCCGATTTTGAAGGATCTAATTAATTATTTTAGTTATTGTTTCATAATCTATACTAATAATAAATCTGTAGCCGAAATTTTTCTGGTAATTTTCGATTTTCCAAAAATTAATTGGTCCTAACATATATAATTAACCACCCTGAAACCGAAAATCGCATTTTTGAAATTTTTGTTTGTATGTCTGTCTGTATGTTTGTTACCTTTTGACGCGATAATGGCTGAACCGATTTATATGAAAATTGGAATATAAATTAAGTTCTTGGTAACTTAGATTTTAGGCTATATGGCATTCAAAATACTTTATTTAAAAGGGGGGTTATAAGGGGTCCTGAATTAAATAAATCGAAATATCTCGCTTATTATTGATTTTTTTGTGAAAAATGTTACATAACAAAAGTTTCTTTAAAAATGATTTCCGATAAGGTTTATTCTTTACAAAATTTTGATAGGACTGATATTTAATGAGATAAATAAGTTTTAAAATTAAAATAACGCCATCTAAGACGGTGCAATGAATTAAGAACAAATGACTTCATCTATAAGGGGCCTTGGACAACAACAATCGAAACAGGGGCCTTGGACATCAACAATCGAAAGCTATTAAACATAGCCTACAGAGAATGTTTCTGTGTTTGTATGAAGTAATATCAGAAGCTAAATTAACCGATTTGTATAATTAATTATTATTTCACCATTGAAAAGTGTGGTTTCTCTAGAGGGACATATTGCTATAATGTTATTACAGTAATGTCTGAGTAAATCGAGGACAGGTAAGATTAAAATAGCTTCTTATGCACAGAAAATTTGATAGGCTATTTTGTATATTGGTTTTCTATATTTCTTAAAATAATATTTATGTACACTCATTTTAATCTCAGAGAATTAACGAACAACGAGAGTGTATTGATTTAGTATGCAGTAATAGTACGTTAGCTTAGCAATCCATTATTTTATAATTAAAATTTTAACTATGCTGAATTGAATCGTGTTAAAATACATAAAATATATATGTAATAAATGCAATGCAAAAAAAATTGGATAATGAGCGAAGCAGATTATCTTGCGCTGTTGTAAAAGTTGTTCCCTGGATCAAACGTCCTATTTTAATTATGTAATTACTTTATATTTATTTCTAACAGGTGCAGCGGAGCGCACGGGTATGGCTAGTTATTAATAATAGTTATTTAGTAGTGAAATGTTATTCGGCTTCAATGGTTTCTGTTTTTTCAAGAAATGAATTTAATTCATATGTTATTATTTATATTTATTCTTTTAACGATCGTTCTGTGTCATTTATACCTCTTATCAAATGATACTCGTTTTCTTTATTTGTTAAATAATCATTTCTTTCGTTTTTCAAATGTTATTCTTCGTAATAAAATTGTTTTCCTTGATAGGGAACGGATTTTTCCTCCAGTCTGTAGGGCCGATGGCGATGCTATCTACAAAGCGGCCAGGTCTGCCTATAACTCAAAACTCCATCTACATATAATAGGCTACATCCCCCGGTTGCGAAAGGCCAGTGTTTGGTAATTGGCTAGCCGGCGCCACCTGGAGAGGACAAGGTGAACTAGAACCTGTTGAGTGCGCCGTTATGGGCGGGAGAGGGGGAAATCGAAGGACACTTTCCTTCCGAGTTTCATGCCCGGAGAACATTGGACTGGACTCGACCTTTAAGGCCGCTTTATATCTGTGGTTAAGGGCGCTACCCACATGTCAGAAAATTGAACCGTACTTTGTTATATTTGTTAAGTGACCTAAGTTCTGAACTGTCAGTCAAGTTACAGCGAGTTCAGAATATGTGCGTCAGATACGTGTGCAACATCCGAAGATATGATCACATATCACCGTCCTTCGCAAGTCTTTCGTGGCTCCGACTTAAAGAACGTAGAAATTTACACTCCTTGTCATTGCTCTTTCGAATTCTGCACACTTCAACAACAAATTACCTTTCGTCTCGTTTCTCTTATCTATACTCTAACCACGACGTAAATACCAGATCACTTATCTATGGCGCGTGAAGTAAACCTCTTCATAGAACATCTCGTTATTAATCATCTTTTACAGTATCCACCTGCGACAATGGAATTCCCTGTCACAAAGTATTAGGGGCTGCAAGACAATAAACACTTTTAAAAACAGTTTAAAAGATAACCTTCTTAGCATTTCACTTCAATCATACTGACTTAAGCTATCACTGTCTACATTGTTACTCCTTCCTTTAGATATGCATCCTGATAGTGCTGTATTTTAAAAATTGTCTCATAATAATCTCTTTCTATTATCTAACATTATTTGAAATACACTCAGGGACAAAAAAACCGGACACTTCTATATTTGCTTGTATTTTGTTGCCAATTATTTCAAAATGAAACCATACCCATTTAAACAAAATAATGTTTCATTTAGCACCTTATACGACAACATTTGAAAAAATAAAAATCTCTGATGAGAAAATTTACAAAAAATTATAAAGGGCGTATAACTATGGCATCGTTTGGTCTAACTGTTTTTTTCATTTTATGGTGCCTTAAACATTAAAACTCTTTTTAGTAACGGGTATTACCCCCTCTGGCTTGAATAACTGAATCCATACGTCTTGGCATGCTCTCAATTTGGTTAGCAATGTCTTCTTGAGGAATAAGTTCCCATTCTTCGCCAAGTGCTCGCCTCAACTCTTGTAACGATTCTGGTCTCGGTGTCTATTCTTAACACGCCGTCCCAGCATGTCCCACACTTGTTCAATTGGGTTCATGTCTGGACTCCTTGCTGGCCATGGAAGAACATGGATTCCCACTTCTTGGAGATAATCTCCGACCGCATGGGCAATATCCGGCCGTGCATTATCATGCATTAAAACAAAATTATCGCCTACAAATTGGCCAAATGGCACAACATGATCAGCCAAACATTCATTTATATACCTATCAGCTGTTAGTCTTCCATTTTCAACAAAAACCAACTCTGTACGAGCATCCGTACACACTCCTGCCCAAACCATCACTCCACCACCTCCATACAGCAAATTTTCGGAAATGCAACACTGTGAAAATCGTTCTCCCTCCTTCTCCAAACTCTTTCACGTCCATCAGGTGAGTAGAGATTGAAACGGGATTCATCAGTGAACAGAACACAGCTCCACTGTCCATTTCTCCAATCCCTGTGATCATTTGCAAAACGCAGTCGTTCAACTCGATGCATCCTGAGAAGTCTGGGACCAGTTGCAGGCCTACTTGATATCAGTCCACTTGCTTTCAACCTCCTTCTAACTGTTTTGGCCGAAATTGGGCGTCCATGCATGTTAACAAATTGCTGGGCTACACTAGTAGCTGGCAGGTTGCGCTCCCTAAGAACTCTCAACACCATATACCTGTCTTCATTTGGATTTGTAGCTCTTGGACGACCTGAACCTGGTCTTCTGGGATATTCTAGAGTCTCTCTATACCGTTTTATGGCATCATGGGTTGTGTTTCTAGCCATATTCATAACATTTGCAATGTAACGTACACTGCGTCCATCATCGTAAAGGGCTACAGCTCAAGCCTCATCTTCAGGTCGCATCTTGTTTTAAGACAAATGTTACAAGCCCACTTAAACTAACAAAATGTAAAAATAAAGAAATAACGAATGATAACGATAATGAAGCACAAAATGGTTGAGACAAAATTGTTATAGCTGAGACTCCGAAAGCAAAATTGGAATATTTGTTTGTAATAGCTTGTTTATAAAACAAAAAACAATCAAAAATGTATACACGTCTCCATAACAACAGATGGCTACCATAATATTGTATGAGAAGATAATATTTTGCAAAAATACCAGCAAATATTAAAGTGTCCGGTTTTTTTTGTCCCTGAGTGTATATTAACATTCTATGTATTTTAGCTTAATTCTGCTACATAGTTTGTATTTCAGTGTTTAATTAATAGTTCATAGTATTTTGTTGTTTAATTCGTAAATAACTCTTGTATACATGTAGCTCTTATCTAAATAAAATTGTTGAATTCTTTGTAAGTTGATACATATGTATGTATACTTTTTCTGGTTGAGTGGAAGAGAAGGCCTTACGGCCTTAACTCTGCCAGCTAAAATAAATTATTATTATTATTATAATTATTATTATTATTATTATTATTATTATTATTATTATTATTATTATTATAATACCTGAGAACTAAAACAAACTACTCATGAAATTTGGATCGTTATGTGAAATATGTCAATAACTACAAAGTATGACCCATATATCGTAAAAACACGAAATATACACAATATTTTATTCAATATTGTTAAAAAGCATGTTTGTGGCTTTTGTTTCTGCCAATTTTTCAGTCGCTTGGCAACGCCAAATTTCTGTATTTTGTCTATGGACATTGTGTACATTCACTTTTACACTCTCCATGACTTTAAAAAAAAAAAAAAAAAAAAAAGATTTCTGTAGTCGACTGCAACAATATTATTCAATCTTATGTTTATTTTGATGCAAATTGGTTTTGGTGGTGACTAATAGAGGGCCACAATGAATTCAGTGTCAATTTTTTACAGGCGCTGTGGTCCCTATATCTAATGTGGACAATGAGAGGGGCTTTTCACGAAAATTTTCACCGATACAATGTTAGTTTATATTTTGATGATGGAATCAAACACAATATTTTCACCGAATGTTTGGTTTAATAATCAATGCACAAATTTTCTAGTACAATGTACTAGAAACCATGCTTAGTTTATATTTTGGTGATGCTGATTTGGTTTATAATCAATGCCTAGCAAATAGAGATATCTGTAAGAAAAAAAATTATATCAAACACAATATAATACATTTCATTGACAATTTATTTCAAGAAATACTCACAGAAATAGGCCAGGTTTAACACCAAAATCACCCATTGTATTTCACCAAAAAATACGGTGCTTATACGACAGATATCTTGTCGTGGAAGGATGTGACAGAGTAAATATTATATTTGACATTTATTTATTTATTTATTTATATTTTAATTTTATTTATCTAAATGTAACTTATTATATCTATTCATGTCTCAATCAGTCTGTCTGTGTCTCCGTTTATCTAGCTAATCTGTCTTTATTTAATCTATCTGCTCCAATCTAATCTATTCTAATTTATATCTTCTAACGTGTCATGCGTTTATTTATTTTTTCAATTCTCGTATTTATTTATCCTATTTTGGACTTATGATATAAATAGGAACATTCATTCTTAATTTTCTGTCCAAGGGCAGGTCTTTCATTGCAAACCCAGCATTCTACAATCTTTCCTATTTTCTGTCTTCCTCTTAGTCTCCGCATATGATCCATATATCTTAATGTCGCCTATCATCTGATATCTTCTTCTCCCCCGAACTCTTCTCCCGTTCACCATTCCTTCCAGTGCATCCTGCAATAGACAGTTTCTTCTCAGCCAGTGACCCAACCAATTCCTTTTTCTCTTCCTGATCAATTTCAGCATCATTTTTTCACCTACTCTTTTCAACACAGCTTCGTTTCTTATCCTGTCTGTCCATTTCACATGCACCATTCTTCTCCATATCGATATTTAAAATGATTCTAAATATGAATATATTAGGCCTCTAATTTTTTCATATTAAGCCCATACGTGATAACAACATAAATTTAGATTTTATTGTAAAGTATGAGCTGAAAATATGTCGTAGCTTACAGTTGATAGAGGATGATCGTTCCTCGCCAAATGGATTTGCGATTCTGTTGGATACAAAACCTTTGAGATTCAGGGTGCTAGTTGTAGTAGTGTTGGTGGTGGTAGTAGTATTTTATTTTACGTCTTTTTAAACTGAAAGAGATATTAATCGTCGACATTCATCGTGGGTGAGAAATAGTCAAG
The DNA here is from genome assembly GCA_025594305.2 of Periplaneta americana. Taxonomy (NCBI): domain Eukaryota; kingdom Metazoa; phylum Arthropoda; class Insecta; order Blattodea; family Blattidae; genus Periplaneta; species Periplaneta americana. Next base: position 11,633,247 of record JAJSOF020000035.1, read on the forward strand.
AAATTTTGCTGGAGCACCCTCAGGGATATGTTATTCTACGTTTGAAATCCATACGAATTAACGATTTTCAGAATAAAAAAAATACTGATTGACTTTGTAACTTATTTACTTTTTAATATGAGGAATTTACCTCATATTAACACTGTAAAGACGTTGAAAAGTTAATCAGTGATTATATAAGTGTTAAAAGTGTATATAGAACAATAAAAAGACTATTAAAAGAACGTGCTGCAAGAATTGTAGATTGCATGACAGGACTGTACTTTAAAAAATGATTGCGCTTGTTTGATGCCTTTTTGTTTCTCTCTTTCCGCAACCAGTTCTTCAATTCACTTTATTTCAAAGATCATGGCCACCAACGTCTTTGCACTCGAAGGCCATCCGCAACCTTACCGGCATTTCTGCATGCTGATGCTACTTTTTGTTGTCATTTACAAAACGGTTTATATTACATTGCTATATCAGTAACAGATGCCAAATTGCAACTTGGCATCAATGGCGGATTCCATTCAAAGCTTGTTAGACGCTTTTCTTTTGTTTCTCGCATTATATTCAAAGTATGTCTGTTACATAAGATAACATGTACAACTGGTATATTTACGGCTAAAAATATCTATAAATTGTATGTAAATCTAATGAGGACTAAAAATAAATGTAATATTATCAATGTTGCCTGAATTATTTCAAATTGAGTTATCGATGGTGTTTGAATCTCTTGCGTATGATAATATATTACCGTCATGAGATTACCTGGTATTATTGATATGAAGAAAGCCTTCGACAGAGTAGATAGAAAAAATTATTGAATATTTTAGCACATGATGGTATTCCAAATCAATTAATAACAGCTATTTACAGTATTTATAATAATTAATAATAATAATAATAATCATAATCATAATCATAATCATATACAGGTTAGGATTGAAAACAAATATTCAGAATGGAAACGAATAAACCAAGGAGTGAGACAGGGTTATAGTTTATCTCATCTATTATTTATAATATACATGAATCACATTATTAAGGAATGGAGATTGAAACCATATGGAAGTATACCGATAAGTCGTTTGTCCCAAATAGATACCTTATTATTTGCAGATGATATTGTGTTTATGGCAACTTCAGAAGATAATTTACAACGTTTGGTTTACAACTTTAATCAAATGGCAGAAAGTTTCAATATGGAAATTTCAACTGACAAATCTAAAGTGATGGCTTTTTTAGGGAAGGAACCAGTCCGTAGCAAAATAAGATCATTGAACAAGTCAAAAATTTTAGTTATCTCGGTTACCAAATTTCATATGAAGAAGAAAAGGATTTGAATGAGAAAATTATTAAATTCAACAGAGCAATGGCGATAATTAATCAGATATTCAAACCAACCTTAGTACAAAAACACACGCGCACCAGAATTTATAAAACATTTTAGACCTGTACTCTGTTTTGGTAGTGAAAAGCTTTGAATGAGACGATTATTAATATTGATTCAAAGCAAAGATTAACGGCGGCGGAAATGAAATTTATGCGTCAATAATAAGATCGAGATACAAGAGAATGGATCACATTAGAAATTTTGACATTATGAAAGAACTGCAGATTTGAACCGATTATGGAATACCTATTAAATACAGACAAAACTGGAGATCACATGTCATCAGAATGCCTCAATTCTAGAATTCCACGACAAATTTTAAATTACCATCCTGTGGGCAAGAGATCCTAGGGCAGACCGTTTGAATGTTGCCAAGAGACCAACGGGCCACTTTAGCCCAATACATGCAAAGATGATGATGATGAGATTAAAGACACGTATATAATATATGGCTGGTTATTTTTGAGAAAATTATTAAATTCAACAGAGCAACAGAGCTTTTTTTAGATTTGCCTCTATTAAAAATTGTAGGGGACTATAAACGCTCAAAATTGCTGACGTGCACTACAGCCCTAGTAAGCATAAATAAAAAAGGGACGTCTATTTATGAAAGTTGATGAATTTTCTAAATATATCGTCCAACGTGTTGTGTACAAGCAATTCCATCGCGGTATCTGTCCTTCAGTGGATGAATAAAAATTATATTAAGCAGTTAACGAAAGAGATCCTGTATTTCCACATGGAAAAACTATATTTTACAGGGTTTCTAGGATTTCCTTCCAGTAAAATCTCAGGGTCCACCACTGTGGAGTAACGGTTAGCATATCTGACTGTGAAACGAGCGGGCCCGGATTCAAATCCTGATTGGGACAAATTACTTGGTTGAAGATTTTTCCGGGTTTTCCCTCAACCAACTAAGAGCAAATGCTGGGTAACTTTCGGCGCTGGAACCTGGACTCATTTCGCTGGCATTATCACCTTCATATCACTTTAACTTCAGATAACTGTAGCAGCTGATAAAGCGTTGTAAAATAACAAGTTAAAATTTATTTTATAATGCCTTTATACAATCCACAAGGTCCTCACCTACTAGATTTTTATGTTTCTGGCTTTAGTGATAACGATGAGGAAGAAACTGTATGCCTTATTTTTCTTATGTTGTAGTCTTGCGCACCATAGTGACCACATTACCATGGAGTCATATTGATTACGAATACGGCCTATGTACAATTACTAGTTAAAGCCCTGTTCAAGTTAAAAATCTTTATGGCTTGTGAAACTCAATAAATACTACTACTACTACTACTCTACTAAATACTACTACTACTACTACTACTACTACTACTACTACTACTACTATTTTATTTATTTTAGTAGGTTATTTTATGATCTTTATCAACATCTTAGGTTATTTAATGAGAAAATCTGAATGAGATGAAGGTGATAATGCCAGTGAAATGAGTCCGGGGTCCAGCACCGAAAGTTACCCAGCATTTCCTCATATTGGATTGAGGGAAAAGCCTCAACCAGGTAATTTGCCCCGACCGGAATCGAACCCAGAAACCTGGTTTATGAGAAAGTTACACAACACAGAACTGCACGCATTGTATTCTTCTCCTGACATAATTAGGAACATTAAATCCAGACGTTTGAGATGGGCAGGGCATGTAGCACGTATGGGCGAATCTAGAAATGCGTATAGAATGTTACCATTGGGAGACCGGAGGGCAAAAGACCTTTGGGGAGGCCGAGACGTAGATGGTGAGGATAATATTAAAATGAATTTGAGGGAGGTGGATATGATGATAGAGACTGGTATTAGTCTCTGTCAGGATATAAACGACCGATTGTGGGTTTACGTGAGGGCTGCAATGAACCTCCGGGTTCCTTAAAAGTTGATGAATAAATAGTAGTAGTAGTAGTAGTAGTAGTATCTAGTAGTGGATAATAAAAATAATAATAATAATAACGAAAAGAATAATAATAAAACATTTTTACAGGGCTAAGAGGGATGAAAATTACAGGAGAATGGAGAAAGTTACACAACACAGAACTGCAGCGGGCATTGCATTCTTCTCCTGACAAATTAGGAACATTAAATCCAGACGTTTGAGATGGGCAGGGGCATGTAGCACGTATGGGCGAATCTAGAAATGCGTATAGAATGTTAGTTGGGAGACCAGAGGGAAAAAGACCTTTGGGTAGGCCGGTCCTCAGACGTAGATGGTGAGGATAATATTAAAAGAATTTGAGGGAGGTGGGATATGATGATAGAGACTGGATTAGTCTCTGTCAGGATATTGATTACCGATTGTGGGTTTACGTGAGGGCTGCAATGAACCTCTTTATGGTTCCTTAAAAGCCATAAGTAGTAATAGTAGTAGTAGTGGTAGTAGTAGTAGTAATAATAATAATAATAATTTTAATAATAATAATAATAATAATAATAATAATAATAATAATAATAATAATACATTTTTGGGGCTAAGAGGGATGAAGTTACAGGAGAATGGAGAAAGTTACGCAACACAGAACTGCACGCATTGTATTCTTCTCCTGACATAATTAGGAACATTAAATCCAGACGTTTGAGATGGGCAGGGCATGTAGCACGTATGGGCGAATCTAGAAATGCGTATAGAATGTTAGTTGGGAGACCGGAGGGAAAAAGACCTTTGGGGAGGCCGAGATGTAGATGGTGAGGATAATATTAAAATGAATTTGAGGGAGGTGGGCTATGATGATAGAGACTGGATTAGTCTCTGTCAGGATAAGGACCGATTGTGGGTTTACGTGAGGGCTGCAATGAACCTCCGGGTTCCTTAAAAGCCATAAGGAGTAGTAGTAGTAGTAGTAGTAGTAGTAGTAGTAGTAGTAGTAGTAGTAGTAGTAGTAGTAGTAGTAGTAGTAGTAGTAGTAATAATAATAATAAAAGCGTGCTATACGTTGATACAAAAAGAGACGTAGAAATTTATTTGTCTCGCATGGAAACTGTTCATATATTTATTTGTCTTATTTTATTTTTTCTATTTTGTCTTAACCGCTAACTTCACACATTTTTTTATCACAAAAATGCTGCACGTGAATACCCGGAGCAAATACGACCCTTCCCTATAGTACGAAACAAGTGACAAGTATTATTATTATTATTATTATTATTATTATTATTATTATTATTATTATTATTATTATTATTATTTTTTTGTCGCCCATTAAAAGTTTAGTTAATTTTGGTTCTGAGAATCTACGTTCACAAAACTCATTACATATCACAGTTGCCATAGTTACTTCCAGGTTCATTATTTCTTCGATTTATATTTAACGAATTATTTCTGAGTTTTTATATCCATACAAAGTTTGGTTATAACTGGCTCAGAACGTAGAACTTGTTACAGGAGACACAAACACATACTGACACACTTACTTTTTTCAAAATGGGCCTAAAAATATATCCAAACTGAGTCGATGAAGATCGATATCAGAAAGTAATAAAGTTGTGTCTCCAGTGCATCTAGTTGAGTAGCAGAGTCTCGCAGGAATGTGTGTTTGGTCCATAAACTCAGCTGGCCTTGAAGGTCTTGCATCCAGTTTTTATGGACAGGCAATATCCAAACCTGATTCACGCCTTTTTGTTCCTCGCTCGCATCCCTGCAAGGTCGTCGTTCAGGTTCGGTGCCGTGCGCTGACGTGTCCGTACCTCGAACCAGGGCTTGGGCATTTTGAGTCAATAGATCCAAATGTAAATATTGTTCTCATGAAGTTGTGTATCACATTTACATATTCAGCAAGCGCGAAATTGAATTTCTGTGATATGTAAGAAGATTTAACACATTCTGCCTTCAACATTGATTAAATTAATTCTATTTGGTTTGCTGCTGAAACTCGTTCCAATACCCTCTTGAAAATCTGCAAGAAAAAGATTGATTTATTGTATAGATATGTATGTTTTGTTTTGGTTTGTTTTATTTTCATTTTTTTATTCTCTGCCGAACCATAAATGAAACGCAGAATATTTTCAATTTATGGCTTCATTTTTAAGAATATTTTTTAAGGAAAATATTAATTTTAATTTAGATTTTACAGTATCATTGTAAATAGATCGATTTTTCTTTTTCAACAACAATAACAATAAAATTTAAATTAACAAAAATTATTGAGAAATTAATAACAATAACAGCTACGTTTAAATATATTAAATACGAAATTATATAATTAAAACGGATACAAGAAAATTATTGCTGGTATTTGTCACGTGATAGCAGTTGAAGTATGCCACTCACTTAGTCTAAGTTTTCTTTTTGGCACACCTACATGGAAACTGCTGTTTTTCATAACACATTAGAAAGTTCTTCTTTGCTGTAATCGTAGGGCAAAAACATTGTTAAATTCATTTTTCCGTACAAATACCGCAAGCTGTCATAGTAACATAATATAGTTGTAATTAGACGTACTATAAAGATAATGTAATATTAGAAGGCATTGACTTCCAGCCACAAAGATCTCAATAGTCTGTGATTAATTATTAATAAGTTAATTAATTCACATATACAGGATGTTTCAGAAATACTTTGAAAAACCTTGGGGGCATGTTCCTTATACCAAAACAAGAAAAAAAGTTCATATAAATATATGTCCAAAAATCCTCAGTTTTTAGTTTTTAATGAAAGAACATAATGAAAAATATGTTAGATATTGTCAGCTTGGTAGCAAGTTTTGGAACGTTACTCAATTCAGAAACTCATAACAAATGTTCAAAATGTTTTCCTCTTGCTTCCACACACGCATGGACTCTTCGGATCATGGATCCTTGGCAACACATAGCCATCTAGGATACAATTGGTGCATCAGCAGACTTGTATCGATAATATCATTCGATTATCTAACAAAATTAATATTATTATCATTGATAACAAAAAACTGAGGGTTTTCGGACATATGTTTATATGAACTTTTTTTTCTTGTTTTGGTGTGAGGAACATGCCCCCCAAGGTTTGTCAAAGTATTTCTGAAACAACCTGTAGTTTCCACTTAGTTATGCCACTATATTGCACGTAACTAGTACGAATTTCGCGCATTCGTTTCGAAATTCCGGACTCTGCTAACGTCTGTCCATACACAAAACTATCTCTTTCTACCCTAGTTACGTAAATACCTATTGTGCGAGATCGTACGTATTTGCTTGGTTTCCGCACAAAACCAATCCGCGGAAAGTCTAAAATTCCACATTCAGTATTCCCAACGTAACACACATAACAATTTCCCTCTTCTTACCGCTTAATATTGATTTTACTGCTTTAGACTTTTAACATATTATTTTTAGAGACGTTCAATATAGTATTAATTATTAATTGAAATTTACCACTGCAATTTCACCTAAATTGCACTGTTAATTATTGTTTTTAAATATTTGCAAAAATTAAGTAAAGTCTACTACTCCACGAAATTTATTGCATTCCTGATACAAGTAACATTAAGGAAGCCGTGAAAAAATTAACAAGATTCCAGATGCCGATGTTATTACTGCAATATGTTATATAAATAATATTGTTAAAATATTAAAATGAAAAATAAATCATTACATAACCTTACCGTTTGTTTTAAGTTCGCATTTATAGACTGGGAGAAAAAAGACAGACGTATATCACGGCCTGCTGGAGTATAGTAAACACAGAAAACATTTTATAGCAACAATGTTGAAGAAAGATATTTTGGTTTTCCGAAGTTGCCGTCATTAAACAGAAACCAAGATGGAGATTTCATTGCAACTAATTAAACATTCGTCTTTCAGGCATGTAATAAACGATCTTCGCACAAAATAATGTACGATACACGAGCGGTATGTTTGTTTTCATGTTCTCGGAAATTAAAAAGCTCAACTACGTTTCGCTTTTTCAATCTTTCTCGAACATGAAAACGTCAACATACCGCTCTTGTAACGCATATTACTATTGTACGAGATCGTGCGTATTTGCTTGTTTTCCGCACAAAACCAATCCGCGGTAAGTCTAAAATTCCACATTCAGTATTCCCAACCTAACACACATAACAATTTCCCTCTTCCTACCGCTTAAGTGACATATTGATTTTACTGCTTTAGGCTTTTAACATATTATTTTTAGAGACGTTGAATATAGTAATAATTATAAATTGGAAACTTACCACTGCAATTTCACCTAAATTGCACTGTTAATTATTGTTTTTAAATATTTGCAAAAATTAAGTAAACTCTACAACTCCACTAAAATTACTGCATTCGTGATGCAAGTAACATTAAGGAAGCCGTGAAAAAATCAACAAGATTCCAGACTGAAAGATATTTTCCATTTCTAAACATCTCCTTGACCGGCAAAATTAAACTTTCCGATGTTATTACTGCAATATGTTATATAAATAATATTGTTAAAATATTAAAATGAAAAATAAATCGTTACATACCCTTACCGTTTGTTTTAAGTTCGCATATATAGATTGAGGGAAAAGAAGACAGACGTATATCACGGCCTGCTGGAGTATAGTAAACACAGAAAACATTTTAAAGCAACAATGTTGAAGATAGATATTTTTGTTTTGCAAATTTGCCGTCATTGAACAGAAACCAAGATGGAGATTTCATTGCAACTAATTAGAAATTCCTCAACTACGTTTCGCTTTTTCAAACTTTTCCTCGAACATGAAAACTTCAACATACCGCTCTTGTAACGCATATTACTATTTGTGACAGGTGTGATATATATCTCAGTGGATATTTCCACGATTTCTTTCCAGTATTTTGTTCCTCTTGTTTACCAATTGAGCTGCTTTGAATATTCTCAGGTCATAATAGGATATAATTTCGTGTTGACCATTTATTTTCTGGGTCATGTATATTAATGTGGTTGTACTTTGCTGTCCTGTACTGATATATATAAAAGCTTCGTCAAATAAATACTTGAAACATTCAGGATGAGGAACCCATTGGTTAGTACAGTGACTGGAGAAGTATTTTCTTGTACTTTAGCTTGCATACATTAGCTTAGGAACTCAAATATATATTAGTGATATTTGGTGTGAATGAAGTTTTCTCTAAATGAAAAACAGTGGAAGAATTTGAAAGTGAATTCATTTGAGGTAATGAGATTTTTTTTATTGAATCGCTAGGCAAATAGGATGTGTGGCCAAGTATGATTTAAGACTTATTATTATGCTCAGTATGGCAGAAACAACCAACGTTTCGGAACAACGTTTTATCTCAGTTATGAGAAAACACAAAGAAAGAGGAAGCTAGGGGGTAATATTGGTAATATACTTTGTATGATGGACGGCACTGTTTCGGCACTGCTATCGTATCTTCTTCACCATCTTTTGAACTCTCTTGGGTAGTTCAAGAGATGCTGACGAATACATACCAACGTCGAAACGATGCCGTCCATCATACATTATATAGTACCTTTTTTCAACAATTATTCTAACACTTTTAAAGTTCAAAGTTTTTAAGAAAGTTTTATATTTTATAACAAGTGTTAAAGTGAACATCAAATACAAAACTAATGTTGGATTATGGAGAAAAGCTCCTAGTAACGGATCCAACAGGTAGAGTCCTCCCCTTTCTTTGTCTTCCCTGGTAATGAATCCAATTTGTAGTTCCGAAACGTTGGACATTTCTTCATTCATGGCACTATGCAAAAATAAAAGAATTTTAGTGTTTATTTCATTTAGAACGGTATCTGAATTGAAGGGTTCAGAATCATAGTGGGCCAAGCACCATTTATTAAAAACGGAAAAAGCAAGGGTTAAGGGTAAGTAAATACTATAGTTTAATGAAGATTGACATATCATTTAGTTTTAATGTGTATACTTTATATTACTTGCTATAGCCTATATTTCCATTGAATTATGGTGATAACTTCATTTTAACCCTTGTTTTCTACAATTTTAGTAATTGGCGTTTGGCCCACTATGGTTCTTAACCCTTCAATTGAAGTCGCACATTTTGTTACTGTTTTATATTTCAATACATTTTGTTAATGCATTTTAAGACAAAATATCTGTGAGAGTTTTGATAACACTGTCGGACATTTTTCAACTAGATTGTAGTGAATCGTTGTGTAGGATTCTCAGACGTATGACGTCAAGTCTCCACTTAAAACATAAGAGCTCATATTGGGAGGGGTTGACCGAAGGTAAAGTGGATTTTCCACGCTGGTGGTTTGAATTTAAATCTCAGAAAGGTGAAGCGATATTTGTGGTATACAAAGATTATGTTTTGGGTGTTTTTTTTAGTAAACTTCTTTTCCTGTGCCATCATTCTACATATTTTTTTCTATTGATCGTCATCATAGTTATCAACATAATCATCATCATCATGATTCGTCTGCCGTGATGCATCACGAGCAACGTTTACCGCGGCAAAGTTTTTCCCCAAAATGGGGAACCTTGTCTGAAAGATGACCAATAATTTACTCGTCTATAAGGGGGAGTAACATCGGGAAAATACCAAAAAAATAGGAGGGTTGGAAATGCACAACTATGTTCTCTGACCAGAATCACAGCTCTATCTTAACATTTACATGAACTGTTATCAGATTATTATAAGATATAACTAAAGTTCTTTTTTTTTAATGGAAGTAATTATTGCTTCCTTAAAATAAAACAACATTTTCCTTTGTATGATTCTAAAAAAATACATTTTCTTTGTTTGCAGGCAACTGGTTTACGACCGATGGTTACAGAATATGATCCCAAGAAGAGAGGCGCAAGGACTGAACTAGCGGACCTCGTATTAACAAAGTGAGTATGAAATTGGAATTCAGAAAATTATTTAATTTTATTGCATAAGAATATAATGCAAAACTGGCTAAACTGGAGAAATGATGTGGAACCGTCGAACCGTGCCGTTACTATGACAACGAAGTACACAATGTCGCCAAAGCGATAAATAACTATGGCCGCTGCGAATATTTTCTTGAAAGACGAGTTATTTTCCCTGGATAAAAAATACAATTCCAAACCGGCCATAATTATTTACAGTCTTGGCGAAGAGTACTCCAAATTTGCCTTCGTCGATTTCAACGATATTCCCTGAACCATATATTTTGTCCTTCATTTCGCTCTGTTAACACATTATAATATCTTTCAAAATCCGTATTTTCTTTTAGTGCACTTAAAAAATTTCAAATAAGTCTCACTAAGCTTTGCACTTGACCATTGCAGTCAGTTCTTAAAGAATATAGTCACGAATTTATTTTACTAACAATATATCACTTCTCACTGGCTAAAATATCACTGCTCTTTTGTTTCACATGACCCAGTACGGCTCGGTCACTATAGCAACGAGCATAGTTGGCGCTTCTGTAACGCATGCATTGTCCAGTTGTTCCAAAAAATTAATATTCGTGGATTGATTGCAGGTATAAGTGTGAGAAGAATGGAGTGCCCATCACAGCTGTTGCTGGTTCAACAACTCCACTGGTGGAGAAACCAGCCCTGGACGAGGAAGCGGGATACAATCCATTCGAGCACCGGAACCTCACGCACCCCACGAGGTGAGTTGGAATTTCGACTCAAATATTTTATGTAATTTAATATTAAAAAGATTACAGAACGATTCATATTAGAAATGTTTGAAGGGGGCAGAACTTAGAGAAAAAGCTTGTCACCTTCAGAAATTTATGTAATAATGTACCATCCTGTATGTGAATAATATTAACCAAACAGGCACTACAAAACATTCAGGCTATTTCTATTTTATATTTAAAAATAAAACACTTGAATTTCAGTTTGGATATTAGATTCGAAATTCTGTATTGAAATAGGGTTAGAATATTACCACAGTCTACTATATACAGTCACGAAGCTTGAGTTTTGAGGGTGCTAGAAACAATAGACTGTGACGATACTATTTTGCATTGCCTGTAATGAGGCGATATTAGCGATCCTAGTGGTGAGCAACTATCTAATGTTTGCATGTTTACTACGTATTGAGCTTCGACTGTATATTTGATACTAGACTGTGATATTACATTCAAATTTTTGTAGGCATACATAAAATATTTGGAAACTGAAATTAAATTTCGTAGAAAAACGAACTAAAATTTAAATTCTTATAAAAACAAACATTTTAAGCTATTTCTAGACTTTAAACGTACGATATTTTTACCTGGAATGGCTTGACACATAAAAATCTGTTTTTATCAGCTGAAAACTCGTATTTCGCGAACCCGTGATATCTCTACACTAATTAGTATAAATTAAAGTTAACCTTTTTTATGAGTTCTGGACTAATGTAGTTTTGGAAACAAAAAATACGAATGCATTAAAAGGACAAAAAAAATGCTTGGACAAGTGTTTTTAGGAAAATTAGTGCATGTTATTTGCTATGGCAACCGTAACTCGTTTAGATATAAATATGGACTCATGTTCTTTTACAAATAACCGCTCTAGTTATCTAGTTGTTCTAAAAAGTAGAAATAAGTCATAACAGTAAAATTACTTCTGCTTTGGAGTTTATAGTGATAATAGTATTACTAAAGCTCTTCGGACAAATCTAAAATCAAAGAAAGATTCCGTACCCCAAATTACTGATTAAGTTTTTATGTAACATGAAATTGTGTTGAATTTAAGGACTAGTTGTGCAGTGTTTAAATTTTTCATTGTCTTAAGTAAGGCACATCTTTGTCATGGTACGAAATAGTACAATGTAACTTCTTTCTTTGCAGCGACTTGGACACTCTTATACATCTACTCAAGGGCAGCTTAGGATCCGGAATTTTGGCTATGCCAATGGCATTTATGCATGCTGGTCTTGCATTTGGCGTAGTTGCCACGTTTACGATCGGCTTTATCTGCACATATTGTGTACATATTTTGGTAAGTATACAACAGTCTAATATTACTATAATCCTATACTTATTGTCTTGTCTTCATAGCTCTAATAGAACAAGTAAAATATTAGTATACTAAATTGCAATTTTTAATATATGTAACAATACAGAATAAGTTATATTCTGTCTCAATTTTTCAACTTAGTCTGCGTCCAAGAGTATAATTTTATTGTACTCTTATATAAATTGACCTTTACACAAGTAGGGGAGTAGTGGGTACAGTGAGACACAAAATATTAAGACATATGTATGCAAGTGATAATTCAAGTATTTTTAAAATCAAGTGCAATAGAAATAGGCATTAAAACATGGAGTATAATAATACATAAACAAAAATGTTAATAGATGAAGGACATAATATACAATACGTGCTTGTCAAAAATGCAAATGTCTCACTGTTCCCATTCAGGAGGGTACAGTGAGACACCACAGTGTCTATTAACGGACATTGAAATGATTAACATTTATTTCAAAAGAAAACAAAAACTTGCTGTCTCTTTATCTTGACATGTTCTGTAGGCTTATTTAGAATTATTTTGGTGTCTGACTTCGAAACCATTGAAACATCTGGAACATTTGGAAAAGTGAATTTTCCAGGACATTTCAAACTTTTGTGAAAAAATGAAATGAAGTTTTGGTGACAACAAACCTTGTGATTATAAGAATTTAATGTAATTCTTCATTATTTTTTAACATTTTCTTAAATTTTGTGAATATGAAACCATTAAAACGTAATGTATCCATTATTTTAAGCTACAGTTCCTAAATTGGTTACTAATATGTTCATTTTTAATGTTAGTTACCGATAAATGTAATATAATTACAGTTTATTTTTGCAAATCATTGGTACATGGGAACAGTGAGACGTCTCAGTGTACCCTTCAATGGTATGTCTCACTGTTCCCTTTACGCATAGTTCACTTCAAAATTAAAACAAGAAAGACGAAACTTTGCCAAACATAATCTCAAATACCATAGTATTAGGTACGAAAACATTCATATTTATATCTCATTTGTATATCCAATATAATCTTCATTAAACACAAGCCAAAATTTTACTTCTAGAGTGAAAAATTACGAATTATTTTTTCATCATTCGTCTTTATAACTAGAATCAAATCGAGTATGAAAATACTGTTACTTTACTCATGCAGCATACAACTCCACTGTTACCAACATCTCAACATCTCCCTCTCTTACTGTACCCACTTGTCCCCTATAAGTTAGTGTATTAATAGTAAAGTTATTTACGATACAAGTGTTAAAAATGTTTTTTTATTTTGCGAGTAGGGATGTTTGCGAAACGAGGTCATGGGCTCAGTGAACAAAATAAAATAATTTTTAACATGTATATCGTACACTATTGTTTTTGGATAGCTGTTTAATCGTACTGATATAGATACAATTCACCTGACTTCTACTGCTGCATTCCCTCTCATTATAATAGTGAAACTTTATCACATTCAATTCAGACGGTTGTATAGCTTAGAGTTAGTGCAATAACTGCAGATCGAGGGCAAACCTGCTCCTAGCTTTTCATAAATATATTTAATCTTTAATTATCTCATATAATTATGAATGGAATAGTTGTTGAAGGAATTAATTTAATTTGTGCATGTTTCCTAATCAAAATTAGCTATTTTTTTATTTACCTGAGTTTGTTTGAACCTCTTTATTGATCGGTTGCGATTGCTGCAGTGCAACATCTGGTGGGAAACAATTGACAATCGGCAGAAACAGTTGAAATTCAGTGTTAAAAATGCTTTCCGCACGCTACTGTATAATAATCAATTTTAACACACTTGCCTATGATAAAAAGTCTACTTTTAGGAATGACTGTTTAAAAATGTATTATAGATAAGATGTCGAACTGAGAAATGAAGGCAAGCTTTCTGTTTTGTCTAGGTGAAATGTTCGCAAATTATATGCAGAAGGATACAGGTGCCATCTTTAGGCTTTGCAGAATTGGCGGAGGCCGCTTTTCTGGCTGGACCCAGCGCGGTTCATAAGTTCTCAGGGGTGGCCAGGTGAGTGATGCTCTTATGTTTATTATTAATCCTGTCATATTTTTATAATAACATGTAAACAAAAGATATATACTCATTTACATATCGTACGCAACAAACACTCGAAAGTGTTTGCAAGTAAATTTAAGTAAATATTTTCGAGTTGTAAGCATAAAAGATCTTTCGAGTGACAATGATAATTTAAAAATACATTTCATTATGAAGTAATAGGTAAGCTAAACTTTTGTCGTGCATATTAAATATGAATTTACAATATTCCATTCATTTATCACATTAAAATTTATGTCTGTTTATCTTTATTTCAGATCGGTGATAAACGTGTTCCTTGTTGTGGATCTCATAGGCTGCTGCTGTGTGTACATTGTGTTTGTTTCAACAAATATCAAACAGGTTTGTAATGAACACATTATCAGATAGCAACCAAGCAAACCTTGATTTATATTTAGATAGTACTACTTGACACACTTCTTTGCATATTATGTTACTTGCCCACTACTTAACACACATTGTTGCGAAAATATTGTTACTACTTTAAGACATATTTTTGCGAATATATTGCTACTACTTAACACACATTATTGCGAAGATATTGCTACTACTTAACACACTTTGTTGCGAAGATATTGCTACTACTTTAAGACATATTTTTGCGAATATATTGCTACTACTTAACACACACTGTTGAAAAGATATTGCTACTACTTAACTCACTTTCTTGCGAATATATTGCTACTACTTAACATATTTTGTTGCGAAGATATTGCTACTACTTAACACATAGTGTTGTAAAGATGTTGCTACTACTTAACACACACTGTTGCAAAGATATTGCTATTACTTAACTCACTTTCTTGCGAATATATTGCTACTACTTAACATATTTTGTTGCGAAGATATTGCTACTACTTAACATATTTTGTTGCGAAGATATTGCTACTACTTAGCACACACTGTTGAAAAGATATTGCTATTACTTAACTCACTTTCTTGCGAATATATTGCTACTACTTAACATATTTTGTTGCGAAGATATTGCTACTACTTAACACATAGTGTTGTAAAGATGTTGCTACTACTTAACACACACTGTTGCAAAGATATTGCTATTACTTAACTCACTTTCTTGCGAATATATTGCTACTACTTAACACACATTATTGCGAAGATATTGCTACTACTTAACACACTTTGTTGCGAAGATATTGCTATTACTTAACATACTTTGTTGCGAAGATATTGCTATTACTTAACATACTTTGTTGCGAAGATATTGCTATTACTTAACATACTTTGTTGCGAAGATATTGCTATTACTTAACACACTTTGTTGCGAAGATATTGCTATTACTTAACACACTTTGTTGCGAAGATATTGCTATTACTTAACACACTTTGTTGCGAAGATATTGCTACTACTTAACACACTTTGTTGCGAAGATATTGCTATTACTTAACACACTTTGTTGCGAAGATATTGCTATTACTTAACACACTTTGTTGCGAAGATATTGCTATTACTTAACACACTTTGTTGCGAAGATATTGCTATTACTTGTACTTTGTTGCGAAGATATTGCTATTACTTAACACACTTTGTTGCGAAGATATTGCTATTACTTAACACACTTTGTTGCGAAGATATTGCTGTTACTTGTACTTTGTTGCGAAGATATTGCTATTACTTAACACATTATTGCGAAGATATTTCTATTACTTAACACATTGTTGCGAAGATATTGCTATTACTTAACACATTATTACGAAGATATTGCATTACTTAACACATTGTTGCGAAGATATTGCTATTACTTAACACACACTGTTGCGAAGATGTTCCTTCTACTTAACACACATTGTTCCGATATTGCTATTACTTAACAGACATTGTTGCGTATATATTGCTTGTTTAACACACATTGTTGCGAAGATATTGCTATTACTTAACAGCCATTGTTGCGTAGATATTGCTACTACTTACGACACATTCTTGCAAAGATATTATTACTTAACAGACATTGTTGCGTATATATTGCTACTGTTTAACACACATTCTTGCAAAGATATTGCTATTACTTAACAGCCATTGTTGCGTAGATATTGCTACTACTTAAGACACATTCTTGCAAAGATATTGCTATTACTTAACAGCCATTGTTGCGTAGATATTGCTACTGTTTAACACACATTGTTGCGAAGATATTCTCACTAAACACAATTGTTGCGAAGATATTACTACTACTTAACACATTGTTGCGAAGATATTGCTATTACTTAAGACACATTATTGCGAAGGTGTGCTACTACTTAACACATTGTTGCGAAGATATTACTAC
Organism: Periplaneta americana; assembly: GCA_025594305.2. Taxonomy (NCBI): domain Eukaryota; kingdom Metazoa; phylum Arthropoda; class Insecta; order Blattodea; family Blattidae; genus Periplaneta; species Periplaneta americana. The sequence continues at coordinate 11,649,841 of JAJSOF020000035.1, forward strand.
TACTTAACACATTGTTGCGAAGATATTACTACTACTTAAGACACATTATTGCGAAGGTGTGCTACTACTTAACACATTGTTGCGAAGATATTACTACTACTTAAGACACATTATTGCGAAGATGTGCTACTACTTAAGACACATTGTTGCGAAGATATTGCTATTACTTAACACACATTGTTGCATAGATTTTACTACTACTTGACTCACTTCGTTGCAGGTTGTGGACCACTACACAGGAAGCTACCTAGACCTCAGGCTGTACATGATTATGTTGGCATTGCCTCTTCTTCTTCTCAACATGGTCCGTAACTTGAAGTGGCTTGCTCCTTTCTCCATGGTTGCCAACCTTCTCATGGCGACTGGTGTTGGTATTACATTCTATTATATATTTACTGAACTACCCAGGGTGGACTCCCTGCCGCAGTTCGCATCCTGGAGTTCTCTTCCACTTTTCTTCGGCACTGCAATTTTTGCACTGGAAGGCATTGGCGTGGTAAGGAACTCTTGCATTTTATTTTAACATTGATTGGCGACACAAATCTTTAGACAAGTGGCTTTCTTTGGTATAGTAGGGAAATACTAGCTAGACTGAAGGATACCTTCACAACGTTTTTTCACGCTCAAATGCGGGTTCGAATCCCGTTTGGGTTCATTAGCATGTTTGGATTTCTTCGAGGTATTTCCCAACTGTCCGATTTCGTACACCAGCCACGACGACTGGAGGGATCATCGTGCTCATCACACGTTACTCCTGTACTGATTGGGTGATCGTTCACCTCTGCTGAAGCATGTGGACATGAGGTCAGCGGGCGGTTGGTTGGCCTTTGCTTTCCATTGGCTGTCGCTTCACGAATTTGCTGCTATTATTATTATTATTATTATTATTATTATTATTATTATTATTATTATTATTATTATTTGCTTTTAATGGGTTGAGGAAAAGCTTCGGAAGAATATCCTAACCAGGTAACTTTTCCCAACCAGGATCTGAACCCGAACCCGCTCGTTCCACGGTCAGACATGCTAACAGTTACTCCACTGCAGTGGACCCGTTTTATTACAAAATTGATACGGGGAGTTGTAAATTATAGAGAAGTAACCTCAGCTCGCCATAAATTTCACGTTGAATTATCTGATTTTGACTTGTATTATTTAGCTAGAAAAAAATGTACTCGTAAATATAAGTGATGAAAATTTACCGATCTTGTTGACAGGTGATGCCCCTGGAAAACAACATGAAGACTCCAGGTCACTTCATCGGCTGCCCAGGAGTTCTCAACATCGGAATGTCTGTGGTCGTCACCTTGTATGCAGGCGTTGGTTTCTTCGGTTACTTGAAGTATGGAGACGCCACTGAAGGAAGCATCACTCTCAACCTCCCAGTTGCGGAACCGTGAGTGTCACTTGTTTTTGTCTTTCCCCTTAGATATGGAAGACTAACTTGGAAGCTGACTATCATATAAACATGAAACCTTGTATTTTTACCGTTTTCTTGTCTTCCTCTTGTTCACCTTGTATTTCTTTTTCCCTGTATTTCCGTTGTTCTCCATGCATTCCCTGGGTAGTAAGAATAAAGCTTAAGTACTTTCTCAAGGTTTATACTTTTGAGTATGAGCAATTCCTGTGATTATATACTCTACTCGTAACCACTAGAACATAATCATAATCGTAAGAATAAAGACATTCTACCTAACGCGAATGTATACTCATCTCCACAGCCTTCTTGATCGTTTAAAAGTTAGTATGTACTCATGTTACCTATCCTCTTTGACCACATTGCACCGTGATGCTCAGTTTTTATAGACTTTTTGTAGACTTTCACATGCTATCCGCATGCTGTTGTGGTTTGTTTTTTGCTTTTATAAATAAATATGTAAATAAATAAGTAAATAAATAAATAAACAAATAAAAAACATATAAATAAATAAATTAATTAAATTAAATAAGTAAGTAAATAAATAAATGAATAAATAAATAAGCATGAAAGAGAGAGTGAATCAGATAAGTGATGTTAATAAACAGGAAACAAGAAAATAGTACGGTACTGGGATATCGTCATTACTGGATGTTGGATAGAGATTACAATCAATTTCTAGAATTCCAGTTATGCTGATTCTATTTTTTATTATAGAGTGTTATATATACAATTTAAAGTTACAAGTAATTGCATTTTGCAATTCAAATTTTACAAAACAAACTGTAATTGTTAATTATATTTAACAATATAATCTAACTTCATAATTTGATAGCCATTCATATTTTTATAGGTTATGTTTTTATGAATAACAAATACGTGTTTAACCTTTTTCACATTCACTTTTGTGAAGCGTTAAAGGCTTCTGAAGTTCACGTCTTTTTCTATATTTTTCCACGAGGTACTACATCGTTCATAAATTATGCCATTTCTTTTAAATTTAACTTTAAACTGAACACAAATCAACAAATATTCAGAACTGAGCCTGCCACAAACCATACTCAGAATAACATGAGAACGAACTTATAAATATGAGAATATACTAGCTTTTATTCGTATCAAGCATGAGTATATATTCTGTACAAGATGGACGCTTGAGTATATTCTACTATGCTTCCATATTATGAGTATGTAATCAAAAATGAGTAGGTACTGAAATGTTTTTAGTTTTACTAACAAGAGTAGTACTAAAAAAAGTCCAGTATATACTATATACTCATGTTTATTCTTACCACGGCCTTTGTTATCCTTATTTTCTCTTTTTGTCTTCCTATTTCTCTCCTTCTTGTGTGCTGACGATGTCATGAATCCTTGTAATTCTATCGGTTTAAATTAAAGATCTGATCTTGTCTTTCCCTTGCTCTCCTGTCTTTCCCTCAATGTCATGCCAGTGGGAAGGGGAAGGAAGAAAACCGGAAGGGAGCAGGGTTGCCAGACGTCCTGAATTTTCTAGAATTGTTGTGGATTTTAATGTGTATCCTGTGTCCTGTTTTGAGATATATTTGTCCTGGAATGTAAAAAATTTGGAAAAATACAAATTTTTGTTAATTTCTATAATATTATTTTAAAAATTCCTTATTACTTAATTTTTTTTCAAAATTCTGTCCAACCTATGTTCAACGTCGTCATCGACACCGCCTATCGCCTCCTATCGGACTGAATTGAGATAAAAACGATAGTACTATAGTACATATTAGGTTTTACACAGTATCTTTATTCATTACTGCCTTTGGAAGTTCATATTGATAGAATTTAAACACTGTATCATGCTGCCTTTTTTCTGTAAAGATCAGATTGTAATATTAATGATATAACTTCCAGACGTTTTCAAGGAAATTTCAAATAAAATTTTAAAAGTTTAAGGAAATTTCATTCATTCATTCATTCATTCATTCAGTGTTTTACCCAAGAGCTGAACTTTCACTGCAAATCCAGCTTTCTCCAAATTGCCCAATTTTCTGCCTTCCTCTTTGTCTCCTCATATAATCCATATACAGGGTGTAAGGGATAAGGAGTATAAATGCCATTACTTTAACTGATGATTATTCATGTCATAAGGAAGAAAAAAAATGTCCTCACAATTTTTTTCTAATTGCAATATTTAACTAATTATAAAGTTTACAATGCTGGGTAACTTTCGGTGCTGAACCACGGACTCATTTCACCGGCATTATCACCTTCATTTCATTCAGACGCTAAATAACCAGAGATGTTGATACAGCGTCGTAAAATAACCCAATAAAATAAAAATAAAATAAAGTTTACAATATTAGACGTTTGGCAACGTTGTTGGATGTGGAGGAGGGGGTTTAGAAGTACACAATACAGCTCAAGTGGACACGGCACACCGGTACAAAACAGATGCTCTGTTTTAATGCAGGGGCGGACCGGGCAACTGTCGTTTGCATAAAACGAGCAGCAAATACAAACTTTCAATCTCATTAATAGAAAGAACATTATGTTAAATTTAAATTTTATTTAAAAATATTGCTCCAATTTTTCATTGTACGTCTAAAAAATAAACAATAATAGTTTACTACACAAAATCACACGAACTTTTTTTCTTATGCAAAATTTTAACATCTCTCTTTCCGTAAAGCAGTAACACCTTTAAAGAAATTTCTGGTTGTGTGATTTTCGTAACGAGGGAAGAGACTCCCAGTTTCTAATAATCGCTGAGAAATTGCTACAAAAGTTCGCCGATTAGGTAACTTTCTTTGCGGAAAACGTTGACGGTACATCTTACTTGCCGCATTTAAATTACGACGACTTTCTCCATAAATTAATAACATACGATATTCCTGTATTTTGAATGGCATTGTAAGTTATTTATCGAATACCTGTACTGAACTGCCATCCGCTTGGCAGGAGACCTATGGACAGGAAGCTTGAACTAGCAGAGCTGTGCAGAGTACTGAACATGTTGCCACGTCTCTCACGCCAGATTAACAAATTTAAGCATGCATTATTATAATTTCACGGAAACGTAATACAACAAACAAATATTTATTTAAACTAATATTAACTCTTTGCTAGATATACCTTACTTACTTATTGGCTTTTAAGGAACCCGGAGGTTCATTGCCGCCCTCACATAAGCCCGCCATTGGTCCCTATCCTGAGCAAGATTAATCCAGTCTCTATCAACATATCCCACCTCCCTCAAATCCATTTTAATATTATCTTCCCATCTACGTCTCGGCCTCCCTAAAGGTCTTTTTCCCTCCGGCCTCCCAACTAACACTCTATATGCATTTCTGGATTCGTCCATACGTGCTACATGCCCTGCCCATCTCAAACGTATGGATTTAATGTTTCTAATTATGTCAGGTGAAGAATACAATGCGTGCAGTTCTGTGTTGTGTAACTTTCTCCATTCTCCTGTAACTTCATCCCTCTTAGCCCAAATATTTTCCTAAGAATCTTATTCTCAAACACCCTTAACTCTGTTCCTGTCTCAAAGTGAGAGTCCAAGTTTCACAACCATAAAGAACAACCGGTAATATAACTATTTTATAAATTCTAACTTTCAGATTTTTTGACAGCAGACTGGATGACAAAAGCTTCTCAACCGAATAATAACAGGCATTTCCCATATTTATTCTGTGTTTAATTTCCTCCCGAGTATCATTTATATTTGTTACTGTTGCTCCAAGATATTTAAACTTCTCCACCTCTTCAAAAGATAAATTTCCAATTTTTATATTTCCATTTGGTACAATATTCTCGTCACGAGACATAATCATATACTTTGTCTTTTCGGGATTTGCTTCCAAACCTATCTGCTAGATATACCTACTGATGTAATTGTTTTCGTAATTTTACTAACGATATAAGTAGTATAAAGCAAATAAAATAAGGAAAGAAATATTTTTTTTTTCTGGGAGAACTATCAAGTTTTGACTCTATGTTGTGCGAACATTTTTTGATCCTGTAGACCGTTCCCGAAGACTGTGAAAAGGACGGCTCTTATACCCCTTACACCCTGTATCTTAATGTCGTCTATCATATGATATCTTGTTCTATTCCGAATTGTTCATAAAACGAATAAAATCAGGTGCATTACGAATTGAAGTAATTAAAATCTGTAGTCACGTAGTATTGTTATCTGTCCTGGATTCCTGACGAAAGAATCTGGCAACCCTGGAAGGGGGATAGGACATTGTGAGATAGCTAGAATTTTAGAAACTTATTGTAATTTTATTTCTTAAGCTATATTAAATTTTGTTGACTATAAAGATGTTCTGAATGTAGCTCTAATTATCTTGTCATTGTTTCAGATTGGCTCAGTCAGTGAAGGTCATGATTGCCATAGCCATCTTCTTGACATACGGTCTGCAGTTCTACGTGCCCATGGAAATTATCTGGAAAGCAATAGGACATTACTTCGGCTCAAAGAAACTTGTGGCTGAGTACTGCTTCAGAATCTTCCTCGTCCTCGCAACAGGTAAGCATCTTGAAAATGTTGATTATTACATAAATGGTTGTATTATGTCGATTATTGTCTTTTTATATTTGCGGAACAATAGAAAATACGTTCATGGTATCTCAATAAATCTATTATGAAGTAAAACCATCTCATTTTTAACGCAATATGACAATTACTTCTGTATTTCTCATTTGTGTTAATGATTAGTTCACTCTCTCACTGAACTACCAACTTACCATGAAAATTGAGACAACTACGTAATAATGCAATGAAGACTAACGGAAGTTCTGTTTGTGTGATGGGCTCCAGTTATGTCCGTCAAGATTGACTCAGTCACTAGTTCCACAACAGTAACAGTGACTAAAAACTTCTAATCTCACAGAGTTGCAATTTTTTCTCGTTACAGTTAGAAATTTTGAATATGAGAAATAATTCTGTGGCCGGAAGGAAAAAGGTCTTAAGTAAAAATTTTATACTTTTCAGGAAAGCAGTAGAAAGATTGAAATTGGTGTCAATTATAGAGCTTTTTTTAATTAAGAGATTTTTCCTGGATGTTATTTGTTTATATTTCTTCTAAAATAGGTTAGGTTGCTCATTTAACAATTTTCTTGATTATTCCCAAAAATAGCCGCACTTAAGCCCTTTTAAGACCAGAAGCCAAACTGAGTAGAAGGGACTATTAAACGTAAGACCTTTTTCATGTCAAAATAAATGAGAAATGCAAATTATTAGGAATGCAAAATGGGTCTTAAACAATTATAGGATTGTTTACCTGGTGCTTAGAGTTTTAAAAGGAAAGGGCATCAGTATACGATAAAATGGCTAAAATACAATTTAGACCTTTTTAATAGGGAAGCATGGAAAGAAAATATGTGGATGGTTTGTAAGGAATAAAGTATTAAATATTCTTAAGTCCTTTATTCTGTGTGTGCTCGATTCAAAAAGTACTTAGGACATTTGGTAACGCTCTATGAATCCAGTCAGGAGTCTTATTTGACTTTAGCCGTTTTACCAGATTGTAGAGAATTGTTTCCGCTTTCAGAATAGGCTATATAAAAATCTCATTTTCACAAAAAATTGACTTAAGACCTTTTTCCACCCGGCCACAGAATTATAGTTTATAGATATTGAGTTGCAGTTAGAAGAAAAACCCTAAATGCTTAAAAAAATAAGGGTGAAAATGTTCGTAAGAATGTCAGAGCAAAGTGCACATTAACCCTAAAGTATTATTCTTTGTTCACTTCGATTAGTACACTAGTATTGCTACTTCGTATCTATATTTAATTGCTCCCCCATACGCGGCTGATATTCAGATATTTCTGGATACTTAGCTGTGGTGTGGGAAGCAAAGCATATTATGTCCAATCGCAGAAGTCAAAACAAAATTTAAGCACATCGTATTTGATAACCACTTGATACTTGATCAATAATCAGTCACTTAACCAGCAAAAATCTGTTGATCAAATATGATGGAAGACTGATCTCCGATCAAACACTGATTGTTCTTTATGCAATAGAAATAAAACTGATGGCCAATCAAATCCTCCTTGATCGTCAATCATATTTGATTTGTGTTTCTGCAACCGGGGCTTATGTGTTAACATTTTTCGACAGTGGCCATCGCAGTCGCCATACCTCAGCTCGGTCCATTCATCTCTCTGGTGGGAGCAGTCTGTCTGTCCACACTCGGTCTGATGTTCCCAGCCATCATTGAAATCGTCACCTACTGGGACAACCCTGGCATGGGAAGATGTTACTGGCGGCTGTGGAAGAACTTCTTCATAATCCTGTTCGGCATCCTCGGCTTCATCACGGGAACACTCACGAGTATCGAAGAAATCGTCGTAACATTCAGCGGCGGCGAGTGAACAAAATGGATGCCGTGAAGGGACTAAAAAGATGGAAGCGGGCTCAACGATGTGTTCCGGCATTGCTTCCTAGATTAACGGTCGGGTGTACGGGGCTTGCAGTTGGGGCATGCGGTAAACTGTAGTGTTCTGCACAGACTCGGATCTTACCCGCCAGATGGGTCTGATGAATCGGTGCGTCCAGAAATTAATAATGCCAGTATGACATTGTTAATCTCTTGTTGTGACGAAGGAAAACTTACGTTGGGAGTTTGAAATCTAGATACTATAGAAGAGTAGAGATGGTTATTGAACAATAATTTAATTCTAAATTAACTCGTACTCAAGATAATTAATTAAAGATTTCATTATATGCAGCATTTCTGTGCTAATAATAGGATTTGTTTCTGCTACAGTTTTGAAATGGTTTGAAACCTTCTTGAGCATGCGCACAAAGACTTTGTGATGTGCGCATGCCCAAGACGGTTGGAAACCGTTACAAATAGCTGCAGAACCAAATCTAATAACAACAATCAATCTTTTTTTCGTATGAGCAGAGAATGGCAGAAATAACATAACTGCTGGTCTTGAGTGTGTGTTGTTTTAGAACATGCTCTGAGTTTCACACATCAAGAATTTCTGAACACACCCGTGTTGCGGTGTGAGACTTTTCCACGCACTAGTGGAATGAATCTTTTTAGTGTTCATGTAAATATTATGTACCCTTGCCTTGTAGTGCTAAGTTTTAGTTAGCAAATTTCGACACTGACTACAGCAAGGTAGTGCTTCGATTCGCTACAAAGTAGTGATGCAAAAAGTTGTGGTTATGATTTCCCTCGCTTTTCGCGAGGACGATCCCCCCCAGTCGTAACCACCTAGTGAGGGAATTTCTCAGTGGTAAAGTTCCTGCGAGAGTCGTGGCTGAGAAGATATGGTGCTAAGTGAGAGGTAAGCAAGGTTAGGTATGACCACACCCTGAGTATTTGTAAATTTTAGTTATCTTCCAAGTAACATTAGGAAAAGTGACCATAAAGAGTTGTCCAGTGTTTTAATTTACGTTAATATGTTAACAGAATAAGCTCAGTGTGTGAGTACCTATACAGACAGTGTTTAGAATTTTTTAGTGCTGGTTACGTATTGTTATTTTTGTGATGTTAGTGTCAGCAGTTCTCTAGCGTTGTTCAGAGTTTTAAGTGTAAAGTTGTTCACAAATTAGAGGGGAGGTAATTAGAAGAAGATTGTTGATGCTAAGTGAACCAGAGGTATGCTACGAAAAATGACATAGGGAGAAGAAACTTGTTTACATTTCGTTTTTTTTTCTTTTCTGTTTGTGTTTGTATATAATGCTTGAAATGCTTTTGCAGTAAAACAAATTTTATATTAAAGTGGAATAACACTTGTGTTTAAATGTGGTTTTAAAATCACAATAATTTACCACAATATTGCTCTAGATCAGTGACTGTATTATAATTTAACACAAATTTTCTTTGTGAGTTTCAAGAATATTGTAGTACAGTTTAAAGCTTCTTAATTTACTAATATATTCCATATGGCTACGTAGAAAATAGTAATTATTTTTGCTAAAATAGTTAAGTAAGGTTATGTCACCATGGCTTCGTTCTGGTTTGAAAGAGGTTATGTTTTCACCCATTATTTTTTGTGGCATCCCTCTGGGTCCAGCGTCAATTGTCAGGGGACCTAGATGCAGGATCTGGTAGTGTAGTTTTGGAGTAAACCTCGCTTGTTATGCTTGGACAATTGAGAATGTACCTGAAGTTATATGTGACATGCGATATTTATTTTGTATGTATTGAGTGAAGTCTTAATATAGCACCGTTCTCGGGACCAGACCAGGAGTTACTATGCTAACACTGTCCATCCAAATAACAATATAAGGGCTTAAAAAGACGTTTTTTATTGTCGATAGTAGTATTGGGGTTTTATAGACGAAATAAATATAGGGTAGATTATAGTTTTATATTTGGTAAACTATTTTATTGAGATGATTAAATAATCATAGAGAACTTGTGAAAAGACATGTCCGTAATTTTGTACAATGTTTTTGCTTATTAGCTATTTTCTATATATATTTTAATTATATACAAGACATAAAAGATTCATGCCATTTCCAAATAAATTCTGACCTTTAATTAAGTTCTATAACATTTAATGTTCATAAGACTTGAGCCATTGCTATTAAAAATATTAAAACCATATCAAATGTTGTACAGCCTTCGTTGTACTTTAATGTTGACATACTAAAGTAAAATTTGTATAAGGTTTTTGTCATAGTTTTAAAATTTAACAAATCATGCGGAAGTGCTGTATTGGCACATTGTCATGACTTAAAAAAATACTTCACTGTTTATTTCAAATGTAGCATTCTTCAATTTTAATATATTTTTTTTATATGTAGAATAATAACTTCGATTTAATTTTAATTATAAAATTGGTATGAATATTTTTGATGAAAAATATAGCTACACGTAAGCATCATTTTTTTTCCTCTCCAGTAGTTTAAAAATATTATCTTACGTCTTCATATTATTTAAAAAGATTCTTCGTATTGAATTAAAACACAAATCAAACAACGATAATGAAATGAGAGGCTTGGGCATAAAACATGGTAACTAACATTTTGGTCTAAAATGAAATCTGTAGCGTATAATATGGTATCTTACATTCTGCGTCTAATACAGTAGTTAGTTTTCCAACATCTCAACAGATGGCAGAAGTATACAGATTTTACTTTTATACAAACTGTTGCATGTATAAATGTTTACCTACCTAATAACTTCAAAACACTAAAACGTCACTTACCATGTTTTACTCCCGAACCCCTCAATTAATACAATTATGGAATGATAATTGGAGAGGAAGATTAACTATTGCGAGAAACTTTTAGATAGCAACTTTATCCACTACAAACCTTATAGGAACTTCCGAGGTTTCAAATTCCAATATGAATATAAAGAAATTCTCATAGTGAATGTTTTCAGTCTACGAAATTAAATTCCAATGAACTGTCAGATATTGTTATGTACTTTTCTTTTAACTTGTTGCATTGTACTATCGCAGTACATACGTGCGCGTGAGTTAATGAACACACCCAAGTGCCTGCGGTGATTCCTGGTCTCCCGGGGAGGGTGACGTAACAGCTGCAGGCATGTACACAGTACCTACAGGTGTCTCGAATAGGGTGGCAGCCCTGTCTGTCGCTCTAGTCACAAATCACAGTTCCATAATATCAGTGGTGCTTCTTGCTTTCATTTTTATCATCATGTCTGGCATTTGAAATACTTCTGTAGTAAATCGTTTAATAAATTGTCAACACTCTGGTACTTGTATTCAAATTAAAAATAGTGACTGAAATGAATAATTTCAAGAAAAAAATTGTTCCGAAATATTTCTAAAATAAATCAAACTTCTCAATTTTCCCTTTATATCCAACGTCATCTGACGAAACGCCAGAGACCCACATCGACCTCTCTGTGTGACTTGGAATTGTGACGTTATATTAAAATAGTCTTTCAGGTACGCGAGTGATAATGAGACTTTTTGGAGTCTCAACGCTGGTACCAACCAGAGGTCCCGGATCGATAATTTTTTCCTTGAAATTATTCAAATCTGCTTTACAGGGACCTTTACCTGAAAGACTAGATTTGCATAGTGACTGAAATGTTTTTGGTCTCCAACCACCGTAAATATTAATTAAAAAGTTATAAGAATCACCACTGATACAGTTTATCTTGTCCCTGATTCTGTATGCTGTACTACCTACTTATTATATAACCAAAGCACAGATTTAGATTTTAAAATATATAAAAATGAAATTTAAGAAAAAGAAAATAAAAATTCATACACCTGGAAGTTTTTTCCCTTCTTACAGACATACATTGTTGGGGGCAAAGTCTCGATTCAGAGGCTAGTGTATGAGTCATCAACTCATGTTCTTGTGATATAGTGTACAAGCTCAAACAGAAAATGATATTTTCACGAGGTGTATCTGATCTAGATGCTCCAGTGTATTTGTTTTTCTAAATGGTATATTTTTATAACGCAGCTTTAAAATTAAAATTTGAATTTTGGTGCCTCTGATTACCATGTTAAAGTATTTGTATTTTCTAGTGATGCATCTGTTGTCAAGCGAATGTACATCTCCATTTTGAAGTAGGTTTGACTATTTTAATATAAACCCTGTTTCTGTAGAAGGATGTAACAGTGGCATTTTAATCTGGCTTTAAAACGTAAAATAATGATCCTTATTAATATTATGCTTGACAAAATTTTGGCTTTATATTTGTTACTACATGAAGTTAATTTATAAAATGATATTTACCTCTTAATTTTAAGATGTCTCATGAAATCATTGTGATAATTCTCATTGTTAAATTTCTGGATATAATTTTGTTACAGTACTTATTATAATATTATTTATTAGCATTTGGAAATAAATTTTGTGTACGTGTTCAATGAATAATACGAAATTTATAGGTACAAATTTGATTTACTAATTCTCTATTATAGTATTATCTGTGTATTATTGTGAGAATCTATAATACTTTTTACTTTTATGAAAGTTTCATCATGTTGCAAAGATTCATTGTTATATTTTTTGTTTGATGACATTAAAAACAGTCATTTTGATATTAAATGAAGGTTTCAGCTTTCTGCAGAAATGTGGTTTATTGGTCCAGTATTAAGAAAGGTCCAGTGGTTGGAAAGTATTTCAATGTATACCACAAACCCACCCACAGGTTGTGAACACAGACAGTATGAAGTACCCTTTTTTTTAATCATATTGTAAGTATATTAAGTATTTTAACGACATTATAGTTTCAGCTATAGATTTTAATGTGCTATTCTGTGTAAGTTCTGTTTCAATTTTAATGCAAGAAAAACATTAATTAACTTTTCTAAAGTACTCTGAATGTAAGGCAGTTCTAAAAAATTTTGTTTTCAACAAGACAGTGATATAAATAGTACCAACTCATTTTGTTATACTTTCTGCAAAGATTTTGTTTTAATTGGACCTTTTAAACTCAATGAATTACTTTATTCACATCTTCAAATGATCTATTTAAATAAATATAAAGTTTAAAAATGAAAAGTAAACAAATCATTAAAGAAAGAAGATGAATATTTGCATTTCATAATAAAGACGCTGGAACACTATTTCATTTTTTATGTAGAGATTGATTTGTTTAATTAAAACTCAATATATTTGCCTCATTGAGCTTTCCAGTATGTACTCAAGCAGAAACAAGATCTGAACTTTATACTGTCTTCATTTATGGTTAATCTGAAACCTATAATTTTATTGTATTATAGTATACGTGTTTAAAAAAATACCGAGCTATTCAAAACGAACCCATTCTTCATTTAGATGTTGTAACTTTTCAAAAATTTAAGTTTACTTAAACAGTTTCTATTTGCAAAGCAATGAAAATAGTATGTTTGTTTGTGCAAATTGTTATTTTTCATTGCCTTTGCAATATATGCGTTAATAAATGTTTAAAAATAAATATTTACTGCCTTACATTTAGTCTGTCAGTGCGAGTTTTGCAATAGATTGAATTTATCTGTGTACAGTTTTGTTTAGTAGGAATTAACGAGCATAAGACTTCATTTTTTAAACTTTTACGCAAAGGCAAAAAAAAAGGTGGCCATATTGTTAAAATAGAGTAAGAGCTTCCACGAATATTTTGACATTCCCAGAAATATTTGTTATTAAATTTGCTATTTGTTATTTCTTTAAAAATAGCAAAACTTTTCAGTAATAATTAAAAAAAAAAAGACAGTGATATCTTATGTTGCATTCATAATGCACATATGCTCAAACATTTTTCAGAAAGTATCGATATTTATCTATTGATACGTTTTAAGTTTCCTTGAATATAAATAATATTTAATTTCCTCAGAATGTGTGTAAATGTCCAGCAATATTGTCAGAACAGAAAGAAAGCTCTTCATGACTTCCAAGTCATGGCCACCTGTATCCTTAAAGTACCTTTTACAAACTGTAAAGCAAGCAATTCAGTTTCATTAGTGTAGGCCTATAGCTGAGCTGCTAGTGTGTAGTTCTTCCTAGTCCAGTTGTGTTTGCCTTCCTGAAAGTATATCTGTTTTGTTGTGCTTGTTCCTGGGATGTCTTTTGTTTGTGGGCATTTTGCTCAAGGCTCAGGTTTGTGAATGTTACGAAATGTTCACAATAATGTGATGTTAACTTCAATAGTGAGATATATATATTTAATATATAGGATATACATTTTGTGGAATGGTTGCAATGGTACTGGGAAGTCAAAGCGTGGTTATAAATTGAAAGAACTGTTGGAATTCTAGCACTTGCGATGTAACAATTCAGTTCTGGATTCCCGTATCGAATATCATTACAGATCAAAGCTTTATTAAGACTCGGGCATCGACTGTAACTCCTTCTTTTAATGTTTCATGGCTTCAAAATGCAACATTTCTTTAAACCGTCAAGAAAAATTTGGTTTAAAATAAGATGTGTTTATTTTAGTTTTTCAAATTCTTAAATTCACGTTGCAGTAAAGATGATTCAGAAATTTTATCATAATAATTTAGTAAATTCAGTTATTATGGAAATGCAAAAACAAACTAATAAAAAAATAGTGAATTTGTTTTTCATCCTGAAGCAGATTTTTATGTACTTCATCTTGTGCTAGAAATTAACATGGTTTCATAAATTCTGCTTCTAGACACAATCATCGTGAAAACCTAAAATTTGGTATTGTTTATAATTATTTTTATGCTCGACCATGCCGAAATGTAGTAATTATACACCTGGTAGCAGCCATTTAATGGACCTCATTAAAGTACACCTATTCATTAAAGTTCAGGTGTTCCACCAATCAGAAAATACTATTGTAGCAATATGAAAGCGCAAGTATCGATTATTCCCAGATATGCCACGGAGGCTGGAAATCCAATACTGTCGTAGAAGGTTATGTTGAAGAATCGATCCAAAATAAAATTGAAATCTCAAATACAATATTAAACTCAGTCGAAAAAAACAACACACAAATTAACCGTCATCTTCCAGCCTTTCACAAAACATATTCCTGCAAATTCATTTCACCAATTGCACAATAAATCACCTATATTTGAAATAAAGTCAGTTCCGTTACTATAATAATTAGCGTTAATTGTAAATAATATTCAAATAAATTCAGTTTGTCATCTCGTTTTTCAATGTCTAATTCAATTTCAAGGTTATATCAAGATTAATGTTTATTTTACTCTCTAGATTATATCAAGGTCAATGTCGACATTTGTTTCTCGGAAAAAATCAATACTTTCGCGTCTGCGCACATCTCACAATTTACGAGATATTGCACAAGGTCAGTTCCGCTCCTCAGTCAGATAAGAATAACATGAATACTTATAAATAATTTCAAGTTAGAAATATGGTCGAGCATAAAAAGTCGTATGAAACTTGCCTATAATGGTAATTAAGACGCTCGTATGAAAATTATGAAACGAGCGCAAGCGAGTTTCATAAACAAATTCGCGTCTTAATTACTACCATTTTAGGCTCGTTGCATAATGTACTATCGTATTATTTAACATTGGATATAAATAAATTCACAGATTTTAATGGAGAAAATTTTATATAAATGAAAGAAAAACATATTTAATTCAAATTTGTTTTTCATTTTGACAGAATAGGAAAAGAAGTGCCTTGCTCAAATGAATTGGTGAATTAACACCAATTTCCATGTTCGTTTCTAATATTTCACCATCCCTTTTTAACTCTGTGTTCCCTACCTATATTCTTTCATAAAATTCATATTTTAAATATATGAAATTATTGTATTTGTATAAATTCGGTTCACTCTTGCAATTTGAAACTAATGTTTCTTGTAACATTAAATAAATAATGAAATATTTGAAGCGAAGAGTTACGGTTTGTATAGCTGTAAACATTTGGAATGTAAACCATGTTATTTATTTCAGTACATGTTTGTGTCCCTTTGTACTAAACTATGATTGTTTTAACTTATTTGTTTATCATGTTTATCTTCAGGAGATGAAATTATTTTTGGCAACTAACATCATCATTGTTTTAGGATCATCCTTTCATACCCTTGTAAGGGGTTTAATATATATTGTTTTAAACTGTATCTCCTGATGTGTGTTTAGTGAAGTGATGCCTCATAGAAATGTTACGGTTCAGTGTTGTTGAATGACTGTTGTATGGATTGAATTGGCGATGCATCTATGTATTATCAATTTTTTTTATAGTTTTGCTAGTGTACACTAATGAGAGATAGAATTGTGTTTTAATGTACAGAATATATATAAATATATATTTAAATAGTAAATTGTTTTACAAATGTTATAAATTCTGTTTTCATTCTCCTTCCTTCCGTCCTTAATAAAATCCTTTTAGAATAATATTGAAAGAACTTCTTGAGCAAACCACATTGTCAAATTTTATTTTTGTTATAATCAGCGCTTTTTTTCTGCCGGAACGGTCCGGAACGCGTTCAGGTAAACTTTTTGCTATTACAAATTCCAACGAGATATATTTTATAAGCGAAATTGAATATTAAAATTGCCGCCACTGCCGAGTCCAGAGTTTACATTTTCTCATCATTATCGTTGGTGCAAAAGTAACTTACGCAATCTATAGTCGCGACGCTGTTATTCCCGGCGTGACTCCTCCCCTTTGTTTACGTCTTAGGAAGTGAAGGCTCTATAAAGTCTAGGTAGCTAGTATCGTTCGCCATTTTTGTTCTTTCGTTGCCGAGCTACCATACGAGGAATCTATTTGCCACACCGTTAAACATTATCATGCCGTAGCTCCTATGATAATAAATCAAACGCAATGTAATTCAGCAAATAATTGAGCGGCAAATAACGTCTTCGTGTGCTTTCTGCGAACGCCAACGAAAGAGCCCAAATGGCGGGCGATTATATTAAGTATTTATCGAGCCTTAAGAAATGAATAACGTCTTCATAAGCGAATCACAAGACGCACACGTTTAAATGTAGCTGACCTGCAACGCGATTGGCTGCCGGAAATTAGACCGACGGGACTATAGTGCTGCCATCTTTCGTTATTGATCCTGAAACTATAGCTCGAAATCGCAAAATTTCTGTTATGCTTAAAATCGATGAGCTCCGTTTGGAACTTATTGTAATATAAGGTATGTACGCCTAATATTTTTAATCCTACGTTATTGTTGTATAATGTGATCGAGTGATAGAATTCCGGTAAACTTTTTTCCAGAAAAAAAAAAGCACTGGTTATAATTATAATAAAACCTAAAATATTCAACCTGCTTTCATAAAAACGGTTTGCAAGTATTGTTCAGGCAGAATTATGATTGAATGTTTGTTGAATTTGTCGTGAAATTGATCAAATTAACAATACACAATACAGTAATTGAAAGAACCGTGTTTTATGGTATCAAGACTTCAACCCTGAACAAGAAACACGAAAAAAAGTTGCTTATTACAGAAATGGATTGCTTAAGACAGGCATGTCAATTGATGCCCACAGGAGCAAGCGCGCGCTTTAGAGCCCAGGAGAGCCTGAGCGCTTTACAGCGGAAAGGAAAGAGACAGACGAAAGAGGTGGTATATGCCGCTTGGTCGAGCTGTATTCAGGGATGGCCAGCACTGATTCAATGGATAAAGGGAAGAGAACTTATTAAAACTGTATCCATGTTAATTTTTAGATTTGCCTGAGAAGTATAAATGTATTATAAGAATGTAAGTTTTAATTTTAATGCTCATTTTTCACAAGTTTGATTTTTTTATTCAAAAGAAATATTTTCTCAACTTTTCGTATAGAAAAGTGAAATTTTCAGGTATCAGCATATTTATTTAGTAGCCTTACAGAATGTTTTCGTAAATCTAATATACCGTATATACGTATTACTGAAGATAGTGTATTGAAAATTTTGAAAATATTGGCATGGAAATTGTTTGTAAGGAAATGAATTAACAAAGCAACTACTGTTACATCATAAGCAAAAGATACGTGCCCATGTGTTGGAAAAATGTCAGCTCTATAGCTTCAGCAGATTTCGAGAAAATAATTTAATATTCTGATGATAGGAAATTGCTCACCAATATCACCTTAAAAGCATAATGCGATAAGAGCTTTGTTATGGAATATTAGTTACACCTAAAACATATACAGCACCTAGGTAACTTTGCTTTGTACTGTAATATTGTTTTGATTAGTTTATTGATTACTTTTGTAAGGCTAAAGATACCATCAATATAAATTCCAACTTATCATGTCATACTCAATCTCTTTCTTTGGAATATCACTTTCTTTATGAATGATGTGTTTCATCCACTTAATACAGTATAATATTATACTAGTATGGAATTTAAGTGAATATTCCTTCTTAACTCTCTATTATGTTATTAAGATTTAAAACACAAGTGCAATATTAAGAAATCAGTGTTAGTACTTTTGTTTTACAGACAATATAGATAATATTAAACAGAAAGAAGTCATATAAAAATAACGACATAAAATTTCACGTTCCGTTTGAAGTTTGTGAACCGCTGTTTTCTTAATCCAACAGGCTGCTTATTCATATACACAACCCTTCCTCTTCCCATACTTAGCGCTTGCTGCCCGCGCACGACGTCAAGGTCAGAAAAATGCGCTTGCTTTGACATCACTGGCTTAAGACGTTCTGCAAGATTACAAAAAAAAAAAAGTAGATAAAATTACTAACAATACATTGGGCTGATGCAAAAGTTTTTATTATTTCGCTGTTACAAAAGCTTTTGAGATGAATAAAAGATACAAATTAATCAGCAATACATTCTCACATTAACCATGACTCTGCTAATGCTCGAGTAGCTTTTTCGATTCCGCGTCTGAAGAAATATTCTTATTTGAAGTTAAAGAAATCCTCATACCAAGCTTCTAGAGCACCTTAGTTATCAAAGAAGATCCCTTGAAGATTGTTGGATAGAGAACAGAAAAGGTGCAAATGTAAGGGCTCAGATCGGAAGAATATGGAGGATTTGGAATCACCTCCCAGCCAAGCTCTTTGATTGCTGCTTTTTTCATGTTAGCTGAGTGCGGGCTTGAATTATCGTGTTGTAGCTACACTTGATGGAATCTTCCCGGTCGTTTCTCTTCAATTGTGGCCGCAAGGCGTCTGAGTTGTTGGCAATAAATGTCAGCAATTATGGTTACATTCGTGAGAAGCAATTAGTATTTTACTTGAAGCAAGTAAAGAGATAGGTTTGGATGTAAATCCCGAAAAGACAAAGTATATGATTATGTCTCGTGACGGGAATATTGTACGAAGTGGAAATATAAAAATTGGAAATGTATCTTTGAAGAGGTGGAAAAATTCAAATACCTGAGAGAAACAGTAACAAATATAAATGATACTCGGGAGGAAATTAAACGCAGAATAAATATGGGAAATGCCTGTTATTATTCGGTTGAGAAGCTTTTATCATCCAGTCTGCTGTCCAAAAATCTGAAAGTTAGAATTTATAAAACAGTTATATTACCGGTTGTTCTGTATGGTTGTGAAACTTGGACTCTCACTTTGAGAGAGGAACATAGATTAAGAGTGTCTGAGAATAAGGTGCTTAGAAAAATATTTGGGGCTAAGCGGGATGAAGTTACAGGAGAATGGAGAAAGTTACACAACACAGAACTGCACGCATTGTATTCTTCACCTGACATAATTAGGAACATTAAATCCAGACGTTTGAGATGGGCAGGGCATGTAGCACGTATGGGCGAATCCAGAAATGCATATAGAGTGCTAGTTGGGAGGCCGGAGGGAAAAAGACCTTTGGGGAGGCCGAGACGTAGATGGGAAGATAATATTAAAATGGATTTGAGGGAGGTGGGATATGATGGTAGAGACTGGATTAATCTTGCTCAGGATAGGGACCGATGGCGGGCATATGTGAGGAGGGCAATGAACCTGCGGGTTCCTTACAAGCCAGTAAGTAAGTAAGTATTGCGCTATAATGTTCCAAGTGATACTTTTGAACAAAGTAGGCTTTTTATAATATTTTCGCCTTATTCAGAACAAAAAGTTCTTCTTCTGATCCTTCATGAAATTTTCGCATTTTAGACGTAAGTAGTTTTGACATTGAAAACGACATTGTAATCCGTCACGTATACCAGTTAATAAGCAACTAGAACAGGTACAGAGACGCTGCAAGCCAGCTGTAGTAGAGGTTGAGTCAACGTCAGAAATGCTTGTAAACAAATTCACTGTGTATCACGATTCACGTTTTGGCCGGCTACGAATCGTAATGCATTCAACGTCGGATACAAACGGTTGAATAGGTCTTCCTTTTATTTACTCTATACTGATACGTCGATACCTACGAATAAATGGGGAATTAGATGAAAAGATTACGTAGTTAAATAGTAGACTTCTATTTATTTATTTATCTACTGTTTCATAAATATTTACAAACATATAGGGTGAACCATAAGTAATGTCATTAATTACAGGTTATTTTTAGATATATATTTGAAACAAAAAAAAAAGTTTAATACATTTTGCTCGCTTTTACTTCCTTTTCGAGACAAAAATTGTTTGATATGAAACATTTCATAGCGTGTTTCTGGAAGGTAATTATTTGAATTCCCAATATGCTCAGTCAGTTTAAGAGAGCAGTGTATTATGATAATAAATGGATAAAAGAATTTTAGTTTTGTCCTTTAAATGTGCAGAAATGTAGGGCCTAACATTGTAAAATTTCTTTGCAGAACGAAAAGCTGCATTTGTTCGGATCAAATTTCTGCACACTTAAAGGACAAAACTAAAATTCTTTAATAGTTTATTACCATTATACTGCTCTCTTAAATTGACTGAGCATACTGGGAATTATATCAGTGCCTTTCCCAAAACACGCTATGAAATATTTAATATAAAACAGTTTTTATCTCGAAAAGAAAGCAAAAACTAGCAAAACTGTATTAAACATTTTGTTTGAAGGCTGCAAAAGGGTATCTGTCGGATACAGGGGGGAGAGCCATTAATCCTTCCCATTGAAGGCTTTAAGGAACCAACCTGGACAAATACCCAATGTCCCATCCCTACCTTCCCGTGGTGCAGCTGTTAGTAAGCATAATTTTACGAGCTGAACTAAAGGGAGGGGCTACTCATCAATTAGCACTGGTCAGCTTGATGAGTTAATGACTGAATTTGGTATAATTTTCCTCTATTCAATACCTAATTCCCTCTTTATCCTTCCTATCCAGTCCTCTGACTGAACTCTTACTTTCTTCGACCCCGACGGCATTAGAGCATTCGAGGCCTAGGGGTTCATTTCCCTTTCTACTTTTCTGTTCCTAGTGCTGACCTGCTATTGCACTAAAATCGTCCTCCAGTGGCTTAAAGAGGGAAAGCTGGTGATCAACAAGATCTCCCAGCTAGGTCCAATGGACCCGTCGACCAACAGCAGGTGTGGTCCTCCAGACATTCTGGGGTTGCGTGTGAATGAAGTAGCCACCAAAACGTTAAAATATGGTGTTCACTTAAATCGGCTGCAACTTGCCATTTCTCTGTGCTTCAGTGGCTGGCCATGATAATATCTTTGAAAAATATTGGAGTGCAAGAGGTCAAATGACTTTATTGTCAAACGCCTGGCATTATAAACCAACAACAACAACATTTTGTTTGAAATATTTCAAAGAATAACCCGCTGAAATTAATGACATTACTTACGGTTCGTTTGTATTTATATACCGTTTGTTTTTCTGAGTATAGTGTTTAGGGATTTAACATTGCCATATAAAACCTTTGTATAGAAACAATGAAGAAATAACTTAACCAGTATCCCATGTTTAGAAATTAGCAGGCTTTGACATTTTGTAAAACAAGAGAACGTCATTTATGGTTACTATGTCAGAGCCTGATGTTCTTTTGATTTACGAATACAAATTGTCAAAGCCTACTAAATTCTAAACACTGATTAAGTTACATCTTTATTGTTTTTATACATAGGTTTCTTATGACAGTGTCAAATTTATATGCCCTTTACCCAGAAAAACACACGGTACAGTATATGTAGCGATAATAAAATGTAAACGGGTTCATGTATTTATAATATGTTTGTAATAAATAAGTCACAACTTGACGAAAAACTGAAGAATGTAAGAGAATAAAAGTAGGCCTACAGAAAGTAAAAGAGGAAGGAGGAAAAAACTTAGAATTTGACGAAATATAAAGCGAAAAGATTGAATAGAGGTAATATAGGCTATGGTTCAAGATTGATAGCATATTAGTGTACACGACATATTTAAATATTTCATCACCACAAATGGCGGAAGAGAATGTATAAAACTATAAAGGAGACGTTACGAAATTATACAAGCACTTTTGGTTTTTATTACTATTTTATTTAATATATAAATTAAAGTTATTTTGCATTTTCCAACTAGGTAACTTATTTAGTTCGTAAGGTAGGCAATACACTATCAAAGTTCTTTGGCAAAGAATATGATAAAATATTTTATAAAGGTCTGTGATAAAAGGTAGGGAGTCCACACTTATGGAGTAACAATCAGCGCGTCTGGCCGCGAAACCAGGTGGTCCGGGTTCGAATCCCGGTCGGGGAAAGATATCTATTTGAGGTTTTTTCTGGGGTTTTCCCTAAACCCAATAGGAGCAAATGCTGGGTAACTTTCGGTGCTGGACCCCGGACTCATTTCACCGACATTATCACCTTCATATCATTCAGACGCTAAATAACCCAGATGTTGATACAGCGTCGTAAAATAACCCAATAAAATAAATCAAATAAAAGGTAGGATTTTGAGTATATTACACTGAATAAAATATTTTATCAAAAATAACCTAAAATTAAGAAACAGGAATCATCAGTCTCCATTTATATTTAAATTAAATAAAAACTTTTTTTAGAGTACAGATATGCAAAAATTAATTATGAACAGTAGGCCTACTATGCATATTTAGCTACAATTAATTAAAATATTACAATTTCCATATTGCTGAAAAAGAAAACGCCTGTAGGTTAAACCATGGATTGCGGGACGTTAGAAGAAAAGTATCCTTCAAAACTCATTAAAGAAAGAGGTACAATGCTAGGACTTGAGAAGTTATATACATTATTTGAGAATGAATGAAGATAATTTTAGTTTGTCCACTCCTGTACAGCAGTTCTAGACTCTACTATTTTTACGTACACTTCTCGTCTTTTATTTCTGTTTTTGTAGTGCGTGTTTTATTTTATAACATTTCATTTGCTTCATATTCTCATTATCAACATTTTGGTCGTAGTAACAGTCCAACAAAATTACTTTCCGCCATATTGGTTACAAGCCAGACAGATCTTTTACAAAATATAACAAGGCACACTTTTCTTGTTATAAACCGAATATATTTCTGCATTAATATATAAAAATGTATTCAACTATTACTTTACTAATATAGCCTATAATAAATTGAACCTAAATTATATGCCAATAATACACAATATTACAATCTGTCATTAAAGTACCAACATTAGACATCTTTGAATGTTTTTTAAACATGTGACCATTGTTCGGAGGATACATTTCCCATTAATAGAATCCCAAAACATTTACTTGATTTTACTTTCATAGTATCGCACATTTCCATGATTTTATTTTCATACTATCGCATATTTTCATGGTTTTATTTTAATCGAGTCCACACCTATGGAGTAACGGTTAGCGAGTCTGGCCGTGAAACCAGGTGGCCCAGGTTCGATTCCCGGTTTGGGGGCAAGTTACCTGGTTGAGGTTTTTTCCGGGGTTATCCCTCAACCCAATATGAGCAAACGCTGGGTAACTTTCGGTGCTGGACCCCGGACTCATTTCACCGGCATTATCACCTTCATCTCATTCAGACGCTAAATAACCTAAGACGTTGGTAAAGCGTCGTAAAATAACCTACTAAAAAAATTAAATCGTAACGCACATTTACATGGTTTTAATTTGTTAATGTTGCACATTTCGATGATTTTATTTCATTAATATCGTACATTTACATGGTTTTAATTTATTAATATCGCATATTTCCAAATCAAGTAAACTTTTATAAACGAAAACCCATTACACTGTCATATATTTTATAATATGTATATATTATAAAGGCTTACTGTTAGATTTCGTAACAAGCTGTTTTTTTACGGTGATGGGTTGTTTGAGATGGGCAGGACATGTAGCACGTATGGGCGAATCCAGAAATGCATATAGCCTAGAGTGTTAGTTGGGAGGCCGGAGGGAAAAAGACCTTTGGGGAGGCCAAGACGTAGATGGGAAGATAATATTAAAATGGATTTGAGGGAGGTGGGATATGATGATAGAGACTGGATTAATCTTGCACAGGATAGGGACCAATGGCGGCCTTATGTGAGGGCGGCAATGAACCTCCGGGTTTCTTAAAAGCCAGTAAGTAAGTAAGTAAGTATATTTTATAAAAGATCTTTGTCTAAGAACTTTGATATTGTAATACGAGCCTTAAAAATAAAACTCTATCCTAGACTTTTAGTTCGAGGATTCGTGGAATTGTACAAAGAATAGCATTAAAGATTTAATCAGTTTCAAAAACAACAATTAAATCAATTACACTAATAATAGATTTAATTTATAATTCAGTGATAAAATTCTATTCATCACAAAATAAATTATTATTATTAACAATTTTATAATTATTGTATCAATGATTACTGCATCTTGCCATGTAGGTACGTAGAGGGGGTAATACTTCCAATCGGAACAGCGTAAGAGTTCGAGAGCCTGTGTCTTGCTATCGCTCATCATTGCTGTTAGTTGCATCATCGAGAGAAGACGAAGCCTGTTGTCTGGATTCACGGAGTTGGTAAGAGTGAGATTTCATCGAAATGTGCATAAACTTTTCAGAAATATCAAAATTAAATTACTCTGATACAAGCGAGAGTAAAATCTAGTTTCGAATATTTGTTTCTTTATGGAAAAAAAGATAAGCTTCATTAGATATAAAGCTGGAGATAAATTTCGTAATTTTTTAATAATTCGAATGCGATTCGAGTATTAGTTCCTTTATACTTTAGAGCGTTTCTCCAGAACATTAAAACTTTATTTCACTTTACTAAAATCTAGAAGTTCTACTACTGGACACGATTTCATGACTCCTCAGTGTAGAATCCAGTATCGAGGTACTGTAAAATAAAATATCATTGAGCGCAAGGTGATTGAAATTTTACCTCCAAATATTAAAAGATAATTTAGTTTGAGCGTCATTTGCGCGTATTTATTTACAATCCAACTAGATTTATTTACTATGAATTTGTTTTTCAATTTAATTACGTTCGAATATCAGTTAGCGTACTGAAATTAAAATATACATGAAGAATTTGGTTTAAAATATTTGTTAGAAAAAGAAGCAATATTCCATTATATACAAAGCTATAAATAAATTGTAATAATTTCAATAAGATTGGTAGCCACCGGCGTGGCTCAGTCGGTTAAGGCGCCTGCCTGCCGGTCTGAAGTTGCGTTCGGGCGCGGGTTCGATCCCCGCTTGGGCTGATTACCTGGTTGGGTTTTTTCCGAGGTTTTCCCCAACCGTAATGTGAATGCAAGGTAATCTATGGTGAATCCTCGGCCTCATCTCGCCAAATATCATCTCGCTATCACCAATCTCATCGACGCTAAATAACCTCGCAGTTGATACAGCGTCGTTAAATAACCAACTAAAATTAAAAAAAAATAAATAATAAGATTGGTGCGTCTATCTCGTATACATACTTGGTGTTCCGATTACATCAGTGAGCCTG
The DNA here is from genome assembly GCA_025594305.2 of Periplaneta americana. Classification (NCBI taxonomy): domain Eukaryota; kingdom Metazoa; phylum Arthropoda; class Insecta; order Blattodea; family Blattidae; genus Periplaneta; species Periplaneta americana. The sequence continues at coordinate 11,675,384 of JAJSOF020000035.1, forward strand.
TGTAAAACATTTCGCCGAATATTAAAACAACTCCACGAAAGTTTCCGTATTCGACAGTCTTAGCTAGACTCCGTAAAGTAGAATCGAATACAGTATAGAGATGAAACGTAACATGATTGGGCGAAAGTTGATCGGAACTTTTGAAGTCTTACTTCTATTGAAAGTAGCAAATATTAGATTAGTTTCTAATGCCTGACATTGCGTGTTTATCTACAATGAAACCATCTCTAACTAAACGTATTTACTATAAACTTCATGTTTTGAAAAGGAATTACATTCGAATATCAAAATTAATGTACTCTCATATAAAATATAAACGAGACTTTCTCTATGAAATATTTTTATTAGAAAATCGCGAGAAGCAATATTTAGATACAAAGCTACAGGTAATATTGCGTGCTTTATTGAATATTTTTAATGAGATTAGTGTCCGTTTCGCATAGTGTACGTACTTTACAGTCCACACCTGTGGAGTAACTGTTAGCGTGTCTGGCTGCAAAACCAGGTGACCCGGGTTCGAATACCGGTCGGGGCAAGTTACCTGGTTGAGATTTTTTCGTGGTTTTCTCAGAAAATGCTGGGTAACTACCGGACTAATTTCAGTTCATTTCATTCAGACTCTAAATAACCGGAGACGTTGATACAGCGTCGTAAAATAGCTCGATAAAGTACTTTACATTAGAGGGCCTATGTATAGCATTTTTCCCCAATATTAAAACTTCTCGCTACGCAACATGGTTACCCTATTTGACCCTTTTACTAGTAGTATAGAATCTAGTATCGAGGTGAAACGAAATGAGTCAGGGAAAAATTGACAAACTTTTCAAATCGTCTTCATAGCCTATTACAAATAGCAAATTAAGGAATATAGTTTAGGCTGTTATTGCTGTATCTTACAATTATTGTGCAATACAATTTATTACGTTGTCTACCTACTTCAGTTCATGAAATGTGGTTCGAATTGTAAATGTTAAGCTATCGCAGATGAATAAGAGGGAACAAAAACAGTGCTTTAAAATTGACTACGTAAATTAATCACTTGGTCAAAAAATCTGCAAATTATGCACAAATGTTTACTGAAACCATTCGTTTTACATCAAATTGTAAACTCTAGGTAGAAATTCGAAGCTGTGGTTTTCTGTACGTTATCTGTGATTTCACTTAAGGTCTGTCAAATTAAAAAATCTGTGAAACTAGCGTTGAGCGACTTCCGCCGATTTTGGAATAGACACAGACGCACTTGAACTGCCAACATAGAAAACAAAAAAAATCACACTCAATCGCTTTCACCTTCATCTTGGCGGGATAATAAAAGCCTAAACTAACCTAACCTAAGTGCGTCGGTGTCTATTCCAAAATCGGCGGAAGTCGCTCAACGCTCGTTTAAGCAAAAAAAAAAAAATCTAGATGGTGCCTTAGTTTTTGTAGGTTTTTGGGTATTCCACCATGCCCTGAAACTTGACATGTCAAGTGCCTGTATATAATTTTTATACTCGGAAATGTCTGTTATATCATGAAAAAAAAAGGATAGTACACAGTTTTTGATCAATTACAGGAATATATATTATACAAGAACACATTGTCGATAAAACAAAATTCATATAGGAATTTTATTTCATGAATTTTTTGTCTAAAATCTTTGTATCTACTTTGCAGACAATGAATATGGCGTAAGTCAAATTGGTCAAACATTTTCCCCTTTGAATCTTAACCATTCATTCAGTGTTCTTCGCAAGGACAGGTCTTTCACTGCAAACCCAGCAATCTGCAGTCTTTCCAATTTTATCTTCCTCGTAGTTTCCGCATATGATCCATATATCTTAACGTCATCTGAAATCTTCTGCCCCGAACTCTTCTCCAGTTCACTATTCTTTTCAGTACATCCTTCATTAGGCAGTTTCTTCTCAACCAGTAATCCAGTCAATTCCTTCTTCTAATCATTTTCATCATTCTTTCTTCACCCACTCTTTCCAACACAGCTTCGTTTCTTACTGTCTGCCCATTTCACATGCTCCATTCTTCTCCATATCCACATTTCAAATGATTCTAGTCTATTTTCACTTCGTCGTAATGTCCATGTTTCTGCCCCATAAATGCAACACTCCACACAAAGCACTTCACTAGTCTTAGTTCTTTCTCCAGAGGTTCGCAGAAGATGCTCCTTTCTCTATTAAAAGCATCCTTTGTCACTTTTATTCTCCTTTTGACTTCTTGGCAGCTGCTCATGTTACTGTTTGTAGTACACCCCAAGTATTTGAAGCTGTCCACTTGCTCTACTGCCTCATTTAGAATTCGTAAGTATACCTTTCTTTTCTTCCCATGACCATGGTCTTCGTCTTATTTGCATTTATCTTCATCCCATACTGTTCACAGCTGTAATTTACCTCCAGTAGCATATTCCTTAGGATCATCTCTTCTGCTAACGTCATAGCAGAAGTCTTGTGCATTTATTCTTCCTCTTACTATCACTCCTACATTGTTCTGAAAACAGTTCTTCACTAAATCCTCAAAGTAGATGTTGAACAGGATAAGTGCTAAATGGCATTCTTGACTTACTCCTCTCCCTATTTCACTTCCTTCATTTTTTCTGTCTTGATTTTGACCCAGTTGTTTCCTATACTGAACTCTATCCAATCCATGCCAGTGAACTTAACCATAATGTGTGTAATTTCCTCAATTTTATATTACTGTAATTTTGAATCTGTGAATTCAGAAAGGAAATCTGAAGCTATTTTACTGAATTTTCGTAAATTCGAGAATGTAGATAACCTTACGATCATTGTATTATGAAATATTACAGCATGAAACATAGGACAATTCGTGATCAAATATAACAATATACGTGATAACATGAACATTTCGTCTATAAATCTAAACTCAGACTATTGAAATTTTATTTTATTTTTACTCAATTACTTTATTTAATTACCTACTTAGCAAACATTGAATAGTCCACATCTGTGGAGTAACGGTCAGCACGTCTGGCCGCGAAACCAGGTGGCCCGGGTTCGAATCCCGGTCGGGGCAAGTTACCTGGTTGAGGTTTTTTCCGGGGTTTTCCCTCGACCCAATAGGAGCAAATGCTGGATAACTTTCGGTGCTGGACCCCGGACTCATTTCACCGGCATTATCACCTTCATATCATTCAGACGCTACATAACCTAGATGTTGATACAGCGTCGTAAAATAACCAAATAAAAAAAACGTTGAATATGGCGTTAGTGTACCTAATTAAAATTTATTGATATAAACTCTTCCCTTTTCCCTAATTACGCATCTGAATTTTCAACTGAGAATGTCCCAACCCTTTAGCAGTTAACGAATAATGTTTGGAAGAGTATCCTGGGCTTAAGATTGAAACAAAAGTTCAAAATAATTATTGCATTAAACTAAGTTAATAGAAAATAAATATCTCGCATCAGCGAATGTTGCATAGTCAATTGTGCTCCCTATTTACTAGAACGAAATTCAACTTCGAATTTGAATAAACATGTTTGAAATAAAAGAAAATTGTAATTGTTTCAAGAGATGGGAACATTTTTGTATTTGGCAATTTACTCAAGTGAATTTATGGTGTTTCTTACTAACATTCTAACTTCTTTGTTCATGCGCGTCTTCTGTATTTCTTGCATGGCCGGCAACTGCTTTCTAACATTACTAACAAATGCCATACAATTCATTTGAGAGAATGAAAACATATTTGTGGGAATAGACATATTGATGTATAAAGTTACCTAAGAATTCTTGCTACATAAGCAGTAGATTCTATTTTAAAAACGAAATATTTCGAAGTTGAGTTTGTTTGAAATCTTGCGTGAAATGTACTCAACACTAAGGATTTTAGTCATTCAGTATTAAAATGGTCCTTACTCAAAATAAAGAAAATTCATTATGCGTTCCCATGGGTTAGATGAGCCAAAGTTACTTCATTTGTTCGTAATATTTTTTAGGTTTTCTGCCGTTGCTATGTCAACAATAAAATTATAGGAGTGTTGCCTGAAATCTCATCTCTGTAAATGTGTCGTTCCATACATAACTTTTCTCTTACTAATTCAATATCTTTAAAGAAAATTTTGAAACTACCTTAATCGGTAATTATAAAAATAAAGTAATCGTAATTATGGACTTTTTGTAGCCATAATTAAATACTAATAATTCAAGTTTCACGAGTGTATTTAATTTAATTTTGTTAGTTTAGTTTTGTTAAAACTGCAGCAAGTCATCACGGTCTATTTTTTTCGTGGTTTTTCAGAAACTGAAATTACTGAAAAATGGTGGAAGACTGTTCAAATTTTTAAAATTTCGTGAAAAATTAACATGCAAATTAAAAAACGGCCTAAATCGAGAATTACATAGAAAAATACAAAATAACTTAATTTTCACAAACGTAGGACAATTATATCTGTGTACCTATCTACCAAAAAGTGTGCTGCCCTCACATATTATCTTCCCATCTACGTCTCGGCCTCCCGAAAGGTCTTTTTCTCTCCGACCTCCAAACTAACACCATATATGCATTTCTGGATTCGCCCATACGTGCTACATGCCCTGCTCATCTCAAACGTCTGGATTTAATGTTCCTAATTATGTCAGGTGAAGAATACAATGCGTGCAGTTCTGTGTTGTGTAATTTTCTCCATTCTCTTGTAACTTCATCCCTCTTAGCCCCAAATATTTTCCTAAGCACCTTATTCTCAAACACCCTTAACCTATGTTCCTCTCTCAAAGTGAGAGTTCAAGTTTCACAACCATAAAGAACAACCGGTAATATAGCTGTTTTATAAATTCTAACTTTCAGATTTTTTGACAGCAGACTAGATGACAAAAGCTTCTCAACCGAATAATAATATTGACTTAGTTTTTAATCAAGGTTCAAATAGTTTCTCTAGGAGTCCATAGAGTTTCTGAAATTGTAAAATCTTCGCATTTATAGCCATGCTGTGCTTAAAATTGTCTTCCAAGCCTTAAATTTTCCGAAAGCAGTCTTTAGAAAAAAAGTTACAATAGAATACGTCCTGATTATGAGAAATTCTTGTTAACTTGAAGTCCATACATAATATACATACAAAATTAAATTGTTCGATATAGATTGGAGTATGCTGCGGTTATTTGGAATCCAGTTACTAGATATTGTTGCTAGAGAAAATTCAATATACATTTTATTATTCTAGTTGGTTATTTTACGACGCTTTATCAACATCTTAGATTATTTAGCGTCTGAATGAGAAGGTGATAATGCCGGTGAAATGAGTCCGGGGTCCAGCATCGAAAATTACCCAACATTTGATTATATTGGGTTGAGGGGAAAACCCCGAAAAAACCTCAACCAGGTAACTCTCCCCGACCGGAAATCGAACCAGGGCCACCTGGTTTCGCGACCAGACGCGCTAACCGTTCCTCCACAGGCGTGGACTTCAAAATAAATTTCTAAAATGGTTACATTATAGACTTCATAATAATTATCCTACTTATGAGTTATACTACAATGCTTCAACATTTCCATTGTCTGGTTTGCAAATTAGACGAAATTGCCAGTCTTTAAACTTTCTTTATAAAATTATAAGTTGGACTGTTAGTTTATTTTATTATATAACATATGCACCCAAGGTCAATACAAAATTTCGAAATTTTTCATACCAAAGGGAAATACTGAATCCCACAAATTCCTCAGTTTTCCAAATGATAAAATTGTACAATAACAGTCATCCGAATGTTCAAATTTTCAATATAAATTTTTCTAAATGCAGAATAATTTAGATTTTACATAAAATTTTTAATTGTAAGCTACTTTTACAGCTAATTTTAAAGTTTTTTTCTATTTTTAATTTTTTAGTAAGAGTTTTATTTTCCTTAGTTTCATTTACATAAACTGTTAGTGTTGAACACTGTAATTGGGCTTTGTCTGTGATCAATAACAAATAAGTAAAATAAATTTCATACTGAAATATTTATAGGCCCACCTCGATTAATATAATGAAAATATCGGATTTAGAATTTTGTGCTACAGGATGTTACATAAAACTGGTTTGGTTAAGCAGAAAATCGGTCTAGGTTCTAATTTGCTATCATAGTAAGATAGGATGCCATAATTTACTTTCCTAATGTTTAGAAGTACTTCCATTATGTTGATGAAGAAACAACGGTAAAAGCTATTAAGATTTAAAAAAAAGTTTCCACTTCCATTTCATACTTAGTTTTAAAATGCAGATACAAAATGAAGCTTCTGACGCAATATTTCTGACGTCAAATGATGACGTGACTATTTGGGAATTGCGCGACACTTAACTTGCAGACAAACAAAAAATCGAAAATTTCTGTAGTAATTATAGTCTTCCTGGTGAACGGCTGTACAAAATGATACTCAAAACTGGAGAAACGCTAGACTTTATTGTAAAGTACCGATATTTATTAATTGTGACGTCTTGTGTCCCATTATTGAATAACTCTCGATATTAACGATGAAATTCGTGCCAATATGGGACACATTTTCGAAATATTGCGTAAATTTCAAAGTACTGCAGAAATAAAAAAGGAAAAAAAAAATCGCGATTTTCGGTTTCGCACTTCAAACTTAATATTGATGTCCTGGAACAAGTTAATGAAAGTACCTGCGTCTTTCATAATTAAATTCAAAACTTCCCAGTAAAAACTCTCTCAAAGCAATGCAATTTGATTTTGTTATAATATAGAGAACTAAATAAACCTAATTTTCTATAGCTTTTTATCTATTACGCTTGTAAGAGTATATTATTTGGCTTTGGAAATCCGTTGCCATAGCCATTCACGTTTCTCCTATTGCAAAAGAAGTACTGCACTATGCAGCAATTAAACATAATATAGGATTAAATTAATACTAACCATTATTTTCAATTGCTGAAAAATGTCTCTAATTGAGAAAGATGATAGAGGTCCCTAAAAGATCTGACATTGAGGATGGAATCTCTATCTTAACTGTTAAGTGTATAGCGTGTTTACATTAATTTGATATAAAATTCTATAGCAAAGAATGGCACTAATTTGTGTAGTAATGTATTATTATTATTATTATTATTATTATTATTATTATTATTATTATTATTATTATTATTATTTGAAGACTGAAACCTTAATTTATCCATAGGTATATATTAGGGTTGTAGTTTGTTAAAATTTAAATGATTTGGAAGAAATTAAGACTAAGGAAAAATTAAACTTGAAGTGCCCATATTTAAAAAATGAGGGCTGATAAACATTTTCTCGTTCAAGATATAATTTCCAGTTCTTACTCTGTAGATATTTTAAATTTCAAGAACTTGCTAAAATACAAAAAGACGCTAGATTTAATTATTCATGCTTCATAAAGCGTGCAGAAATTTATTTAGCCTTATAGTTTTAAAATTGTAGCTCTTAAGTGGAAGGTATGGTACAAGGAGTTTGTTGCCATAGTAATAAGTCTGCGATTATTAAGTTGTTTTAAGTTGCAACAATATTAAACTTTTGTTTCTGGCTGAGTGGAAGAGAAGCCCTCATGGACTTAAGTCCGCCAGAATTATTATTATTATTACTACTATTATTATTTACGAAGTTATGAAATTACTGCATTAAGTATCAATTAAAGTAACATTTACAAAACTTTGTTTCATGCGAGACTGTTAACCAAGCTCGGAAGCCCACCCAGGGTCAAAGAGGTCCCCTGCTAAGGGATGGAGTCATCTCTGACGGTGAGTGGCATAATTTAATTTTCTCGTACTCTTAAGGGTACATACGCACCTTGGAAAAGTTGTAAAAACTGTCTTTTTGTTGAATGGACTTTTCTCATTAGTATGGTGGAAGAAAATGTTTTTTTCTTTGTATGTATGTATGTATGTAGGGAAAAATGTAAATCTCTTTAACTATTGCCTAGTTAAAACCTAAAACGCGACTCTGGAAATTGACTTGGCTATTTAAATATGAATATAACATTTCATTTTCAGAAAGTTCATCTCGTTTCCCGTAACTTAAGTTTTCCAAATCCATTTTTCTCATAATTTCCATATTTTTTAAGATGAATTTATACAATTTTGCATGCAAATGTATTTCATACTGGAGGAAAAACTATTACTTTTAGCACTAGTTTATCATTTAATTCGTAATAGTACATTATGTAACGAGCCTATGATAGTAATTAAGACGCAAGTATGTTTGTTTATGAAACGAGCGCAAGCCATTATAACCAAGTTTCATACGACTTTTTATGCTCGACCATCTTTCTAACATGAAATTATTCAGAAGTATTCATTTTATTCCTATCTGACTCGAGTGGAAGTGACCTTGTGCATAGCTCGTAAATTGTAATGTGCGCAGACGTGAAAGTATTGATTTTTTCAGAGGAACAATGTCATTGACCTTGATATAATGTAGAGAATAACATGAACTAATTTTGATATAACCTGGAAATTGGTTTAGAATTGAAAAACGAGATGACAAATTGAATATTATTTACAATTAACGCTAATTATTATAGTAACAGAACATAACCTTCTGCGACAGTATTGAATTTCCAGCCTCCGTGACGTTTCCCTCGTCTTTCGATTGCACGTCCGAGAATAATCGAAAACCTGAACTTCAATGAATAGGTGTACTTTAATGACGTGCATTAAAGGACTGCTACCGGTTGTATCATTACTACATTTCGGCATGGTCGAGCATAAAAATATGTTTATCATATATCAGAAGGACAATGTTTTACACATAATAATTTTCATTATTGTACAAGATAGAGTAATGGAGGAAAAAAAAAATGTTGAATATTTCCAAAATTTTACTCCTTTAAGCTGTATCTAACCCCTTAATTTCATACGAGAATCTCTAGTAAAGAAACTGTATAACATTACCAGAGGTCTGAATATGACTTTAAATTTTATTTCAGATTGGAGTCCCATGATGCCCCCGGATGTCCTCTACAAACAGTGAGTTACCGCCAAGTGCAGCGTCTCGAGTTAGTGTTTGAGGGCTTTACTACGGCGCCGTATCGGGGTATACACGCCATAGTACGGTTTCAAGTGTGAGCATCGTATCCGACCCTAGATACGATGAGCGATTACTGTAACCACCGGTAGTACGACGTCGATGCGGCGCCGGTTGGAAGCAGGGACTAGGATTAAGAGTCACGGTGGAACCCTGTGATGGTTATTTTTTTTTTGTACTTCATAAGTCTTTTAGTTTCTAAGGTCCTCCGCTTCCTCCACGTTAGGCTCCCTCAACGTTGTCTTGCAATTGATGATTCTACGTCGTCGTGATTGATGGGGTTTAGCTTTGCATCCATTAGCCCTTTGCTGGCAGAATATGGATTGTCCTTAGCCCTTTGCTGGCACAATATGGACGTTCAATCAGGAGTGTTTAGTCTGTAAGATGCTTTTTTTTTTTTCATCACAGGGAAAACCGTGGCGATCGGACGCTTTGCACGCCTAGTAACTTTTTTTTCGTTAGTCTGGTTAGACGACAGCCCTCACACAACAAAATTCCATTTCGGCGGGTTGCCGTAGGACTCCAGTGATGGCGTAGGACGAGCCCTGCCACTCAGGGTTCTAGGGACGGGGAGTACCAGCGTAAAAAAAAAATAGCTAGCAGATAGAATGAGAATAAATTTATAGAAATTCTGTACAAACATTGAATTGTTTTGAAGCACTGAAATGGTTAGGCTTTATAGAGAGAACATTTTATTATGGTTTCAGGCACATAGTGATCTTATTTACGCCTAAATGCATCGCACTATTAATACGACAAAAGCTCGTATGAGAAAAAACTTGAAAACGAAAGCTATTTACAGTTGATACTTTAATATTCTCAAATACTTCAGTTTATTACGAAAACAGTTGAATCTGTTTGCGATTTCGACATGCTTTTGTTTTCTCATAGACAATGAAAAACAAAAGAACTGTAATTGTAAATAAAAATTGGCATTAACGTAATATAAATGAAATAATGTTTAATGTGATTGATATATTTAATGTATTTTATAATTGAATTTAAATATTTAATATATATATTCATTTTATACTAGAGTTAAAAAAAAGGGCGATAATGCTTTTAATACATTACATAAAACTTTTCATAGCCCTAAGTATCAAACATAATTATAACGTCTATGAGAAAACAAATTGTTCAGATTTCGTCGACTTGATACTCGTAAAATGCAAAGGACGCATTTGAACATATTCAACTTGGTTTCCTCATATACCTTACTCAGTAAATGTAATGAAGTAAATAATTAAACTGAATATGCATATTGTAAATGAAGTAGACACAGTAACTAGTAACTCAAACTGAACTATCTATTTCAAAGGGCAGTAATACAGTACTTTCCATAATGCACAGAGTAATTGAGCCCTTAGTAGAAAATACATGTAACGTCTATGAGGAAACGGTTGTAGATTTCATCGATTTCACCGATCTCACCGATTTGATGCAGATCAAGAGGACGATTCTGAAGAATATTTTATATTGGTTTCCTCATATACCTTACTCAGTAAATGTAATGAAGTAAAATATAATTAACTGAATATGCATGCATTTAAACATGGCATATGTAGCAATTGTAAATGAAGTGATAACAGAATTAACTGATAATTAAAGCTGAATATTTGAAAGGGCAGTAGTATAGTATTTTTCATAATGTACAGAGTAACTGAGCCCTTAGTAGACATATGTAACGTCTATGAGGAAACTGTCGTCGATTTCATCGATCTCATCGGTTTCATCTACTTCACGGATTTCATCGATCTCGTCGATTTCATCGATCTCACAGATTTAATCTATTTCGCCGATTTAATCGATCTCGCCGATTTGATACAGATCAAGAGAACGAATCTGAATATTTTGTATTGGTTTCCTCGTATACCTTACTCAGTAAATGTAAATGAAATGAAGTAGATAATTAAAAACTGAATATGCATGTACAGACGTGGACAAATTATTAGCAAAATTGAAGATTTTTATTATATATTTTTACAAAATATGATTCTTCAATTTAGACTACAGTTGACATTTTTGCGTATTTCTAAATTATTAGCAAAATTGAAGGTTTGTATTGTATATTTTTAGAAAATTTGACTCTTCAATTTGGACTACATTTGATATGTTTGCATATTTACAAATTATTAGCAAAACTGAAGGTTTTTATTATATATTTTTACAAAATTCGATTCTTCAATTTGGAATACAGTTGACATTTTGGATATTTCCAAATTATTAGCAAAACTGAAGGTTTTTATTATATATTTTTACAAAATTCGATTCTTCAATTTGGAATACAGTTGACATTTTGGATATTTCCAAATTATTAGCAAAACTGAAGGTTTTTATTATATATTTTTACAAAATTCGATTCTTCAATTTGGAATACAGTTGACATTTTGGATATTTCCAAATTATTAGCAAAACTGAAGGTTTTTATTATATATTTTTACAAAATTCGATTCTTCAATTTGGAATACAGTTGACATTTTGGATATTTCCAAATTATTAGCAAAACTGAAGGTTTTTATTATATATTTTTACAAAATTCGATTCTTCAATTTGGAATACAGTTGACATTTTGGATATTTCCAAATTATTAGCAAAACTGAAGGTTTTTATTATATATTTTTACAAAATTCGATTCTTCAATTTGGAATACAGTTGACATTTTGGATATTTCCAAATTATTAGCAAAACTGAAGATTTTTATTTTACAGTTTTACAAAATTTGACTCTTCAATTTAGACTGTAGTTGACATTTTTGCTAATTTACAAATTATTAACAAAATTAAAGATTTTTATTATATATTTTTACAAAATTAAGCTCTTCAATTTAAACTACAGTTTAAATTTTGCATATTTGTGTCTACTGTAATGATAGAAATATGCAAAATTGTCAATTGTAGTCTAAACTGAAAAGTCAAATTTTGTAAACAGAATTATCATAAAAATCGTCAATTTTGTTAATAATTTGTCCACGTCTGTATTTAAACATGGCATATGTGACAATTGTAAATGAAGTGAGAACAGAATTAACTGATAATTCAAAGTGAATATTTATTTGAAAGGGCAGTAATATTTTTTATAATGCAGAGAATAATTGAGCCCTTAGTAGTAACGTCTACGAGGAAACTCGTCGATTTCATAGATCTCACCGATTTGACACTGATCAAGAGGACGAATTGGAAGATTTTCTATAGATTTCCTCATATACCTTACTCAGTAAATGTAATGAAGTAAATAATTAAATAACTGAATATGCATGTATTTAAACACGGCATATGTGACAATTGTAAATGAAGTGGTAACAGAAGTAACTGCCAATTCAAACTGAACATTTGAAATGGCAGTAATATTTTTTCATAATGCACAAAGTAATTGAATCTTGTAATAGACAATGCATGTAATGTCTATGAGGAAACATTTTTCCATCGATTTCGCCGATTTAAGAGATTTCGGATGAAAGATCAAGAATTTGAAGAATACTTTCAACTTGGCAAGTATAAACTACTGTATGTGCATTAATTGTAAATCAAGTAATGGCAGAAGTACGTAACTGATTAAAACTAAACATTTCAAAGGGCAGTATTGAGTTGTAACGAAGTAAATGAGCCCTTGCTAGACAAAACATGTAACGTTTGTGAAGAAACATTTTTCAGATTTATTAACCCTAACTTTTCAAAATTTGTAGAAGCTGGATTTGATGTTTCTTAAAACTTGTTAGGACTTAAATCCTCGAGCTCTGTGTCTATGTATTTGCTCATAGCATATGCCACGTGATAATATTTTTATTAAGCTAGTGGCAAATGAACTCATAATTGCTTGCTTTAAGCTGTAAAAAATAGTCTTGAGGAAATACTAAATATCTAAGAACAAACATAACTTTGACAGGCTGTCTTTTCGGTCTGTTGTTGAGATTGTAATCCTTTGATAATTTCTAAATTTTTCTTAGTGTAGTGGAAGCTCTCAAGAGCCTGAGAAGAGGTTAGATTTGTTTCGGCATATCGAAACTATATCATATTAGGCCTTTATATTTTAATGCTTGATGTTGACGTATTTCTCTTTTTCTTTCAGATCCCGCCCATTGTCCCGTGCCTCAACGTGGCGGGCGGGTGTAACGAGGAAGGATGCAAAGCTCCTGTCCTAACGGAAAAGAAAATAGCAATTGCATCCTTCCTTGGCTAAACGGGACATTTCATTGCTTTATATCGTGTAAATTATCCATAGGACTGTAGGGAAACCAATACAATATTGAAATTTGTTTAATTGGAAATTGTAGAAAGTAGAAAAGGATGGTGAAATTATAGGTTACTTGTATGTTGAAATTAACCAAAAATCGTTTTTTTTTTCGGGCCACCGGCGTTGCTCGGGCGGTAGCAAGTTTGCCTGCGGGTCCAGAGTTTCTCTCGAGCATGGGTTCGATTCCCGCTTGTACCGATTGACTGTTTGGATTTTCCCCGAGGTTTTGCCAACGGTAAGGAGATTGTCGGGTAATCTATAGCGAATCCTCGGCCTTATCTCGCTAAATACCATCTCGCGATCATCAATTCCATCCAGTAGTTGATACAGCGTCGTTAAATAACGAACTAAACCTTTTCTACAGGACTAAGGAAATCAATAGAATGTTAAATTCCATATTTCGTTGGAAAATGGTAAGAAGTGGATGATGATGATGATAATAATAATAATGGCTTATTTTAACTGGCAGAGTTAAGGCCATTCGGCCTTCTCTTCCACTCAACCAGTATGATAGAAAATTACAATGCTATACAATACAATACAAAGCAATACAAGACAATATAATACAATGACAATTCTTTTCATCTTCACAACACCAATAAAATAATTATGTAATAATAATAATAATAATAATAATAATGAGTCATACTTAATTAAATTAAATTATTAAACTCTATCACAATTATAACTTCAGTTTGACTGCGCCCATAAGAAATCGTTTAGCCTTTTCTTGAAAGTGGTTGTCTGGCAGCCCCTAATCTTCTGAGGTAGAGAATTCCATTCACGGGGTGAAATTAAGGGCAATTCGCATCTTAAAATTAACCGAAAGATTTTCCGATTTTTCGGGCTACCAACTTAGCTCAGGCGGCAGCGCGTTTGCCTGCTGATCCGGAGCTGTGCTTTAGCACGGGTTCGATTCCTGCTTGGCTTGATTACCTGGTTGGGATTCTTTGAGGTTTTCCCCAACCGTAAGATGAATGTCGGGTAATCTATAGCGAATCCTAGGTCTGATTTCGCAAAATACCAGTTGGCTATCAACCCTGATCATATATAGAATGGCCATTTCCATGTTATGAAATGGAAACTTAAAAAGAGAACCACCTCTAGAGTCGAAAAGATATTTTTGGCAACGACCGCTAGATGGAAGTGTAATTGCTCCATACAAGTCTACAAGGGTAATAACGTGACTTGCCTGTAGATGACGGTACTGTGAAATTGATAAATTGTTGCCTTGAAAGTCCATTGAGTTGTGATCGATCTGTTGGGTTATCAGGGACATTGACGCTAAGTAACCCAGTAGTTGATATATTATCGTTACAGTAAGAAAAACATTTCGTAATAGCCTACAATTTTCCCCATTAAATTCTGAACTTCTTTATACAGGGTGTTAAAAATGGTACTCAATATTTTTAGTAGTAATGAAAACAAGAAAAATGTCTAATAAATATGGATCCAATTCTCATTTTGATCACCAAATACTCATTCTCTCGGAAGATACTAGTTTTAGGATTTCTGTATAAGGGTTATTTACGTCCAGACATCTTTAATTGTAACTGCTTGAGTTTAAATGGCCGCATGCCAAGGTTCTGTAAATATCGCACAGGTTAAAGCTCTAGTTTCTCATAACTACATTTTTTACTTTTTTTTCTTACTTTTGTTCAACTTAGTCGCTTCACTATTTAATTTGTTGGATCTTTTGTTCTAGTTTTCCGGTCGTTCCAGTACACGTAGAGCGTACTCGCAGACACGCTGGTACAAACACCAGATGCAGCTTCTTCCACCGGTACAGAAGTTCAAATTGTTAAACTACTGTTACTTCAGTTCCTATTGATCAATAGACCTAATAAAATATAGTACCTGTTAATTATAACAGTTCATTAAAATCTGTATTCGAAGAGTGGTAAATTCAGAGTTCCAATTAAATTCATATTTCATAACAGTCACTTTATCAACTAAAATTCACTGAAAGAACCCACTGAAAATATCAAGATTAGTACCTGGATTGATTAATATTGTATTAATGTTTTAGCATGTAAAATAGTTCAATTGAATTAATATTAACTTAGATCAGAATTGCAACCCGGATTTCGTATAATTACATTATTCTATTCTTATACAGGCTGGAAGTGAAATAACCTTGCAGATTTCTAGAGCGAATAGCTCATGCTCTATTTAAAAAAAAAAAAACCAAAATATTGGTGGAAGATTTTTTTTTTTTCAGAAAAAATTATCTCAAATGTTCAATCTCTTATTCGGAAACTAGTAGGATCGTGATTTTTGTCCATATCAGTAGGAAGCAAGTAAAGCGATAGGTTTGGAAGTAAAACCCGAAAAGAAAAAGTATATGATTATGTCTCGTGATCAGAATATTGTACGAAATGGAAATATAAAAATTGGAGATTTATCCTTCAAAGAGGCAGAAAAATTCAAACATCTTGGAACAGTAACAAATATAAATGACACTCGGGAGGAAATTAAACGCAGAATAAATGTGGGAAATGCCTGTTATTATTCGGTTGAGAAGCTTTTGTCATCTAGTCTGCTGTCAAAAAATCTGAAAGTTAGAATTTATAAAAGTACCATTACCGGTTGTTCTGTATGGTTGTGAAACTTGGACTCTCACTTTGAGGAACAGAGATTAAGGGTGTTTGAGAATAAGGTTTTCAGGAAAATTTTTAGGGCTAAGAGGGATGAAAGGGGTGAAGTTACAGCAGAATGGAGAGTTACACAAAGCAGAACTACACGCATTGTATTCTTCACCTGACAATTACGAACATTAAATCCGGACGTTTGAGATGGGCAGAGCATGTAGCACGTATGGGCGAATCCAGAAATGTATATAGTGTGTTAGTTGGGAGACCGGAGGGAAAAAGACCTTTTAGGAGGCCGAGAGGTAGATGGGAGGATAATATTAAAATGGATTTGAGAGGTGGGATATGATGATAGACTGGATTAATTTTGCACAGAATAGGAACCAATGACGGGCTTATGTGAGGGCGGCAATGAACCTCCGGGTTTCTTAAAAGCCATTTGTAATTAAGTAATCGGTAAGAAATGTAATAAAGAATAATTTATCCCTCTAGCGTTTTTGAATAGCACGGACGGTTTTAAGTGTAAATTAAATTTTTAAAATCTCTAATTTGAAGTCCCTGCACGATACGAACAAGTTAAAATATCGCGCTCATTTACCGATACAAAGAATTCGTTGACCTTTTAAATCTGTATCACGAGTAGTGTGTTAGCGGCGATGTTGCCGGACTGCTGGAACTTCAAACTTAATTTTCTAATTAACCGTGCATCTAATCACAAAACGTAATATAGATTTTCTATTCATTTAATTGTACCCTATCGTACCTTTCAATCTGCAAGGTTATTTCACTTCAACCTGTATAGGTAGCAAAGAGAAAAATAAATGCAGACGAATTAGATTAATAGGTTCTGAATTCTGCACATTTTAAAACATTTTGATGTACAGTAATACAGATTGCGTGTTTTGATTTAAGTATAAAAGGTAGAAATCGTGTAACCAGCGAATAGGGATTATAAAGAATGGACACTTCGCGTCGGTACCTTTGATGTAGCCGGACTGATTTCAATGACCTTCAAGCCAGCTAAAGCGTGAGATTCTGCTTTCTCCCTAGAGTTGGCGCTGATATCACACCAGCTAGCAGTCGACACAGCGGAAATATAACACATATAATTAATACATTTAGGTACATTATGTACTCAAATAAAATAAATTGGATCCATAAAATAATAAATCCGTCATTAACTGTAATGTCTAGAATCTAGAGTTCCTTTATAATGAGAGTTGAGACGTTGACCCCAACAACAATTAAAATATGTAATGATTTGATAGCACTGAAAATGGAAAAACAAAACTCATATGAGAAGTAAAACCATATACCTATATTATATTATATACAAATATTAAACGAATTTGATACTTAATTTTATAATGTATTATATTTATTATATCTGAAATATAAAAAATTATTATTACAACTAGTTTGTCACTGAGAAATAAGGAAAAGCTGTTAACTTGAATTTATTTGAAGCAAAGCGTTACTGGATTATGCAATAAGGTAGGCGATGTTTGGATCCTGTGTCTCAACTCTCTTCTCAATTATTATCTTAGCGTATGCTCGATTACACTACCTCTAGCGATTGAAAGTAGAACTAAACGCTGGCGCACAGAGAAACAAAACACAGGAAAATTCGCTCAGTGTCCATTCTTTATAATCCCTATTCGCTGGTGTAACTGTTAAGATTGTCAACGCCTCCAAATCTTGAAGGTGAAACAATGTAGTGGAGGAGCAATTGAGAACTAACGTTAAACTACATGTTGGTTATGTATGATTACTTCTAAACGATTACTAGCCTAGACGCTTCTATTGGAGCTGCATTGATATGTACACGAAAACAAATCATTCAGGTTTTTGTTGTGATTTCAATAGTTCTACCAATAAAATATTGAATATCTGAGGTAATTTTCTGTTCATTTCATTCATAAGTTCCTGCCCAAGGGCAGGTTCTCTCCACTGCAAATCTAGCATTCTCCAGTTTTCCCTCTTTTCCGCCTTCACCTTAGTCTCCACATATTGCTTTCCTTACTCCCAACTTTTCCCGTATAAATAAATTCAGCTAATTGTCTGCTCTACTATTCATAGTTAAAAAAGTCTAGTATATAGTCACAAAGCTTTAGTTGTTGAGGGTAGTAGGAACAATAAACGGCCTGTACTACATCGCATTGTCTGTAATGAGGCGATAGTAGCGATCCTAGTGGTTAGCAACGATGTATGGAATTATGGATGCATATTCCCTATAATCTTTTCGCTGTAAGAAAAATCCTAATATAAACAATAGCACGTGACTGAAGTGAGGCTTCATTGGCCACTGTTTGGCGCCATAGATTCTCAGTACGTGTTCCCGCCTAATTGTACATTCTGTTTCATGTTAAATATTTCCCGTTAATAACGAAAGTTCTAATCACATGCATTCGTTTGCAAAACATTTACTTTATAATTACTGTAATTAAACCTCACAAATTATTATGTACATTTAAGACTATTTGTTTTACTCCGCTAAAAGGGTTTCCACTCTTATGTTTAATAACCATAGATAAGAAACAAAGCCATACTTTGGTACCACGTGTTTACGTGAATAAGACGAGTTCAAGTGACGCCAGCTTGTTACAAGAACAGACTACCTCGGTATTACTGTTGGTATTCATCCGCGTTCATACTTACTTATAAATGGCTTTAAGGAACCCAACGTTCATTGCCGCCCTTTACATAATAAAAAAAATATCCTGTAAGATTAATCCAGTCTCTATCATCATATCCCACCTCCCTCAAATCCATTTTAATATTATCCTCCCATCTACGTCTCGGCCTCCCTAAAGGTCTTTTTCCCTCCGGTCTCCCAACTAACACTCTATATGCATTTCTGGATTCGCCCATACGTTCTACATGCCCTGCCCATCTCAAACGTCTGGATTTAATGTTCCTAATTAAAATCTGAAGAATACAATGCATTAGTTCTTGAATTGTGCAACTTTCTTAACATTCTCCTGAACTTCAACTCATAGCCAAATATTTTCTCCAATTCTCAAACCCTGAACCATCTAGCCTCTCTGAAATTTCTGCATTTCAGTGCCATACAGAAGAACCGGAATATAACTGTTTTATAAATTCAAACTTTCAGATTTTTGGACAGCAGACTGGATGATAAGAGCTTCTCAACAATAATAAACTAGCATTTCCCATATTTATTCTGCACAGTTTAATTTCCTCCCGGTGTAATTTATATTTGTTACTGTTGCTCCAAGATATTTGAAAAACCTCTTCGAAGGATAAATCTCCGGATATTTCCATTTCGTTCTATATTCTGGTCAACGAGACATAATTTTTGTTTCAATTCATAGTACCTACATAACAAAATATAAAAGCAGCTTTTCTTTTATATATCGTTTTACATACGTGAAGTTATATGTTTCATTGCATTTAACAACTAGAATTCAATTTTTAATTTTCAAATAATACAAGATTGTGGTTTCCAAATACGCATTTTTCTGTCTTGTGAGGTTTCGATGGGAGCCAATCACGGGTATGACAGCCACGTGTTTGTGTTTAATTATGGATTTTCTTACAGCGAAAACAGTATACGTATTGAGTTTCGTGACTGTGCACTAGACCAGGCCTGCAGAACTGTAGCTCTTGAGAGCGACTGCTTTCCTCCCCTCTTTTTTATCCCACCCACCTTTTCTGTACTGTTTTCGCTGTAAGAAAAATCCTAATGTAAACACAAGCACACGACTGTCATATCCGTGATTCGCTCCCAGTCGATACTCACACGACGCAGGAAAATATAATCCGTATTTGGAAACCATAATCTTGTATTATTTGAAAATAAAAAATTGAATTCTAGTTGTTAAATACAATGAAACATATAACTTCACTCATACGTAAAAAGCTATGTAAAAGAAAAGCTAATTTTATATTTTGTTATGTACTATGAACGCGGATGAATACCAACAGTAATACCGAGGTAGTCTGTTCTTGTAACAAGCTGGCGTCACTTGAACTCGTATTTCAAGTAAGCACGTGAAGGCTTCTGCTTCCTCGGTGTGTGTGGTTATTAAACATAAGAGTGGAAACCCTCTGAAAAGTGGAGAAAAACGAATAGTCTTAAATGTATATAATAAATTACGTGAGTTTTAATGACGGTAATTTTAAAGTAAATGATTCCTAAGCAAACGAATGCATAGTAGTGAGGTTAGGCCTACTTGACGAGTAACGGGAAATGTTTAACATGAAAAGAATGTACAACAGTAGGCGGGAACATGTACTGAGAATCTATGGCGCCAAACAGCGGCCAATGGAGCCTCACTTCAGTCACGTGCTATTGTTTATATTAGGATTTTTCTTACAGCGAAAGGATTATACCTGTGCGGTCACGGCGTTCTAGTAACGCTCGGCTGCATCAACATTCATTCTCAGAGCGGAAGTCGATCATCCCCAATAGAAGTTGAGTGAGGCTATTTTGCGAGTTCTGCAGGCCTGTACTAGACTGTAGTTAAACTTGTCCAAAAATAGTTTGGTGTATTGAAGATATAGTAATACATTTATAGAGATGTTTCAGAATTCAATCGAAGAAATTGACCTCATCATAGAGGGGTTGATATAAGGAACCAAGGTCTCTGACGAAAAAGGAGTTATCAGTTAAGATTTATATTTGAGGGGGTCAGAAGCAGAAGGGGTACAAGTGACATTTCTAAGAACATGAGTTAAGTATATCTAGGGCAAGCTAAAACACTTAGGGCCGTATTCATATACATTTTTAGCGCGGGCTTCCGGTGGATGATCAGCGTTTTTCGTATTCATAAACCAGTGTTGGCGATAGGATATGATTTGAATTCTGTACTAGTAACCAGTGGATAGCAGAGGCTAGCTTAGTACGCTCGTAGCGCGTGCTGCGAAATGTCTATGAATAGCACCCTTAAAATTTTTGTGGCAAAGGGATACACTAAAATTGAAATAAAAAAAAAATCACGGAATTTACGAAATCTTAATCACTTTCAACCAAATTTTCTCACAAATAACTTAAGTGCACTTATAACCCTTTTTCTGACCCCTCGTTTGATGATGATGATGATAATAATAATAATAATAATGGCAGAGTTAATGCTATAGGGCCTTTTCTTACACTTTACCAGGTCACAAAGTATGCAATCAGTGAAAAATTTAACAAAAGGTTAAAGAACAGAATACTAACATATTACAAAAAAATAATAGCATAATAAATAGAAACTAAACATGAAAATAATACTATAATAGAAAAAAGAAAGTAAAATACTTGAAATATAGTAAAAGCAACTCATTTAGTACAAATAGTTAATATGAAAAACGTAAGGAAGAATATAACAAAATGGAATGTAATAAAATAAAAAAGAAAAATACAAAATTAAATAAAATTCACAATAAAAAGGGTATGATGATAAATTCATTTAATAATTTAATTATTTATTTATTTAATCTGACAGGGTTAAGGCCATAAGGCCTTCTCTTCCATCCTACCAGATAGCACATAGGCTTATAAATGCAAAAAAGAAATACAACACTGATGAAAATAATACAAATTAAGTTAAAGCCCTATAGAGCTCTCACCGAGCTAATACAAGAAAAAAGAAAGAAAACAGAGATAGCAATGATAATAATAATAATAATAATAATAATAATAATAACTGGTGATCAAGAGAACAAAAAGGCGAAAGGAAGGGAATGAAATTTATATATTTTTACAAAACTATCGCAGAGAAAAGGGCTTATAACTGAAAGGAATCAGAATTGGAAAAAGTGCAATTTTAGTTTATTTTTGAAACTAGACAATGTCCGACAGTCTCTGACATGTTGTGGTAGAGTTTCCCAGAGATGAGCTGCAGAGACGGCGAAAGAAGAAGAGTAGAAGAATTTTCTGTGTTTGGGAATGGAGAGTGATATGGTGTTGTGAGAGAGTATTTCAGTATTAAAATAAAATAGAGGTGAGGGATGGTATGCGATGATTTCGGACCTTGTTGGGGATTGCATGAAGCACAACCGTTAAGAACTAATGAACCGCGTTTTCAAAATATTCTTCATAGAATCTGTGAATTGCCGGTAAATGAGACAGCACACCACTACACTAATCCTTTCACCCTCATTTGTTTTCGTTATTGTAGGCCCACCTATTTTAGAATCGAACTATCGCTGAAGACATTGATGTAACGGACAATGCATAAGATAGTGGCGGTTCCTCGGGGGAGGGAAGGGAGGAACGTCCTCCTCACATTTTTCTTCTTTTGAAAGTGAATACCAAATAAAATATGTGCCTTGAAATTCGAGGAAGATTCGATAATTTTTAAGTTCACAGCTATAAGAAAAACTCGGTTGATCGAGTTTTAAACGACGCGCGCTCATGTGCTGTAGAAAACTGTGAGAAAGATGCGAGATTGTCTGTGTGGAGGAAAGGCACTCCATTCCTCCTCTACTGCAGTTAACACACATAGACAACAGCGCACTAGCGGCCAGAGAAAGAAGCAGAGTTTTAAAGCGAGTAAATGAACGGAGAGGGAGGAGATCCTCCTCTGAATCAGCGCATGGGCGGGAAATAGAAACCGACTGGTCGTGCAGCAAGCTCGCTACCGCTGCCATCTAACGATCTTGCATTCAACCGGACTATAACACATCTAGGAGGAGACACAACAAAAACAGTTTTAACGCAACTCTATGAAAGGCACCATGTAAACTTTTTTTAAAATTATAAATCAAAAATATTATTCATTGCACTTTATATAGGCTACTATTCATGGTTTGAAACTTTCGTGGATATTTGAAAGTTAAAGTCGGGTTTATGTAAAACAGAGGAAGTAGTTATACGTAGTTGGCCCCTGAAATTCACTTCTATTCATTGTCTACTAGACAGGGAAACAGCCAAGTTGTCAGTTTTGTACAAATATATTTGAAACTGAAAGTAGGTACTCCAAACTACATCATTTTTAACATAAAAAATTAATCGGCCACCGGCAGCTTTGAACAATAATGATAGTATGACTTTACAAGAACTGACATTCTTCAAAAGCATTTGATACTGAACTTGTAAAATGTACATGTGGCAACACAGACCACGTGGGTGGGTGCAGTGTTCTCGCTTTCCTCAGATTATTTCCCATTCCCATTTCCATTTCCGTAAAACGGTTCCGGTTACGAGTTAGTAGCTAGTCTCTTCCAACACGTGTGATGCTGTAGTGTGCTCGAAAAATGCTATGAGGTTATGAATTTCCTTGTAATTGTTAATTTGTGCAATTATTCAACAATGAATGGAAGTGAAAACATAATATATTTTGGACAATTTAGGAAACTCAGTTTACAAGAACAGATTATTGCTACACAGAAGGGAAGGCCAACCCCAACACTACCTGTTCTTACATGTATGCATGTAGGCTAATTTGTAGCATGTTTCATTCAAGAAGGTGTCATTTAGTGCTGTTAACTTCTTTCCTCCTCTTAAGAAATATGCAGGAGCCGCCACTGGCATAAGATTTATTAAAAAATTAATATTTTAGTCTCCGTAGAATCTCCGTCACGACCCACCAGTTGAGAAACACTGCTTTATTGCAAACAGTGGAACAGGAAGCTTGTAGTGCCTGTGTCACGCAGTGTGTAAATTCAATAATTCAATAAAACATGCGTGCAAAAGTGATACAGGACACAATGTTAAAAAAATTAAACTGACAAAACGAAAAAGCGACACGAGCAACTATCGCCACGTTAATCAATGACCCATAATACAGAGTATGACAGAATGATCTGCTAGATTAGAAACATAAGAGCAACATAAATCCTATTCAAAATCTTTTACCATCTCACAGAAGAATATTTACCATTTTGATATCACTTTGTTTTAAGGAAAATATAGTACAAATGCTTACCCTCATACCTCACGAGCTGTACATTCCTCAGAGACTGCGTTAGGGTTAAGTGAATCTATACATGGAATTGTTTATCTGTTTTCTAAATGTAATATTTGAAAAATTCTGTATTTTCACTTAAAGTAGGAATGTGAAAAATATGAAGTTTCTATGTATATTTAATTTTTGAGGTGCACCAAGGGCTTTGAAGTTTCTTAAAATTATATATTTTTTGACTCTGTATATTTGTTCTATTGTGTTTTTCATTACATAGCTAATGAATTGCTGTAAAGTCACATATTTAATCTTTATTTGGAAGACTCTAAATTGGGGTTGCAGTATACAGAAGTTTCCTTTCCAGGCAGGATTCGAACCACGAAACTCTTAGTTACCAGTCTAGCGTGCTCTGGAGTGAACAAGGCTCTGAAATCGGCTACAAGGGTCGGTCCGGTTTTTTTTTGCCACCGCTGTACAGCAATCAACCACATGCGGAAAAGCAAAGGTCTCTTATGCACTTTTAACAGAGTTTTTAGTGCCTATTACATAATGTAAGTGTATATATCTTCTTATAAATGTACTTAAAATAATATAACAATTTACAAAGCATATATAAACTAAGCTCTCATTCAATCCTGAACAGATGGAAAAAACTATTTTGGGCAACTACTAAATATACATAGGCCAAATAGAAATGATCAGGACGAAATTGAAATACAAACTGCTGAGCCATTTATACCGGAACCCACACTTTCTGAAGTCGAAATTGCGATAGAAAATCCGAAAAAGTACAAGTCTCCAGGTACGATCAAATTCCAGCAGAATTAATACAAGAGGGTGGAAGGGCAGTATCTAGCGAAATTTATAAACTTGTACTTGCAATTTGGGAAAAGGAAATCGTACCAGAACAATGGAAGGAGTCCATAATCGTACCTATTTTTAAGAAGGGGCACACGACTAACTGTAGTAACTTTCGAGGAATATCACTTTTGTTGACGTACAAAATTTTGTCCAATATTCTTTTGAGAAGATTAACTCCATATGTAGATGAAATTATTGGGGATCATCAGTGTGGTTTTAGGCGTAATAGATCGACTATTGATCAGATTTTTTGTATTCGACAGATATTGGAGAAAAAATGGGAGTATAAGGGTACAGTACATCAGTTATTCATAGATTTCAAAAAGGTGTATGGCTCGGTTAAGAGAGAAGTTTTATATAATATTCTTATTGAATTTGGTATTCCCAAGTAACTAGTTCGATTAATTAAAATGTGTCTTAGTGAAACTTACAGCAGAGTCCGTATAGGCCAGCTTCTGTCTGATGCTTTTCCAATTCACTGCGGGCTAAAGCAGGGAGATGCACTATCACCTTTACTTTTTAACTTCGTTCTAGAATATGCCATTAGGAAAGTTCAGGATAATAGACAGGGTTTGGAGTTGAATGGGTTACATCAGCTTCTTGTCTATGCGGATGACGTGAATATGTTAGGAGAAAATCTACAAACTATTAGGGAAAACGCGGAAATTCTAGTTGAAGCAAGTAAAGCGATAGGGTTGGAAGTAAATCCCGAAAAGACAAAGTACATGATTATGTCTCGTAGAATATTGTACGAAATGGAACTATAAAAATAGGATATTTATCTTTCGAAGAGGTGGAGAAGTTCAAATATCTGGGAGCAACAGTAACAAATATAAATGACACTCGGGAGGAAATTAAACACAGAATAAATACGGGAAATGCGTGTTATTCGGTTGAGAAGCTTTTGTCATCTAGTCTTCTGTCAAAAAATCTCAAAGTTAGAATTTATAAAACAGTTATATTACCGGTCGTTCTGTATGGTTGTGAAACTTGGACTCTCACTTTGAGAGAGAAACATAGGTTAAGGGTGTTTGAGAATAACGTGCTTAGGAAAATATTTGGGGCTAAGAGGGATGAAGTTACAGGAGAATGGAGAAAGTTACATAACGCAGAACTGCACGCATTGTATTCTTCACCTGACATAATTAGGAACATAAAATCCAGACGTTTGAGATGGGCAGGACATGTAGCACGTATGGGCGAATCCAGAAATGCATATAGAGTGTTAGTTGGGAGACCGGACTTTACGGTACAGTTATATACTGAATAGTATGATTTCGAATTAATGTTACAGTCCCATAACTCAAAAACCTGACGTGCTATGATAAATCTGATTACAGATCGGGAATCAGTGCATCAATTTCAGTATAAAAAACTTCAAATTTCTTCAGTAGCAAAGTTTTTTTTTTTAGACCAGTGTTGTGTACCATATTCACTTGACCTTGCACACACGTACCTGAATCATAGAATGCACAATAACTAATCAATAAATGATATCTAATCTGATCGATAACACGATTTCATCTTCAGCCATTAATAATTCTTTTATACTGTCAGTAGACCTGTTACTGATCCTACTAGACAGTCTTATAACACGTTTCCATTTACATAAATTCCTCGCACGTATGTGCCCATAAATCAGTTTGTTTTACTATTTAATAGAAATATTTCACTTTTGAGGTTATGTTTGCAAAACTTTGAGGGAGGCGGCTGAACTAGTTGGGATTCTCGAAATCTATATTATTGCTGAATAGAACGGGGCCAAGAGGAAAACATTGTTGCTGGTAGGTAACTGTTAGACAGCAAACAGGCCTGTTTAGAGCAATTAGTGGAGAAGTGCAAACAGTACAAGACTATATATGTGGGGCTGTTGGCGGGCCTTGAGTGCCAATCCGTTGCGATGGTTTCCCTCTTTTGGATACTTGTGCTCACCAGCGCTGCTGCCTGGGGTTACGAGGTAGAGGAATGGAATAACCAAACCACGTGGATAGATCCTGATTGGCAGAACCTGACTCAAGTTCAGAGAGACGAAAGGTGTAAGTTTTTAAGCCAAAAGATTTATAATTTCACTTAAAGTTATCTTATATAATTTTTTCCATTATCTTTTTTTTTTACCTCCTAAATATATTCAAGGATTTCCAAGTTCTTTTCAAATTTTCTATTACTTTACAAAATCTTACTTACAACATTTCTCTTGTAAAATATCCTATCTAAATTTTTTTTTAGGAAATATTAGTTTAGATAAATATTTTCAAAAAATTTCTGAGCTTTTAAAATTATCCATATTTAATCTTTCGTACACTACTTTTAACACTTGAATATAAATAATTGATTGAATGGCGATCTTACTTGTGTTAATTATGTACGCATGTGCGGCTTACAGCTGTTTCGGTGCTACTTGACACCATCCTCAGAGCCTACTAGATCTCGGCGCTATCTCAACTTCGCTGCCTGTAAAATATCTGTATAATATTTTTTGTTTAAAAATATATCTGTCAAATTCAATTAACATTAATTTAAAATAAATGCTAATTTATTATTCTTTTTATAAACATTACATTACCTTCAGATTTGAGGTTTATTTTGCGATACCAAAACTTTAGTGTCATGACTTCGAGGACCGAAGGTCTCCACAGCAAAATAGGGACAAAGAATAAATAATAAATGAATCAATAAATCAATAAATGAATCAATAAATTTCAAAAGTTAAATTTTATATCTTCAAATCAATAAATAAATCAATAGATCCATCTAAATAAAAAATATATAATCAAATCAATAAATCTGCAATAGATAAAAATAAATAAAAAGAAAGTAAATAATCAATAAATGAATCAAATAAATCAAAATTAAATAAATAAATAAATAAATAAATAAATAAATAAATAAATAAATCAATAAATAAATAAATAAATCAAATAAATAAATAAATCAAATAAATAAATAAATAAATAAATAAATGAACAAATAAAACAATAAATCAAAAAATAAACCAATACGTAAATAAAAAATAAATAAATGAATCAAAAGTTAAATCAATAAATAAATCAATCGATAAATAAATAAAATATATGTCAATAAATCAATAAATAAATAAAAAAATAAATCAATCAATCAATAAATCAACAAATAAATAAATCAATAAATCAAATAAAATAAATAAATAAATAATAAATCAATAAATAAATAACAAAAAATCAATAAATCAACAAATAAATCAATAAATAAATAACTAAATCAAATAAATAAGTTAATAAATAAATAACTAAATCAATCAATAAATCAACAAATAATCAATAAATCAACAAATAAATAAATCAATAAATAGATAATCAAATAAATAAATCAATAAATAAATAAATCAATAAATAAATAAATCAATAAATAAATAATCAAATAAATAAATAAATAAATAATAAATAAATCAATCAATAAATCAACAAATATAAATCAATAAAAATATAATCAAATAAATCAATAAATCAATAAGTAAATCAATAAAAGTCAAATAAATTAATAAATCAAATAAATAAAAGTAAATCAATAAAAATAAATCAATAAATAAATAATAAATAATAAATAAATAAATAAATAAATCTAACTAAATGAACAAATAAATTAATAAATCAATAAATAAATCAATAAATCAATAAATAAATCAAATAAATCAATCAATAAATAAATTAATTAAATAAATAAAAAAATCAACAAATAAATAAATCAAATAAATAAATCAATAAATAAATCAATCAAAGTCGTAAATCAATAAATAATTTCTGTTCGCAGTCTTCTCGTTCTTCAACGTGATCCGCTTCAAGAACGTGCAGTGCACAGGAACGAACGGGCTGTGTGGCACCTGCTACTCTAGGAAGGAGTGTGCCAGCCTATCAGGCCTCGCCTCTGGAAGCTGTGCCCGCAACTGGGGCACCTGCTGTGTCAGTAAGTCACAGACATGTCGTGAGGAAAGACTGTAAGCAATTACCACACGGAAGAATGTCTGCAGGCTGGTTTTCTCACCCTGTCGTATATGTTGTGTACAGTTCAGAGGACGTGTGGCTCGACGTCCAACCTCAACTGCACCTACTTCAGCAACCCCGGCTACCCCGGCCTGTACACGGGCAATGGGAGATGCAGCATCTCTATCACCAAGTGCAACTCCAACATATGCCAGGTAAATGGCCCATATACAGGGTGGAAGTGAAATAGACTTGCAGATTTTCAGATTTTCAGCTCATGTTGTATGTAACAAAAAAACTATAATATCATATTGGTGGAAAGTTCATAGTTTTCTCAGAAAAAATGTATTTTCCCAAATGTTTAACAAGCTATTATTCCGAAACTATTGCGAGTAGAATCCTGATTTTTGCCCATATCGATAAGAAATCTAATAAAGAATAATTTATCTCTCTGGCGTATTTCAATAGCGTGTACGGTTTTCGTGTAAATTTAATTTAAAAAACTCTGATTTCAAGCCACTGCACGATGCGACAAGTGGCAACGTCGAGGCAGAGAGAAGCTCATCTACCGATACACACCTAGTTCGTTGATCTGTTACATCTGTATCACGAGAAGAGTGTGTTAGTGACGATGTTGCCGGACTGCTGGAACTTCAAACTTAATTTTCTAGTTAACAGTGCATTTAATCACAAAACGTAATACTATAGGTTTTCTATTTATTTTAGTGTACCCTATCGTCCATTTTAATCTGCAAGGTTATTTTACTTCCATTCCGTATAGAGGAAGTGTTACAAAAATGAAATTAGGGTAGAAATATGAAATTGTGTGATATAGGACCTGAGACATGTTGTGTTCTAACGGAAGCCTTCAAAATTACTACGCATTTATACTCTTTTTCGCGGAAATGTGTTAGAAGCTGAAGTGTTGAAATGTTGATCATTATTGCTTTATCGAGGAAAGTGAACATTTTGGCGACAAATTCTTTTCTTGAATATAGCCTACATTGCTATTTCTTAATGTTAGAAATAAACGTTTTTCCCCTCAGATCTTCCAACTAACACTCTAAATGCATTTATAGATTAACCCATACGTGCTACATTCTCTGCCCATCTCAAACGTCTGGATTTTATGTTCCTAATTATGTCAGGTGAAGAATACAATGCGTGCAGTTTTGCGTTGTGTAACTTTCTCCATTCTCTGTCACTTCATCCCTTCACCTCTGTTCCTCTCTCAAAGTGAGAGTCCAAGTTTCACAACCATTCAGAACAACCGATATTGTTTTATAAATTCTAACTTCCAGCTTTTTGGAGAACAGACTGGATGATAAAACCTTCAACCGAATAATAGCAGGCATTTTCTCATATTTATTCTGTGTTTAATTTCCTTCCGAGTGTCACTTATATTTGAGGAGTTGAGCTCCAAGGTGGTATAATTTCCCAAATGGGTAAAATTAAAGTATTTCATTCTGTAAAATATTCTAAGTTAGCAATTATCATATTCAATTATTTAAACTATGACAGTCAGTGGATAATGAACGCCTGGGGACATGTTAATTTACTTTACGCGAAGGGATGTTCAGGATAGTCTGTCACCTGCAGTCAGAGCTTTCGGATGTCTCCATGCGGTATAGAGTTGTGTTTCCAGGCTCATTTAAACTGTACTGCATTCCTTTAGGACCGCTTTTCCATCTCTTCAGGGATAAATCTCCAATTTTATATTTCCACTCTTTCGCGTCGCTGAGCTATCAGGACTAAATAATCGGTCTGTGCTTTATCTATTCGGGATTTATTTCAAAACCTGTCTCTTTACTTGCTTCAAGTAAAATTCCCGTGTTTTCCCTAATAGTTTGTGGATTTTCTCCTAACATATTCACGTCATCCGCATAGACACCACAATGTAACAGCTTATAAAAAACTAAAAACCGACTGCCAAACGTTAAGTTCTCTTCGGAAGACTTCGGGTAACTTCGTGAGAGCTTAGGTTCACACATGAACGAATTTCTTATGCAGTGGCAGAGTTTTAATATTTTTGTCAGTGTTTGAGATGACATTTTTGACTCGAACCCATGGTCTAGGGATAATGTTGCTGCGTAAAAAACAAGAGGTTACGAGTGCAAGAGATGTTGATCGTCACTGCCTAACAGCAATTCTGTCAACAACGTAATCAGGCATAGACTTCCGGTTCTCTCCTTTTACAGCGTACTCCGAATTTTTTTTTTTTTTTTACCACAATCTAGTATATACAGTCACGAAGCTTGAGTTGTGAGGATGCTAGGAAGTCCAAGGTCTGCATGGGACGTTTTCGCTCGAGCGCCAAGTAGTTCATAGCATAATCCGATAGGTAGCGCACATGCATGATGGGTAAAATTGTCACGAGCGATAAATCCTCGAACGGTATAAGCCGAGCGTTAGACATTCGTTCTTGTTACAGTGATGAACTGTGTAGTAACATCATAGATGTTTATCATTTCAAAACTTTGCAGTGTTTAACTAACCTCTCCATAGTACAACTACAAAACTTGCTTTAAAATGTAATATAAATGTTGTAGGTAAATGTTTTTTTTTTTCCACACAGGAGTGATTTTGTTTTTGTTATTGGATGTAAATATAATTATTATAAACGGAGAACACAATCACGATAATGCAAGAACTGTATCAAGTTTTCTAGTAATAATAATAATAATAATAATAATAATAATAATAATAAATAATAATAATAATAATAATTAGTGTATCAATCTTTGCGTCTGTAACAGTTGTGCAGCATGATTATTCGTTTTATTATATTTTCTGTGACGTTATCTCTGTACTAATATTGTTATTAATCTACTGCTATATCAATAATATTTTGTAAAACGTTTCTACATTGTCGCAGTATATAGGCGGAACACTATGTATGGACCTATCATATTATATATGTGGTAAATCAAATATTGAATAATTATTAATTAGCAATAATAACTGTATATCGAAGTTTTTCATACTATTTTATTTATAACTTCATGTTCCTGTTTTGGTACGTTCCATTAATTAAACATTTGTCATAAACGCAGAAAATAAAGCCTTATTTTTACCGTGTGAGCAAAATATATGTGTATCTTATCTGTCGCCTTCCATACAAGATAAGACATGTCGGTGAGATGACCTTGTACTGTGCTTCTATTTATTACGAGCGTATCACGACCGATCGTATCTCACTCGAGGGTGCGACACTCGACCGAGTTCAAGCGAGCGATTTAACTCCAATGCAGCACTCTGCTAGGAACAATAGACTGTGCTGGTACTATTTCGCATTATCTGTAATGAGGCGATATTAGCGATCCTAGTGGTTAGCAACTATCTATGGATGCATATTTACTACTTATTGAGCTTCGTGACTGTATATAGCCTACTAGACTGTGCTATTACCATTGTGTTAGTGCTATCCCTTTGGAGCAACAATGGCTCAACTCATTAGCATTTCTTGATATCAGATTCTCCTGACGGAAGTTGATAACACTGAGTTTTGTAATTTTCAGCTACGTATTGATCTACTAGACTTCACTGTGGGACAACCGGATGCCAATGGTAATTGTCTTGACGACTACCTCGAGATCACAGGTGGCGCTTCCTCTGTACCTCGAATCTGTGGCGAAAATACAGGCCAGCACGGTGAGAAAGTACATGAATCTTGCACAACTCTCTGCTGTTTCAACTATGGAACTATGCAATGAAATATTCCAAATCTTGTTTCAGTATACGTGGACTTCCCTGCCGATAACAACCCCATCCAGATCACGGTTAGGACTAACCCCGCCGTGACAGCTAATCGCAAGTGGAACATCAGAATAAACCAGATAGAATGCACAAGTCCTGAAAGAGGTTAGTACCCAAACACAATACTTTTCATTGTAAGGCTGTATTGTGGTCATACGGCTTTTGTTTTGAGGTCTATCGATAATTTGAGATTAAATTCGAATTATGTTATAAGAGTTAAGCACAGCTATCTTAGTGGTGGACACCAGTGTTGCCACTTCTCTGTTCGTGATTCTATTTATATTTCCCTCAGTGGTATATATAAGTTGCAGGTAATGATTTTTCTATCGCTTTAATAGTCGCATTCATTAACAGCAGTGTAAATATTTCGTCCATAGTAGAAGGTGGATATAAAGCTCATTTAATAGACCTATCTTTTACTGTAGGTAGTAGTATGACCGGATTTATGATTCTTAAGCATAAAAATCGAGAGGCTATACTGACCAAAGGTACATCGTAACGTAGAATACGTGTCGTCACACGGAAGCTTGCAAATGAAGCAACGTGGTCATTTTTACCTTGCGTTCGACCTCGCTTATTTCAAGCGCGTGATTCCGATGGGTCACCAATCGCGTCAAGGTGGCCGAGAAAAATTTTTATTTATTTATTTATTTGCTTAATTAATTTATTACTTAATTTACTTATTTACGCAATTATGCAATTATTTCTTTATGAAGTTATTATTTATTTATGCAATAATTATTTATTTCTCTATTCAATTATTTATTTTTTATGTAATTATTTATTTACTTATTTACGCAATTATTTATTCATGGAATTATTTATTTATTTATTTATTTATTTATGCAATTATTTATTTATTTACGCAATTATTTCTTTCTTTATGTTATTTATTTTTATGCAATTATTTATTTTTTACGCAATTATTTATTTATTTATTTATTTATGCAATTATTTATTTCTTTACAGTTGTTTATTTCTTTATGAATTTTTTTTACTTCTTTATGCAATTATTTATTTATTTATGCAACTAATTTATTTATTTATTGAATTATTAATATATGCAATTATTTATTCCTTTATGTAATTATTTATTTTTTATTTATGCAATTATTTATTTACGCAATTATTTATTTCTTTATTCAATTATTTATTTATGCAATTATTTATTTATTTATTTAATTATTTATTTATTTATGTTATTTATTTATTTATTTATTTATTTATTTATTTACTTCTTTATGCAACTATTTATTTATTTATTCAATTATTTCTTGATTTCTTTATGCAATTAATTATTTATTCATTTATGAAATTATTTATTTTTTTAATTTATTTATTTGTGCAATTATTTACTTATTTAGCCTATTTATTTATTTATTTATTTATTTATTTATTTATTTATGCAATTATTTATTTATTTATGCAATTATTTATTTCTTTATACAATTATTTATTTATGACATTATTTATTTATTTATGCAATTATTTATTTCTTTATGCAATTATTTATTTCTTTATGCAATTATTTATTTCTTTATTTATGCAATTATTTATTTATTTATATAATTATTTATTTATTTATGCAATTATTTATTTCTTTATTTAATTATTTATTTATTTACGGAATTATTTATTTCTTTATCCAATTATTTATTTATGCAATTATTTATTTCTTTATATAATTATTTATTTATGCAATTATTTATTTCTTTATATAAATATTTATTTATGCAATTATTTATTTCTTTATGTAATTATTTATTTATACAATTATTTGTTTATTTGTACAATTATTTGTTTATTTGTACAATTATTTGTTTATTTATGCAATTATTTATTTATTTATGCAATTATATATTTATTTATGCAATTGTTTATTAATGCAATTTTTTATTCCACTATTCATTTATTTATTCTATTCTTCATTTATTTATTCAGTAATTCATTTATTTATTCAATTATTCATTTATTTATTTACCAATTCTCATATCCCTTCAATGTTACATTGCTCTCTGACATCTAAATTCCTTACACGATCAAGTCTTGTTTTCCCAACTCTTTCTCTTGTGTTCACCTCTGTTGTCTCTAGTAAATGCTGGTTATTATAATATTTGCTCGAGATTCTGCAATGTAAGTAAGCACAGATCTAATAACAGCTTTGCAAATTCTTTCTTTTGGTTCCTTCCTCAGGTATATTTGTTCTTTCATATTATGTCATTTACTCATTTAAGTATCCGAAGAGACGGGATGCTTTTCCAGCCTGATACCAAACCTCCCTCTCTAAACTCCCATCACTCTCCTACCAAACATTTAAATATCAATATTTGTTCAATGATTTTACCAATTTCTAATTTACATCATAGTGGGTATTTATTCGTTACCATGTTCTTTGTTTTCTTTCTGCCGATGCCGTTATACTAAACAATAAACTTTCTTGTAGGGAGAAATTCAATTACCTAAAGTTTTACTTGACTAGAGTTAAGCTAATTTAAAAGCTTGCGAAAATGTACATGGAGCACCTTGTACTACTTAGCAAGTCGCAAACTTCTGCCAATAGACAAGAAAAAGGCGAGGTTCTTCAGTCAGTAAATGGTCAGTCTATTAAACGCCTGAATCTGAAGGATATTATGAAAAAAATATGAAGTTCAGTCGAAGATTTATGTGAAAGGAACGGGAAACAAGAAATTTAAGCTACCGATATTGCTTTCATAAAGAGAGCTAATAGACATGATGTCCAGAAATCTAAATTCTACTAAGCTGAGAGTACCAGATAAGTATCCTTTGTGAGAAGATATCAATTTATCCAGAGTCATCTGTTTTTGTAGCGTAGAGGGCGTCTTGTATCCTTGGCACTCACACATGTGATCGTTTCTTGTAGGTGGTCCTCTGGTCATATATGACTTTCTGACAGGAAAATCACACTGTGGCATCAGTCCTCCTCTCAAAGATGATGAACTTCCACCAAATGCAAACAGGACCATCCGTAAAATTTCTGAAGAACCTAACGACATAACCACAGAACAGCTGCAGCGTTTGGCACTCTTCAAACAACTTGAGCTAAAACAACTTCAAAATAAGTATTATGGAAAACATGAACTATAATTCCGTTAATAACATTGTAATTAAATTAAATTTGTAATTTATAAAATCATGATATATGTAAATGTAATTACAGTCACTATTAAAGGACGCCTTACGTAATATTGTGTATAATTTATTAAATTTCGTCCCTTTTTGCTGCCCACTTTCACATATTGTAGCTTTCTTTATTACTATGATCCTGGTTATTTTTCGAACCATCAATATTGCACCATTGGTAAAAGTTTTTATCCTTGAGATGTTTTGTAAGAATGCAAAGCAGCATAAGCGATGGCACATTGAGGAGTATCGCCTTTAAATAATAATAATAATAATAATAATAATAATAATAATAATAATAATAATAGTTCTCACCGCTACAGAGTAATAGTTACCTGGTTGTGGCTCTTTCCGGGGTTTTCCCTCAACCTAAAGAGCAAATGCTGGGCAACTATCGGCGCTGGACCCTGGACTCATTTCGCTGGCATTATCACCTTCACCTCATTCACAAACTAGAAAACCATAACAGTTGATGGAGCTTCGTAAAATAACCAATTAAAATAATAATAATAATAATAATAATAATAATAATAATAGTTCTCACCGCTACAGAGTAATAGTTACCTGGTTGTGGCTCTTTCCGGGGTTTTCCCTCAACCTATTAAGAGCAAATGCTGGGCAACTATCGGCGCTAGACCCTGGACTCATTTCGCTGGCATTATCACCTTCACCTCATTCACAAACTAGAAAACCATAACAGTTGATGGAGCTTCGTAAAATAACCAATTAAAATAATAATAATAATAATAATAATAATAATAATAATAATAGTCCTCACCGCTGCAGAGTAACGGTTACCTGGTTGTGGTTCTTTCCGGGGTTTTCCCTCAACCCATTAAGAGAAAATGCTGGGTAACTTTCGGCACTGGATCCTGGACTCATTTCGCTCGCGTTATCGCCTTCATTTCACTCAGAAACTAGAAAACCGTAGTATTTGATAAGACTTCGTAAAATAACTATTTAATAATAGTAATAATAATAATAACAATAATAATAATAATATCTGCCGAGTTAGCTCTGTGGTAGTGTGTCTGCCTTCAGACTAGCCGGCCCGGGTTCAATTCCCGGCGGGGTCAGAAATTTTCAGAATCTCTACCTCGGGACTAGGAGAGATGGCGGTGCGCAACTTCTAATCACTAGATTATGCACCAATATGCCTGGGTTAAATCTCAAATATCTCCGCAGTGCATATGAAGAGAAGGCGTATGTCACTGTTGATAGTGATTCGTACGTCGGATGGCGGCCCCCTTGGTGCTATTCGACAGGAGTAGGCTACGTGCCGGCACCGAGTTTCTCCTTCTCTCTTCCTCATCTTCATCATCATCACTCATTCCAGACACTACACTTACACATACATTCACCCTAGTACACGACATAACTCTCCACAGATACACATCAAGTACAGTGTGGCCCACCGAAGTGGTGTATAACTAGGAAATGGATCATAGTCTTGCCATCTATCCGCAATATGCGGAACCCGAATCACGTAAAGTGAAGAGGGTAGGCATTGGATAAATAATAATAATAATAATAATAATAATAATAATAATAATAATGGTGTCCACCGCTGTGGACTAACGGTTAGCACGTCTTACCATGAAACGAGCTGTCCCGGGTTCAAATCCTGTTTGGGACAAGTTACCTGCTTGAAGTTCTTTCCGGTATTTTCCCTCAATCCATTAAGAGCAAACGCTGAGTAACTTTTAACGCTGAACCCTGGACTCATTTCGCTGGCATTAGACTATCACCTTCATTTCACTCGGAAACTAGAAAACCATGGGAGTTTTTAAAACTTCGTAAAATAACCAATTAAAATAATAGTATTAATAATAATAACCCTCTGAAATTGATGACATTACTTATGGTTCACTCTCTACACTTCTTTTTATGCATAAATCATAGTTTATATTACTACAACCGCTAATAAAACCTAAGTGTGGTTTTCTTTATCAGCCTTCTACAGTAGATGAAGGTATTTAATGTGTATTTGTATGCTTACAAATAGGTTTCAGTACGGAAAGAATAGGAAAACCATTACTCCAACTTCATGCATACTGTTGAATTTTTTGGTGACTTCACGTGAAATTTGTGAGGGTTAAAAGATAAACACAAGTAGCGGTTGTTACACAAGGACTGACTTTTGGCAGAAAATTAATAGTATGGAACTAGAAGACGAAAAAGAAAACTATCGGGTAGCTTAGACGGTAGGAGCGTTTGCCTGTTACCCGGAGCTGCGGATTGGGGTTCGGTTCCCGCTTGGGCAGATTATCTGTTTGGTTTCCTCTGAAAATTTTCGAACTGTAAGACGAATGCTAGGTAATTTTATAACGAATCCTTGGTCTCATCTTTCCAAATACCATCTACCTCAGGGTTACAGAACTGGGAAGAAAGGGGTGGAAGCATGGGGAAAGAGTTCGTTCCCCCCCATCCACAAGGCCGGAGCCTTCAATAACGTTTCTGTGACGTTTGACAAACACACTGTTCTCTCTTCTCCTCCCCCCCTTCCGTACAGTGACGCGAGGGCTGCAGGGAAGGGATGAGTTACGTGTTCAGACTTATGACGTATGCTTCAATTGTAGCACAGT
This sequence comes from Periplaneta americana, assembly GCA_025594305.2. Classification (NCBI taxonomy): domain Eukaryota; kingdom Metazoa; phylum Arthropoda; class Insecta; order Blattodea; family Blattidae; genus Periplaneta; species Periplaneta americana. The sequence continues at coordinate 11,713,342 of JAJSOF020000035.1, forward strand.
TTTTCATCCCTGATCTAGCTCTTACAATATCCATCGACGCTAAATAATCTAGTACTTGATACAGCGTCATTAAATAAACAAGTAAAAGAAATAAAATCAGTCTGTATTTATTGTACAGGGACATCATTTTATTTTTACTAACATTTCTAATATTAACCTGGCTATACCTTTGGATTAACGGTTGAGAACCGGAAACACCGTTTGCTACCCCCTTCCACGACTGCAGTTCGATAACACAGACGTAATATATAAACAAATCACTTTACTAGGTGTAGGAGGGAAGAAAAGTAGTTCATCCATTTACGTAAACTAGGAAATATCACGATTTTGAGTTTGATAATTTTCATTAGGTTTTTGTTTAATCAAAATACAGTACTGTATTAACAATAAGTGTTTTTACTCACGAACTGAGCTTTCCATTCGAACGTATTCATTATGCAGTGTATATTATACTGTCTACAGCACATTAGCGTACACTATAGAGAATGAAGTTAAATTGAAAAAAAAATTATCATAATATGGATATTTATATACATTTTTGAAAATGGTGGCCGTTCATTTCGATACAGGCTTCAGTTCTAATGTGCATATTATCGCACTATAGACTAGGCCTATTGTAATTCCATTTACCAGGTTCGTACTTCGTATCAGTAACTCAAGTTGAAATAATTCTGTACCTACTCTTTAAAAGAGTACCTTACGTACTGTAAATTCAATTTTCACTTCTGCCCGATCCGGAAAGATAAAATTACTCAGACATGCTATCTACTGTCCATCCAAGTGGTTACGTCGCATCGTCGTAGAAAGAGAGGAAATCACGTGACAGTTAATTACTTAACGAGGCCCTTTTATTTAAGTTATTTTAAACAATTGTATGGGTAGGTATAATATTACGTAGACGTCCAATTCCTAACAGAAATTAATGTCCTCAGAAAAGAGCTAAGACAGCCCAGCCACTAGCATTTACTTAAAACTGTGTGAGGAGGTTCCTAATTTTTTGGGGTTTTAAGTTTCCCCAAATTCGTTTTAAATTGAATTAATAAGTCCCTATTTTTCCTGTTTAATGGTTAAATGGGAACCCAAATTCGGAAAATTTTTCTGAGCCAAAATTTTGGGGGAGCCCCTTTGGAATTCAATCCTAAACCCTTTCCGGGTATTTCAATTATTTCCACCCTTTGTTTAGGTTATTAAGGGTCTTATATTGACTTTAATCAATATTATTTTAAGATTCAGTCTCCCACACCCATAATACTTTACCCTACTACTATTTAATTCTTTCCTCCCTTTTTTTTTTCAAAACTTTGTTAAATCTTACAACTGAAAATTTTTTGAAATTAATAAATGTGATACTAAAATTTTTTTTTTTAAAATTTTTACACTTTTAATTCCCAAAAAGTATTAGTCTAAGGGTCGGGCCTAGAAACTTTCCCAATTTTTCAACCCCTTTTAAAAATTTTTTGTGAATTTAAATTACCGTTCTCCCCAATCTTTAAACTTTTACTTTAGGTGGCAAAACCTTGCAAATAAAAATACGCTGAATCATCCAACCCAATCCCTTAAATTTGCTTGATGATGCCACCCTTTGGATTTCTACGCCCCGCAGGCAAATAGCTGCACGCCTATTTTTATTATTTTATTAATTTTTATTATATATTAATTTTATTTAATATTTAGTTCCTTTTCCCAAAACAAAAATATTTAAATTTAAAAAATTTAAAAATGAGAAAATCATAAAAACAAACAACAAAATAGATGAAATTTTTTAAAATACAAGAATATATTTTAAAACACAAAAGTTTTTTGATTTGTGAATTTTTTTCCCCCCTAAAATTTTAAAAAAATACTCCTTTTTTTAATTAAACATAAGGTGAAAAATCCCCCTACAGTTGTCATTCGGATTATTTTATTGAGAAGGTTACCTATTTTAAATTCTATTTTATTAAAATTTATAATTTTGTCCGTTTATATGTTTAATGTATAAAGAAAAGAAAAAATTTTTATTTAGTTTGCTTTGGAAGGCAGTTGTTAAATAAAATTTTTTTTTAAATTTATGAAATTTAGAAATATTAAGGGTTATAAAATAATAATTTTTTAAAATTAAAGTAATTTTTACTTTAAATGATTGTTGTGAGATTAGAAATTAGATTTAATGATTTAAAAAAAGGGGCTATTTTAAAATTTCCCGGAAAAAAATTACTTTACCCCAAATTATTCCAAATCAATCAAATTAGAACTTTTTTGGTTTGGGCCGTTAAAGGAAATTTTTTTTCAACTCCCTTTTTTTAAAATTTTCTAACCCCAAATTTATCCTAAAAAATTTAATACATATTTTCCCCCAAATTTAAAAAAAAAAAAGAAAGAAGTTTTCCATTCCATTTAAATAATGGTTAAAAATTTTTTCCCTTTTTATTAAAAAACTTTATTTTTTGTTTAAAACGAAAGCAATAAATCCTTTTGGTTCCATTTTCATCAATAACTATACAAAAAAAACAAGTGAATATTTTACTATTTAGGAAATTTGATTTTACATGAGAGAGAAAAAGACATCAGCCATAAATCATTCATTCATAGTTTTCTGCCGCAAGGTAGGTCTTTCACTGCAAACCCAGCATGCTACAAACTTTCCTATTTTTCGCCTTCCTCTTTGTCTCCTCTTATGAACCATATATCTTAATGTAGTCTATTATTTGATATCTTCTTCTGTCCCGAACTCTTCTCCCGTTCACTACTCCTTCCATTATATCCTTCAGTAGCCTGTTTCTTCTCAGCCATTGACCCAGCCAATTCCTTTTTATCTTCATCAGTTTCAGAGCCATAAATCAAATATTTCAAAATAATAGGCATAATAAACAATATGCTTAAAGCACAGGAAACCGTACAGAAAAATAGATCAAAATTGTGGAATACACTAATTCTTCCCATACTTCTATAATATGGTAATGACGAAAATCGTCTGTAGCTGCATTTAGATTGGCAACAGGCCATGATTGTTTGGCCAAACACCTGCATAGAATTGGAATATATCAGTCCCTAACTGCCCATTGTGCAACTCAAACCAAGAAATGGATTCGGAACACCTCAAAATCTGTGCTTCAGTGGCTGACCATGATAATATCTTTGAAAAATATTGGAGTGCAAGAGGTCAAATGACTTTATTGTCAAACGCCTGGCATTAGAAAACAACATATGGTAATGAAAACTGCACAATGAGTGCAACAGATGTATGACGAATAAGAGAGGCTACAGGAGATGGAACACTAAACTAATACAGGTATTGTAGAAGAATTGAGAATACTTCCAGTGTTAGAAAAACCCAAAATTATAAAACAAAATGGTTTTCCAACACAAAAAAATGTATAAACAGGAAGGATACAGGGAAGACATATGAAACGACTTCTGGAAAAATGAGGTCAATACAGGTCAATATGGCTACGACGATGAAAATTCCTGTTTCATACAGATAATTTGCTAAACAATCATGTCCTGTTTACCTGAAAAGGATTATGACTACAGCCCGGATGTTTAGGCATTTATAACATTTAAAATAGGCAGGCAAAATAGGCAATAAAAAAGTAAAAGAATAAAGCACAATAATCTTTGGAAAAGGCATTATAAATTTTAAAGGGCAAAATACATTTTAGCAATAAATTGAAATTATATCAACATACAGTAACTCACATATTTACTTCGTAGGTGACACATGTTGACTTATAAAATACCTTTTTTTCGTGATTAACTGTCTTTGCACAAACCTTACATAACAAAACTGTTCCATCAGTTGAAAACACATCGGCACCAAATTCACTAACGTAAGCAGGAAGTTTACTTTTCAATGGTTTACTGACCTGTCACCCGACAATAACTGACTGTTCCTCACTCAAATTTCTTTCTCCTACAATAATAAACACGTGTAGCACAAAATTGTAACAGTAAGATTTGAAAATATGAAAGCAAACAATTGAAAATGCTACGTGACAACTTCTATGAGAACGGGCTTAATATTTAAAATTATAAAGCTGATTGTTGGTATCGTGAAGACATGACAATATTATATTTTTAACTGTGGATTGGCGATCATTATTCATATTACACCAATAGTATTAAAGCACGATTATTAACAGATTAAGCACCGAAGTAAATTACTTTTATTTACTATTGTTAGTAAAGTAGTCATTGTTTCAAATATTTAAATTTCATACACATCACATTACAATTAATTAGAAAACTGCAAATAAACAAGAAATATTGCTTTAAAATGACGAAAAAGGTATTTATTAGTAAGAAACACCTTAAAAAGGCAAAATAAAAATTAGCCCTATCACTTGATTTACTCCAAATCACATTTATATCTATGGAAATAATGATTTACTTCCACCCAGTAAAAAAGGCATTTTGACAAACATCCGGGCTCTAGTCATGACTCATTTTCGAAATACCTAGTTATTGAGAAATATATTTTTGTTAAATAAAAAACGACTAGAATTCCAAAAACATATTTTATTACACAACATTTACATGATTCAAATTACATTTCACTCCTTTCCCACCACAGAATTCAATCTGTAGTCTACGAGATCATTTTATCAACATTATCTATAATAATATTTACAAGGTAGTTATCTATTCGTAATATCAGTTCACTTACTATCTCGACTATAGCTGCACAAGGTCTTAATCTATGAAGGTTTTGTCTCTTGCCTTGTACATACAAGATCATATTTTATATTATTATATTTGGATTAGATTATTCAGTTTTCTGAGGAACGCAAATTTGTATCATTTTCTGTGCCCATAGGAACAAATATTTTTTAAATACGAGAGAGAAATTAATTTAAGGGTAAATGAGGAAAATCTAAATCTAAATGTTGCATGAATGTGAGAAACTTGTGTGGTACAAAGTTTTTGCTTAAAAAGTCCAAGATTTGAAAACAGAGATGATTTTAGAATGAACATTAAGTTGAAATGCGAGATAGACAATTGGATTGATTTTGTTTGTGAAAAATTCTTTGTGAAAGGGGGAAAGCTAGTTCCGATACAAGGCAGTAAATAAAACATGTGAAAAGATACATCTTACAACATATAATAATTCAACTAGATTTATATTATAACAAAGAGAAAAATCATTTGTATTAAAAACACTGGGTTGAAATTTACAATGCTTCTTCTTCTTAATGGATAGGGCAATAGCTAACTTTCTCTCTTTCCAGGCTTTGAACTTAAAATAAGCTCAAATAAATTTAAATGTTTATTAATAAATACCATAGGAAATTATCCAGCAATGATCTAAATATAAGTCCTTAAGAGCTTTAAATGAAATACAGGTACTAAAAAAAGTGCACGTTCTAACACTATAAATATTATACAATACTATTCACAAAATTGGAAAAGCTGATAGAAAATAAAGGACATTTAGTTACATAATTATCATTAAATGACTCTAACTCGAAACAACTAAAATAATTCCTACTTCAAGCAATGATTAGTTAAATGACTCACAGAAACCCAAGTAATGATTGTCAAATTACACAAACATTATTTCATATCCAGAAGCTCTCGGCCTAATCTAATCCTTACTATATGTATTAACACATAATAATGAAAAATGCCGCAGTCAACATCATGTTCCCTTCACCTGCTAGAAATCTCTTTTTAGTGTACTAGCTAACTGAAGAAGACTAATGTGCTAAATTAAATAATCTTATCTACTGCATGATAAGTCTCTTAATGGGGGAGTTCTAAGTCAGTTGACCAATTATTTCACTCCAAATCCTGTTCCATTATAGTACAGACGTGGACAAATTATTAGACAAAAACGTTTCTCTTGGAAACATAATATAATTCGTCATATCAACTATCATTATAATTCACAGAGTCTCTGTTGTTGTAAATATGATTGTTTACATCTTCTGGTATATTTTTCCAATGGTTAAGTATATTTTGTCTGGCTATGTTGGTACTACTGGTGTTTTAATGATATACTGCAGAAGATATTCAACAGTCTGTTCTCCCATGGCCTGCAAGAAGACCGGACATGAACAGAATTGAAAATCTATGATCTGTACTGAAGAAGAAAATGAACAAAAAGAGGCTTACAACAAAACATGGACTCATTTAAGCACTGTCTGATATCTGGCTAAATGATGCTGATATTCAAAGAAAGTGTCAAACTTTGGTTTCCAGCATCCCTGACAAAATCAACGTGTTAATAAAGAATAAGGAAATGTTCACAAAATATTAGTAACCTCAAGACTCAATTTTCTGTTCATTATTTCTATGCAAAATACATTTTTGTTCATTATTTCTACAGATAAATACAGCTTTGTTGCACATATAATTCATTTAGTCTAATAATTTGTCCACACCTGTACATTATGCAAAGAGCCTATAATGGTAGTAATTAAGATGCGAGTATGTTTATGAAACAAGTGCAAACGAGTTTCATAATTTTCATACGAGTGTCTTAATTACCATTATAGTCAAGTTTCATACGACTTTTTATGCTCGACCATATTTCTAACTTGAAATTATTCATAAGTATTCATGTTATTCTTATCTGACTGGGGAGCGGAACTGACCTTGTGCAATACTTCGTAAATTGTGAGATGTGCGCAGACGCGAAAGTATTGATATTTTCCGAGAAACAAATGTCGACATTGATCTTGATATAATCTAGAGAGTAAAATAAACATTAATCTTGATATAACCTTGAAATTGAATTAGATATTGAAAAACGAGATGACAAATTGAATTTATTTGAATATTATTTACAATTAACGCTAATTACTATAGTAACAGAACTAGTTGTCTTTCGATTGCATATCCGAGAATAATCGATACTTGCGCTTTCATATTGCTACAATGGTATTTTCTGATTGGTGGAACACCTGAACTTTAATGAATAGGTGTACTTTAATGAGGTCCATTAAAGGGCTGCTACCAGGTGTATAATTACTACATTTCGGCATGGTCGAGCATAAAAGTAGGCTACTTACAGAATTTCGTCTTTTGGTTTTTATGATTTTTATTAGAATTAAGTTGATCTGTTCGAAAACATTTTTTCTGTTTTTATGACTTTCATTTTCATGTGTTTCATAACACAGTTCATTCGTTTATTTCAGAGTCTTTTGTGCTAAAAATAATATGTGGGAGAGGAGTGGGGAAGTAGGTCACTTTTAATTGGATAGAGTTACGCAATAACAGGCCAACCAGCAAAATCACGTTTTAGAAATACTAATTTATTTAGTTGAATTTCAAGATAAATTCATAGTATCAATTTTGTTCAAATTCAATTGACTCTGTGCATGGAAGAATTATTTCAATACCAAACAGGGCGTTATTTTACCATTATAATAAACGTGATAGATAAACTGTATTGGTCTGTTGTCACAGAATACAAAATGGAGGGAAAGCAATTGAGCAAGGGCTAAAACTCTGTGTTGAAAGTGGAAAATAAGAGACAGGTATTTTTTAGAAAAGTAACTCCATCTAATTGACATTCATATTTCATTAAGAATTTCTACACAAACAACTCAGAGCATGTATCTGGTATTTACCTCAATTTCTTAAGAATTATACACCGGTACAATATAATATAGTACTGACTTCTACTCTTTAAAATGAAGCAGTATTTTTTTAGATGTGAAGAGTTCACTGAAAACGACAAAAATTGAGCAATATTTTTCTCCTTTTATAGACATATTGTAAGAAGTTTACACAATTTTTCTTCTAGCCATTCTGGAAATGAATAAAATTTCTGTCTTTTGCAGATATTTGGTCTAGTATATTGCATTCTAGAAGACCATTTTCTGTTTAAGGGGTTAGGTACACCTTACAGCAGTAACATTTTGGAAATATTCAACATTTTTTTCCTCCATTACTGATCTTGTACAATAATGAAAATTAGTATGTGTAAAAACACTGTCCTTCTGCTATACGAAAAAAATATTTTTACGATTTAAAAAAATTATTTACATTTTTTTTTTTTTTTTCAAAATTCAGTTCACTGTGCAGAGTTGATGCATTTCCCACATAATTAAAGAACTATCCAACATTCTGTGATGAAATTTTTTGTGTGTATTTATGCATATCATATCTACAATATGATGCAAGATCACTTCCCTAACTTTGATAGATTGTCTGATAAAAAATAAATTCATTTTAAAAAATGGTCAAATATCAATATTTTCTCTTGCACAAAATAAAAAAAAAAAAATTATTTATTAAGGAATGTAGTTGAAAGAGCATGATATTGTAAACATGAGTTTTAGGAATAAAATAAAGGAGAGAGAACGTGAAAAAGTTAACATGTTTTTGAGTTATGAGGGAAACACTTCATCACTGCACAGTAGAGTTGGGCAACACGATTCTTTTTCAGAAGCCGATTCCAACGATTCAATCAGACATTACGAATCGATTCTAATGATTCGTTCACGATTCTTCTCAGTCTGCGATTCCAACTATTCTTTTGAATCATCAACGTGTTCACGATTCTTCCTACTCTGCGATTCCAACGATTCGTCAACGAACGACTTACAGGACACTTTCCTTTGCAAACCACGCATAGAACAAAAACGTTCTACATCTCTCGCATAGATGGCATAAGAGGCGAGACATTGGATTGTCTCTTTCTCATTGGCTGGAACCATTCAGCATGACTTCTATTAGTCTACAAAATTACCCAAGATAATGTCTCTAAATTATGATTTATCAACTGAACCTTATTATGAAGTACATTTTTTGCATTACATCTCTATTTAACTATGCAAATTTCAGGTTTGTGTTCATTATTTTCCATATTTAACAAATGCAGTATTTTGATTTCACTCTCGCTCGGGAGTATTCGACACGGTTCGGAAATGTCCGTTAACAGGTTACATCAAACAAGTAAATAGAATCGTGGGTTACGATACCATGTCAATTCATTACAATTCTTTTGAAAGACGATTCGTTGATACCACGAATCGATTCTTACGATTCTTTATTATTAGTCGTTCACGAATCGACCCAACTCTACTGCACAGTAAACTGCCAACATTTTGAAAAAAAAAAAATAAATATTTTTTTTAAATCGTAAAAATATATAAATATATGTTTTTTCATATAGCAATTTTCACATACCAATTTTCATTAGTATACAAGATACAGTAATGGAGGAATAAAATGTTGAATATTTCCAAAAATTTTACTGCTGTAAGCTGTACCTAACCCCTTAATTTGAGAAATACTTCGAAGAATATATAAACGAATATACCAAAGTTGTCAAAACTTTTATTTAAAAATTACATTATTTCTGGTGTATACACCTCAGAAACTGCTGGTTGCTACTGGTAATGCTGCGTACCTATCTAACGCAGAAGTTTCCACTATTATCGTTACAAGCAATCTGATATCAACACATGTTACTGTAGTTCTGTTAATCTAATTTATTATTTAGCTATGTGATTCAAATAGACATCGCAGCACTACCCGCATGACTCATTACACTCTCCTTCACGTTTTTATACCACGTTCCTATGGATGTATTTTTCAGCATGTCTTGGAAAGCATCACATCCTTCAATACTGCTTAGGACTCCATACACAGCCAAATCAGAGAGGTTGGGGGCGTCTCCCCATGAAATTTGTTCCTTGCTTCTTCAACGATCTCGTCCATTGATTGCATGCATCATACAAGGAAACTCGAACATCATCCTTCAGGTTGTATCTGGAAAAATAAGGCAAGATTATATCTCTTAATATACGGTATTAAACGACTGTATATCATATTTTGGGGATGTAGTATTCATAATTGCGGTCTATGATGTTGGCGATTGGAGGAATACAGAGGTGAAAACAGCCATTGTTCTGAGTAGAAGGTACGATAAATGACAGTAGTGTTGTTGTTGTTTTCTAATGCCAGGTGTTTGACAGTAAAGTCATTTGACCTCTTGCACTCCAATATTTTTCAAAGATATTATCATGGTCAGCCACTGAAGCACAGATTTTGAGGTGTTCCGAATCCATTTCTTGGTTTGAGTTGCACAATGGGCAGTTAGGGGACTGATATATTCCAATTCTATGCAGGTGTTTGGCCAAACAATCATGGCCTGTTGCCAATCTAAATGCAGCTACAGACGATTTTCGTGGTAAATCGGGAATTAACTGTGGATTATGATGCAGAGAGTTCCATTTTTTCCCTTGGGATTGAGTTATCAAATTTTGTTTGCTGAAGTCTAAGTATGTAGGTTTAATAAATCTTTTCACAGAGTAATACGTAGATTTAGTAACAGGTCTGTAAGTAGCAGTGCTGCCCTTCTTTGCTAAAGCATCCGCATTCTCGTTTCCCAGGATTCCACAATGGGATGGTATCCATTGGAATACAATTCTTTTATTGAGCGATATTAATTGAGAGAGAAGTAGTGTAGTAATGCCAAAAACATATAGCTTTTCGGCGATTTTTTGTTGTTTCATACACAGTAGCATCAATTTGAGTGAATGTTTTCATTGCTAATAACAAACTTTTTATCCACAACAGTGGAGAAGGTGAATTTACAATGCAATCAATTCAAATTCTTTTCAGTCCACAGATACTCATCAAAGATTAAAGACAGTCCTCTTCATTTTCAATCTTTATGTGGTATATACCCTCTGAAGAGAAATAATTATTGTTCCATTCTCTATAGTAAGCCAATAAATATATCTGTCCACAGAATAAGATATGACAGCCACAAAATTATACTACCTGGCAATAGGCCTGCAACATGTCCTGAAGAAATTCTATGATATTCAAGGTTCAAGATAATTTCGTTCACTAAAAGTACTGATATTGCAAGATACAACACAACTTGAAACACAGATTTAAACTTATTCAAGAAATGGATGTGGCAGTAACAGATCATGTGACCTAAGACATGGAAGGCATGTAATAGATTTAGCTAAAGTAATTGCTACAATACACAACTTACTTTTCCTCTGAAAATCTCTGTAATAGATTCAAATTTGTCCAGGCTTTGAGTATTTGTTCTTATTTATGTAATACCCTGTGCTATCTTAAAAGCACTCTCTCCTGAGTGCTTGTTTCAAGTCATAGAAATCAAATATTTCCATCTTAGATCAAAGAAAGGCCAAAAAGTAGGTTTGAAGGTATGAAAAACCTAGATTTATAGATATTGTATTTAAATTACGACTATAGTTTAGGGTTAGTGAGTACCTAATTTCGGTATTTAGAAGTTTGGAATTCTGGTCTACTTTTAATATAGCCTATATCTGAATTTCCCTAAGATTCAAGAGAGCCACACAAGAATCTTCAATCAGATTAGATAGTTAAAGTACACTGCTGTCCTAAAATTAGACAATTTCGTGTCTAATATAAGTTACTTTTTTAGTAGTAATAAGCTGGTTAACAACCGTGGAAAGTTATCTTAATAAAACATACAATAATGAATTTTGTGGAGCTAGTATCAGGGGATTAAGTACCCAGTACTTCCGTAATACTATCTCTTACCTTTTCTTAAGTCTTTTTCCTATGATCCACATAGCATAAGCTCCAACATATATGATCAGGTACCTCTCCCAGGCTGGGAAATGCTTCTCCCATTCTCCCACCTACGAAAAATACATCAACACACCAACATGAAATGAGCAGACAAATCAAGCTGAAATACAATTTCACATATGAAACTATATTCTTCTCATATCATTCTTTTTTTGGTTTTACCATTAGGCAAATGGCAATTACAACAGCTTTCTATTTTGAGGAAAACGAAATGTTTTTACAAAAAAATTAAATGAAAATTTAGAGCCGTCGTAAAACATTATTTAACTGATTTTCGATTAATTTACTGCAGATTTTAAAGAAAATGTTAATTATTATGGTTCTGAATCAACATGAATGTTTATTCTTTTTTTAAACTTTATTGATGAATTTTATACATATGAAAGTGTCAGACCAATAAATTAAAATATTCTTTTTTGGTTTTACCAAGTAAATGGCTTACATCAGCTTTCTATTTTGAGCGGTTTTTACAAAAAATTTTAAATGGGAGACAACGTTATTTAACTGATTCAGCAATTTACATCAGATTTTCCACTTTAATTTCTTCCTGCAAACATGAATGTTTATAAAATTTTATTCCTATAAAATATAAAAAAACCAAGTAAAGGTTTACAGTCAGATACATTGGGAGACTATAAGCACACAGTCTAAGTATATACAGTCAGATAGACTATAACTCTAATATACAGTCGCGAGTAAATATGCAAACATTAGATAGTTGCTGTAGGATCGCTAATATCACCTCATTACAGGCAATGCAAAATAGAACCGTCACAGTCTATTGTTTCTAGCACCCTCAAAACTCAAGCTTCGTGACTGTATGTAGTAGACTGTGCTATAACAGACAACGCCTAGTAAAGAAATTACCAGTTCTAACATATTAATATTATTATTATTATTATTATTATTATTATTATTATTAAATATATTAATAGGACATAGAAGTGTGTGTAATTATATAATTACTGCATTATATAATTTTTAAAATACACAAAAAATTATAAAAGGAAATTTCACAGCAGAAGTTCATAAAAAAATTACTTACTGACTTTATAAAGAAACGATTTTCTACCAAAACTTACAAGATTGATTCTTTTGTTCTTCCTTTTGGTATATTTCCTTGGTACATTAGGAAATAGCGATTCAAAATCTCATTTTTCATTTTTCCCTCATCATCATTGAACGATATGGTGGGGTAACACTTCACAACTTCCTTCAAACCCTGATCCCTGTCATGTAGGAAGGAAGCCAAAGCAGAGATGATCATGGAACTGTCATTGAGTTGCTGTAAGCAAACATTTTGCGCATTACAAATGAGACAAACAGTTAAATGGACGCTATATGAACAATTCCGGCATGCTGCATATGGGCCAGACGCTCCTTGCTACGATCATGAAGCCAACAGAACTTTACTATTTGGGACCGGTCTTCATAGAAACTCTCTGTAGAGTAAAGGCCTATGGCAATAAAATATGATAAAGCTCGACGTGGAGTATTTTGTACACTCGATTACTTACCTGGTATCCGTCTTCAACATGTGCCAGTATTATAGGAACTTTTCTGTACTCAGTCCATTTTATCTGTTGTCTCAGGACTGGATTCACTTCTATCACATTGTACGAGAAGCCGTAGTAATCAAGAAATGCCCGAACTTTGCAACAAAATGGGCAGGTAGTGTACTGAAATAACGTCAATTTCAGTCCTGTATTATCAGTAGGCATGATCACCTGTAAACAAACAGTTTAGTTTAATTTAGTTTAGTTATTATATAAATAAGAGAAAAGGTATTGATAACAAATTCGTATGTTTGTGAGAATCAGCTCCAGTTCCTGTGTCTGGAAACTAAACCACTAAGATATGTCAAATAAAAGATTCGGAAAGATTCTTCCTAACCTATACATGAATATAAAGAATTAATTTTCCAGTGCTCACCTCTCTAGATATTTGTACATCTGGCAGACTCTCCAATACTGCACTTGTCACACCCATATTTTTATTTAGTATACCTGGTATATGTCTCTGTGAATTCTTGTAGTAAGTATACCCGGCACCTACTACAGCACCCATGCTGATACCTAGAAGGCCCAACGTGAGTGTACTGCTTTGTCTCATATTCGACGTGAATGGTTTACCATGTGTTGACAACCTTCTTACATTCATTAAACCATAGCTTCGTGTTGAATAAATATCTCTTGTTTTATATATACAAAAACATGAATTTCTATATGATCTGATACATAGTTTAGCAACACCCATGGCTGCCATCTTGCTCTTACGTGCTACTTTAATGCTATCTGGAGGCCAACTTGAAAATTTCATTGTACAAATGACTGGGAAGATGCGACAATGTGGTACAGTGTCTAAATGTTGTAATGTTTTCTTGTGTAATTCGTACTCACTGCTAAAGTCATTACGCAAGACAGTTTATTACCAAAGAAGATATTGCAGGAATCAGTGTGGCAGTACACGTGCTTCTGCCACGAAAGGTGCTAATGTCAAAAGTAAGGAACAATATGACGGGTACTACTTAACCTGCGTTCGAAAGGTTTAAAAGAGGGTTTTTAAAAATGGTTTTTCATGTACTTATACCTGGTAAGGTTTATCTTGTCTCAGTAGCAATAAAACCAAGTCCCTTCAAATGAGGGTGGAGGTTATAGGAGGGTTGTAAATTTTCCTTTCAAAATCTTGTTATTGTACAGGCTGCCGGAACTCGTTTCTTGAAAGGTAAGCTCAGTGACGGAACTACACAGTATGAAGAGAGATATTTTGTTATTTTATTTTGCGCTACATAATGTATCAACTAGTCCCTTCCGACACTGGATGGATGGACGGCACCGCTCCACTCCCCATCGCCATAACAACATAGACGAAGTACAACGTATCTCCTTTCTCTCTCTTTTCACAGTGAGACAAGATACATCACACAACCTTTAATAGCATGAGTATGGATAGTTTTTATAATGGAGAAATAATAATACCGTGATCATTTGTAATAACAATCGAATAGTCTTAGCTCTGAGTAGTGTTCAGGGTAAAGTTGGGTTAGTGCTTGGGCCAGGTTAAGTTAGGTTAAATTAAAGGAAAAAAAAAACTTTCCCTTCTTTAGTTGCTTTTGAACGGAATCATTTATGCTTGCTTACCAAGGATAAATGAGAAGCACAGTACTGTCATTTGTATTGTGTCTTTGGTCCAGAAAAAATATTTACTGGCTATTACAACACTTCGGAAGAGTATTTTCCCTGGACCACAAAATACGTTTCGGCTAAATCTGAAAGAACAGATCACCAGGAGAAGTTATTCCCACTCTCGCCGCACGCTCGCCACACAGCAACCGCTTTTTTTTGTCTACTCCCCAGGTGGCTCACTTCCAAGCAAACCATAATAAAATGTCACACCAGATTGACGTGTATTGTTGGTGTGTCACTACAGTAGAACTGACACATAAGTTAGGACCAACAATTTAATGAAAATGTAATCAGGATTAAGTTGGAATAACTTATATTAGGTTGATTTAATTTTCATAGTTTCCTATTGCGGATAATTTTAAATTGTTCGGTGACGTGATGCCAAGAAGTCTATGTGAAAATGTGAAATAACTTCAAAAACTGTTTTTCCATATTCTTTATTCATATGAGAAATCTGGTTTCAGTTAGGCCTATAACCAATGCTGTTCTGAATTTTTCTTTCCAGATGAGAAGTCAAGTTTCCCAGCAGCATACGTTCCAAAAGATGTCGAAAGTAACTGGTATTACTGGTGGGAGAAACAAGGCTACTTCTCGCCAAATCTGGCAGCAGTGGGAGAACCGTTCAACATGGTTCTTCCTCCACCAAACGTGACCGGCACACTACATCTTGGCCATGCCTTGACATGTACAATTCAGGACGTACTGGCACGATGGTAATCATTTATTGTGTTCTTTCATTAGTAAAAGAATCTTGTGGAACTATTTTTTTTTTCAAAATGCATACACACTGGATAGAAAAGATGCTATGTCCCAATGTTTTTAATTCTTTTTTCTCGCATGTCTTTTAGTAGAATTACAGTTCTTGTTTTTAATAATCAAGAAAGGATTTGATGAATAATCTATACTAATAAATCTGTAGCCGAAATTTTTCTGGTAATTTTTGATTTTCCAAAAATAATTGGTCTTAACATATATAATTAACCGCCCTGAAACCGAAAATCGCTTTTTTGAAATTTTTGTTTGTACGTCTGTCTGGATGTTTGTGATAATGGCTGAACCAATTTATATGAAAATTGGAATATAAATTAAGTTCGTTGTAACTTAGAAATTAGGTTATATGGCATTCAAAATATTTTATTTAAAAGGGGGTTATAAGGGGGCTTGAATTAAATAAATCGAAATATCTCCCTTATTATTAATTTTCATGAAAAATATTACATAACAAAAGTTTCTTTAAAAATAATTTCCAATAAGTTTTATTCCATGCAACATTTTGTTAGGACTGATATTTACTGAGATAAATGAGTTTCAAAATTACAATAACAACGCCATCTAAGGCGGTGTAATGAAATAAAAAACAAATGACTTCGTCTATAAGGGGCCTTGGACAACAACAATCAAAAGCTATGAAACATAGCTTACAGAGAATGTTTCTGTGTTTGTATGAAGTAATATTGTAAGCTAAATTAACCGATTTGTATAATTAATTATTAATTCACCATTGGAAAGTGTAGTTTCTCTAGATGGACATAATACTATAATGTTATTACAGTAACTTCTGAGTGAATCGAGGACAGGTAAGATTAAAATAGCTTCTTATGCACAGAAAACTTGTTAGGCATTCGTTTCCTGTATTTCCTAAAATAATTTTTATGACCAAATGAGTGGTCTCTGGATCAAAAGATCGCATTTTAATATTTTTTTAATACAATTTAAGTAACATAATAAACGATTTATCCTTCTATCAAACACGAATGTTCCCTCGATCAAATGTTCTATTTTAATTATGTAATTACTCTATATGACAATATCTTTGAAAAATATTGGAGTGCAAGAGGTCAAATGACTTTATTGTCAAATGCCTGGCATTAGAAAACAATAACAACAACTTTATATTTATTTCTAACAGGTGCAGCGGAGCGCACGGGTACGACTAGTTCAAAATAAATGGATAAAAATAAAAATACGCCATGTAGAATAACATTTTTGACGATGGCCATTTTTCCATAAAGCCAAGAGTCATTGGTGACATAAGTATTCACTGGTCATCATCATCGTCCTTGCAGGTATTAGGCCTAGTGGCCTGTTACGGTCTCCGTCCATCTTTTCAGGGACGTCCCAAAGATCGTCTTCCATGTGGTATATAGAGGAGAATTTGTCTTGGGAGTCTGGAACTGTCCATTCTATTGACATGGTTAAGCCATTTTTGTCTATAGTGGTTGAGATGTTCATAAATAGGTGTAATTTTCAATTCTTTTGTAATTAGTTCATTCCTTTTGTGGTCAAGCAAACTGTAGCCGGCAGTCCTCCTTAGAAATCTCATTTACGCAGTTGTTAGGCGTTGAACATCTGAGTTTCGGACAGTCCAGGCCTCACTACCATACATGAGGACAGGTCTTGCTAGAACTTTATATGCTTTTAACCTGGTATGTTTTTGGGTTTTCGTGGTTGTGAAAACCTGGTTGATGGTTCTTAAGGCTCCATTAAAATGTTAAATATTTTCAGATATATCAGTAACAGGTAAATATGTCAAGTTATAACCTAAATATTTAAATGAGTTTACCTGTTCTAACGTATGGGTTCCAATGCAAATTTTACTCCTAACTGGCTGTTTACCTTGGAACGCCATAATTTTTGTTTTGCTTGGGGAAATTTTTAGCCTATATTGAAATTTTGCGCTATTATATTCAAGTGATGTATTGAGTATTGCAGCTCGCCTTCATTTGTAGCAAAAAGAACCTGATGATCTGCATATAATAATGTATCTAGACTACAATTTCGGGAGAGCGGGATGTTTCCATGAATTGTTAGTCGCCAATGTCTGATGATGGAGTTGATGTCTATATTGAATAAAAGTGATGAGAGGGGGAATCCTTGACGAACTCCACAGTTTATCAGTCTCCATTCGGTATGTTCTGATCCAATAGTAATAATTTTGATAATATTGTGCTTATGTAATTCGTAAATTGTTCTTGTAATTGCGTTTGGAACTGAATTATCTGCCAAAATTTGAAAGAGCTTATTTCTGTCAACACGGTCGAAAGCTTTTTCGTAATCAATAAAAGCCAAGTGAGTTTCTTTATTAAATTCCCTATGTTTTTCGATCAAAATCTTCAAAGTAAAATATTCACTGGCGGGAACATGAATTCGTTGGTAATTGGTTACATTCTCTTCAGGCACAGGATGAGGGGCTCACCAGTTCTCTGGGTGCCAGGCATGGACCACGCCGGCATAGCAACACAGGTTGTGGTGGAGAAGAAGCTATGGCAGGAGAAGAGTTTGACGAGACATGATATTGGGCGTGACAAGTTTGTGGAGGAAGTGTGGAGGTGGAAGGAAGAGAAGGCAAACTCCATCGTCCAGCAACTCCGAAGACTTGGATTGTCTTTGGACTGGACCAGAGAAATGTTCACAATGGACCCAGTAAGTGATCACAGACAGATTTAC
The DNA here is from genome assembly GCA_025594305.2 of Periplaneta americana. Lineage (NCBI taxonomy): Eukaryota > Metazoa > Arthropoda > Insecta > Blattodea > Blattidae > Periplaneta > Periplaneta americana. The sequence continues at coordinate 11,731,506 of JAJSOF020000035.1, forward strand.
ATCGTTCTGGGGAAGCTTTATATATACAGGGTGTTTCACAGGTATAGATACAAACAGCAGGGGTACTGTCGGTGACTCAGGAGGAAGGGATGTGAACAGATAACATACGACAACACGTTCAATATTTGTACTGCAGTAAGCGGAAACATTAGGTCTCCTTCTGTTCAACTTTGCTTTAATTTCCATATGCATTTTTACTCATGTTTCCTGCACGAGTAATAACCTGGCTACTGGGATGCTTCTCTGAGTGATGTTTATAATAATCAACAGCGATAGTCAAGAAGGTCAAATTCTTTCCGCTCGTCTTCTCCTGAGTAACGGACAGTAAGTAGAGGACTGTGAAAGAAGGCAAAATTCCTAATAAACATATGAAGTTTTATTTTATCTCGTCACTACAGTTTTTCTGGGGTAACATAACATTCAATATGCATTGAAGTAAGAGAGTTTTATAACATGTGATCAATATGGCCACCATTCATGATAGGGCAGATATCATTATATTTCCTCATCAACAATCGTACATGTTCGAATATCTCTGGCATGTCTCTAATGCGTTGACAACCATTGACAATGCGTTCTGGAACTCATTAACATTAACAATAGGGCTGGAATATGCAAAACATTTCAAATATCCCCCAAAATCAAGAGGATTGAAGTCGGGGGACCTGGGAGGCCGTGGTACTGGTACACCATGGCCAATACATCTGTTGTGGAAACTTACGCATAGGAACTCTCTAACCTTCAAATGAAAGTGAGCCAGTGCTCCGTCATGCATGTACCACAGTCTTTCCCAAAAATATCACATCTCTGAAACTCTTGGTTTCCAGAGCTTCCTTTATTATAACTTTTTTCTTTCTTTCATTGTCGTCTAGTCAACCCTGCAGTTTGTATCTATACTTGTGAAACACCCAGTTTGTATATATATTTAATACAATAAAACTTTTACATGTTTTACACTTACATTTCACATTTACTCGCTTCTTTCTGAAGTCACAGAAAAATTGTTATACTTCCTATGTTAAGAGTTGCATAATGTGGATGTGTGTGTGTGTATGTCTCCATGTGCTCACATATATGCATGTTAGTGTGGACACACACTATTTCACGGATATTTTGATTTTTCTTGCACTTCTCAATTCCATCATGGCTCTTTTTTTTTGTCTCAATTTCGTTACCTATGAATAGGCACTTTTACTGTAAAAGGAATGTTAAGGGAAGATATCAGTCAAAATGGACAAAATCACTCACAAAGAAAAAAATTGTCTCATTTAATAGTACATAGATTCAAGAACCTTTCCTCAAAATTTTAGGGCCAAATTTGGCCCTGATTATGTGTATTTACAATTTTAAGACATCTAAGGAGCATAAGGTACTGAAAACAATGTTTAACTTTGTCCGCATTTTCCCGTAACTTACATTCTTCAATACTTATGTAATATGTACATTTTCTCAGGAACCATTGGACAAAACTTTGCATGCTAGCTCTTATTGAGTTGATTTACTTTATCTAGCAAAAGAATTGTGAAATATGCTTTCTTTTATTTTTTTACATTACCAAAGAAAACTGATTTGTAATCTAATTCTTTTATCAAAATTAAAAATGTTATATATATAAAAAAGAAGAAAAATATGCAGAAGTCTCTACATAATATGTTACATTTGTGTTCTCTTACTAGGCGGAAAAAATTTCAGGTTTCATTAGCCAGTTTCCACAAAAAAAAAAAGGCACATAGGCCCTATGCATAGTAATGCATGATTTTTTAGAGAAATAAAAAAATTAAAAGCTGGATGCATAAAAATTAGAAAAAAATCACAGACCATTACCATATAGTTACAAGTTAGTATGCAAAATTTCATAGTTCTAGGTGTGACACATTATAGTTCCATCGCTCTTATTTCCTGCAGCCAATTGCGTTGCAGGTCAGCTACATTTAAAAGTGTGCGTCTTGTGATTCACTGATGAAGATAAAGAAGGCTCGATAAATACTTAATATAATCGTCCGCCATTTTGGCTCTTTCGTTGGCGTTCGCAAAACGCACACAAGGACGTTATTTGCCGCTCAATTATTTGCTGAATTACATTGCGTTTGATTTATTATCATAGGAGCTACGACATGATAATGTTTAACGATGTGGCAAATAGATCCCTCGTCCGGTAGCTCGGCAATGAAAGAACAAAAATGGCGAACGATACTACCTACCTAGACTTTATAGAGCCTTCACTTTCTAAGACGTAAGCAAAGAGGAGGGGTCATGCCGGGAATAACAGCGTTGCGACTATAGAAGATATTAGTGATTTTCTGAAGCCTTGCAGTTTATGTCTCTCCTTCAGTAATCACTGTCTTTTGAACAGATGCAGTCGGCTGCAGTTACAGAAGCATTTGTGACCCTGTTCGATGCTGATCTCATATATCGGGCCAACTCCCTGGTGAACTGGTCCTGTGTCCTGCAGTCAGCCATCTCCGACATTGAAGTGGAGTTGAAGCAGGTGACAGGGGCTACTAGAATCGAAGTTCCTGGTTACACTGAACCTGTGGAGTTCGGCGTGCTTACAGACTTTGCATACAAATTCTGTGATAGAGGTAATTGCTCTTCACTAGGCCTCAGTCAGTTATAGAGTTACTTACGAATAGATCCTATGAAAGTGGTTTTGTTTTTAAGAAAGATTCATTTCACAATGTTTTAAGATTACCATCAATTTGGCGTTGTTATTTTAAAATTATATTTGTCCAAGATTTATAACCCTGACTTATGATATTAAAAGTGTTAAAGAGTGGTAAATGCAACATTTTCAACATCAATTTTTATACATCTCGATTACACAACTTTTAACACTATATCACTTCGGCATATGTATGATAAGAACTTTCTTGTGTTAAATTTTAACGTACCTTGTTAACATGTTCCTACCTATTTTGGGTCATCTTCAGAACTGGTCGTTGTTGGTCTTGGCACCTCTTGTTTCCTGTGAGGGTGCGTTCGTAGTGTAGAGTCAAAATTGCAACCTCATTCAAGAAATTAAATTACAACATCGCATACAGAACAAATAACACTCTACAAAAACATCTCAACACACAAACAAATACAACCACACAGGCGTATATAAACTCAAATGTTAACACCTGCAACAACTTCTACAAAGGACAGACAGGCAGATCATTTCAAACACGTTACAAAGAGCACATCACAGCCATAACAAAATTACAAAACACCTCCAGATATGCAGAACACATCACAAATGCCAACCACACCTACAGAGACATCAACACAGACATGGAAATACTGCACATCCAACCAAAAAGCCAGAAACTCAACACACTAGAACAATATGAAATATACAGACACACGAAAACACACCCCAACGATATTCTCAACACACAACTCAATTTCAAAACACATACACTCTTTGACTCTACACTACGAACACACCCACACAGGAAACAAGAGGCGCCAATACCAACAACGACCAGTTCTGAAGATGACCGAAAATAGGTCGAAACATGTTAACAAGGTACGTTAAAATGTAACATAAAGTTCTTATCATACATATTCCGAAATCAATTTTTAATTCTTGGAGAAACTAGCATCAGGTAGTTCTGGTGATTTTGAAAGTGAAAATAGTGGAATTTGTTTGGGATTTTTTTATGGAGGTGGAGTTGAATATTTAAGGATTTTATAGCAATATAATTTAAAAAGAAATAGAATTGTTAAAAAATATAGTAAATTACGTTTGAAATGGGAGGTGCGTCAAAATGGAGATGGATATATGATATTTTCTAGTATAAAAAGGATACATAGGAATATGAAACATATAGGCCTAATGTGATGTTATGTGAAATCTGCATCATTTGTATTAATGGGATTGGCACTAAAAGAGTAAAACACAACACATAATAATGAAATAAACACACAGTTTTCGTAATGTGACTTCGTTTGTATATCCGTCATTGGAGTAGCTTCTTAGAATAGAATAGAATGTTTTATTTTCGCTGGCAGAGTTAAGGCCATAAGGCCTTCTCTTCCACTCAACCATTCTTAATCAATACAATACATATTTAAATTACGAATATTTACACTACACTTAAAAGATTCTCCAGGAATATTCTTCAGTTAAGTTTTAACGATTAATAAATGTTTATTAAAAGAGCCAGAACAGGTCACATTGTCACTCAATTGTACCTACACCGATTTCACATTTCTGATAATCCTACTTGTCTGTGGTGTAATAATCACATTCTTCTATACTGTCCATCCATAAACCACATGTTTATTTGTTTAATAAACCTATAAGATAAAGTAGTAACTTAATTTATGAGCGAATTTAATTCAATCAATTATAATTAATTTGAGATAGCTAGTAAAATGATGAGAATTAATTTAATATAAGTTTACCAGAACTATGTTACAGGAAGAAAAAATATAAATCTAGAATATATTTATATAATGAGAATATTAATGTAATGAAATTTACAGACCAGTACTGACAACGTCACTAAACAAAAATTCACCAGTCTTTCTCAGTGCTTTAAAATACCCGAACTCAATCACTGTCATCTGAATCTTGGTAAATCTTTACAATAGTGTTACCAAAGGAAGGCGGACGGCAAGGAAAGGCACATTTTTAGACAATTAGATAGTGTATATTAACAACATTAAATCATGTGAATTGTTTTAGATGGTGAAATTGTAGTGTCCACAACAAGGGTGGAGACCATGCTCGGTGACACAGCCCTTGCAGTTCACCCCCTCGACGACAGGTACAAGAATGTGTGGGGAGAACAAGTATGGCATCCATTCCGGAGAGAAAGGATACCCATCATCTGTGACGACTTTGTCGATCCAGATCTGGGAACAGGTGAACTCTTAACATGGTATTACTAAAGTTAAATTAGAACTTCAATGGTCCTGATTGTATCTTTTAAACAATTTTTTTTTTACTAATGGTGGTACTTGAATTCATACTGGTAATTCTGTACATTGTCCCGTTGAATGTTATTCTGAAAAATTAACAACTATAATGATTATAGTGATACAATGATTATGATAATGATGACAATGACGGTGATGCAATTTCTTTACCTATTCTGTCTCTCTACAGGAGTTGTGAAGATAACACCCGCACATAACAGCAGGGATTTTGAAGTCGGGAAGAGACACAACTTGGAAATCATTCCTGTTATAAATGAGAGGGGAGATCTGAATGAGAAATGTGGTGAATTTGCTGTAAGTATTGCACGATCCACTATTATTGTAGTGGTACTTACTTGCTGGCTTTTAAGGAACCTGGAGGTTCATTGCCGCCCTCACATAAGCCCGCCATTGGTCCCTATCCTGAGCAAGATTAATCCATTCTCTATCATATTCCACCTCCCTCAAATCCATTTTAATATTATCTTCCCATCTACGACTCGGCCTCCCTAACGGTCTTTTTCCTCCGGCCTCCCAACTAACACTCTATATGCATTTCTGGATTCGCCCATACGTGCTACATGCCCTGCCCATCTCAAACGTCTGGATTTAATGTTCCTAATTATGTCAGGTGCGGAATACAATGCGTGCAGTTCTGTGTTGTGTAACATTTTGACAATGTCAAAAAAATGTGAAAAGCATTTATTCTCCTGTCATTTGTGTTTAATTATACACAGTGTTAATTTCTCCTGTAACTTCATCGCTCTTAGCCCCAAATATTTTCCTAAGCACCTTATTCTCAAACACCCTTAACCTATGTTCCTCTCTCAAAGTGAGAGTCCAAGTTTCACAACCATACAGAACAACCGGTAACATAACTGTTTTATAAATTCTAACTTTCAGATTTTTTGACAGCAGACTGGATGATAAATGACTTCTCAACTGAATAATAACAGGCATTTCCCATATTTATTCTGTGTTTAATTTCTCCCGGTATCATTTATATTTGTTACTGTTGCTCCAAGATATTTGAACTTCTCCACCTCTTCAAAAGATAAATTTCCATTTCGTACAATATTCTCGTCACGAGACATAATCATATACTTTGTCTTTTCGGGATTTACTTCCAAACCTATCTCTTTAATTCTAATGTTTTCCCTAATAGTTTGTGGATTTTCTCCAACATATTCACGTCATCCGCATAGACAAGCAGCTGATGTAACCCATTCAATTCCAACCCTCTCTGTTATCGTGAACTTTCCTAATGGCATATTCTAGAGCGAAGTTAAAAAGTAAAGGTGATAGTGCATCTCCTTTCTTTAGCCCGCAGTGAATTGGAAACGCATCTGACAGAAACTTACCTATAGTAGTGGTATTTGGTTATTTTTATAATTTGCTTGGGGAAATGAAAAATGTAGGGTGCCATGCTATAATAATGCAGTGAGGTTATGAAAGAATACAGTTATTGTTACTTCTAAAGTCTGTCACATTTGTGTTTATCTGTGTTTAAAACAATGGTTACCATGGTCATCTCATAAAATTCTCAGTACAAATTTTGAAAAATCATATGATTTCAAGGTCACCACTAGGAGCACTGATTTACAGCATTCTTGCCATTACTTATCGAATGCCCTAGTAAAATACATTTGTATGAATCCTTCCCAGTGTGATGGAGTCCCAGGTAAGAGTTTATCAGCCATTTTACATCGATATCAAAATTAAACTGCTGGTTGTCATCTTCACCTGTCATCCCGCTATGGAGCATAATGAATTACTCCTTACACATTCCCACATAACTGGAAATGAAATTCAAACTGTGCTAATCTAGCTGAATTCCAGAAAGATACTTAGTTGATCGCATCTGGAAGAATTAAAAGTCAAAAGATGTTATTAGTTGAGTTTATCTGTTGCAGAATATGAAGCGCTTTCATGCAAGGAGGATCATCACAGAAGAGCTAAATTCGCTTGGTCTCTTAAGGGGTAAAAAAGACCACTCGATGCAAGTTCCATTCTGCAGCAGATCAGGGGATGTTGTTGAGTTGCTGATGAAGCCCCAGTGGTAAGTATCTAATATACAATAAGCCTATACGTGTGAAATTTTAGTATTATTTTTTTGTATTCGTAGCAAAAATGTTTTCAAAATAGCATTTTATACCATTTGATTTGAAGAAATAGCATTTATTAGGTAAAACCTGTTTTGCTATTTCGTGTATTTGAGAGGGTTAAATGAAAATAAGATGTATAATTGGTAATGGAGATATCTGATCAGTGTTACAGTGTTCAATTAATACCGTAAAGTAGTTTCAAGAACAGATAAACAAATAAAAACCATGAAAGGCAGGAATAGTACAGTAAAATCTCTCGTAACTGGCACCCAAATAACTGGCAATACCAAAACAACGGCACTTGGCTGGGACAAAAAAAAAAAATTTGAATCTGCCACGTTGCCACATTCTGGGCCGTCAGTTTTGCGTTTTCAGTGAATATTTGAACCTAAAATTTGTGTATTATTAATTGTGTTGTGTGATGTGTTTTAATAAAAAAATCCACACAGTTTTTATGTTTATTTAATTATGTTCGGGACGTCAGTATTGCCACATTAGGAAGTTCGCACGAACTTTCATTGTCAGTGAATATTCGCTTTCGTTTTGAGTGAAGTGAATATTCGAAGCTACAATTCGTGTATTATTTGTATTGTGTGATGTATTTTAATAAACGAAATGCACACAGTTTTTATGTTTATTCAGTTTTGAGACCCTGCAGTGTATATTGACTACACCCCACCTCTGGCTACTAGCAACAGGCATCTATAATGAACACCGATCAAAATACCCCTCATTTCTCGTGAAAAACAACAACTGAATAGACTACAGTGGACTATATACGTACAAAAAATGTTTCACTGTATTTAGAAATTGTAAGGTCAATTTTCTCTATATTTCGGTCGATTTAAGATGGAATAGCTCAAAGGCAAGATGAATATAACTTATAAAATCCTCAAATTTCTGATTAATTTTAATTTGTTTAGGTTTGTAAACTGCCAGGACATGGCTCAGAAAGCACTGCTAGCAGTGAAGAATGGAGAACTAAAGATTGACCCAGTTTTCTTCGAGAAAACTTGGTACACGTGGTTGCACGATATGAGGTAAGCTGCCCTGTTCATGTAAGAACACTTCTCTATTTGATATATAGAATTTCACAGTCTTTTCTCAAATACATAATCATTTGGCGTGCAATAAATATTTTCATTTCAAAACTTCCCAGTCTAAATAACTAATTATTTAAATTGAATTCAGTTTAAACAAAAAACACGTCAATTTAGATATTGAGGGGGAAGTCTGAAACCAGGCTTAATTGCATTTTAGATTTCACCCCCCACTCCCCAGCCACCCCCACTTTGAAATTTCAAATGGCACCCCTATATTTTTATACTTAAATATGAAAAGAGCATTCAGTTGTTTATACACCTCATTCGTTTGTTTTCGCATCTTTTGTTTCCTATCATTGCCTGGCAACCTGTATTTTTGTTATTATCACTTGATTGTAGAATGAAAACATCTTATTTTGTATAATTTCCTAATTTAATCAATAAGGATGATTTATGTTCCCTCTCCAAGGATATACACCATTTTAAAATAATTTAATACACAAACACAACTATTACATGAAATGCTCAATAAGTTTTTGTAGCTTTATTCTCTTCAGCTCTAATCAACAATAACAAGAATCCAGGTTGCTAGGCGAAGTTAGAAAACAAAAGATTCGAAAACGAATGAGGTGTATAAACAATTGAATGCTGTTTCATGTACTTACTTACTTATTGGCTTTTAAGGATTGTCGCCCTCACATAAGCCCACCATTGGTCCCTATCCTGAGCAAGATTAATCCATTCTCTATCATCATATCCTACCTCCCTCAAATCCATTTTAATATTAACTTCCCATCTACGTCTCGACCTCCCCAAAGGTTCTTTTTCCCTCCGGCCTCCCAACTAACACTCTATATGCATTTCTGGATTTTCCCATATGTGCTACATGCCCTGCCCATCTCAAACGTCTGGATTTAATGTTCCTAATTATGTCAGGTGAAGAATACAATGCGTGCAGTTCTGCGTTGTGTAACTTTCTCCATTCTCCTGTAACTTCATCCCTCTTAGCCCCAAATATTTTCCTAAGCACCTTATTTTCAAACACCCTTAACCTATGTTCCTCTCTCAAAGTGAGAGTCCAAGTTTCACAGCCATACAGAACAACCGGTTATATAACTGTTTTATAAATTCGTTTTATAAATCCTAACTTCTCAACCGAATAACACGCATTTCCCATATTTATTCTGTGTTTAATTTCCTCCCGAGTATCATTTATATTTGTTACTGTTGCTCCAAGATATTTGAACTTCTCCACCTCTTCAAAAGATAAATTTCCAATTTTTATATTTCCATTTTTTACAATATTCTCGTCACGAGACATAATCATATACTTTGTCTTTTCGAGATTTACTTCCAAACCTATCTCTTTACTTGCTTTCAGTAAAATTCCCGTGTTTTCCCTAATCGTTTGTGGATTTTCTCCTAACATATTCATGTCATCAGCATAGACAAGCAGCCGATGTAACCCGTTCAATTCCAAACCCTCTCTGTTATCCTGGACTTTCCTGATGGCATACTCTAGAGCAAAGTTGAAAAGTAAAGGTGATAGTGCATCTCCCTGCTTTAGCCCACAGTGAATTGGAAACACATCTGACAGAAACTGACCTATACGAACTCTGCTTTTTCATATTTAAGTACAAAAATATAGGGGTGCCATTTGAAATTTCGAAATGGGGTGGCTGAGGGGTGTGGGTGAAATCTAAAATGCCTGGTTTCAGACTTCCCCTCAATATCTAAATTGACGTGTTTTTTGTTTAAATTGAATTCAATATTTAAGTAATTAGTTATTTAGACTGGAAAGTTTTGAAATGAAAGCTTTGTATAAACAAAATAATGTATAGTATATCATACTCCACTACTTCCAACAGACAACAAATCCAAATGGTCTTCCTTGTCGTTAGGCATTTTTTATTTTAGAAGGGATGAATAAATATCTTGGATCTTCCATACTTATTTTTAGGTACTTGGAATCTCCACGGATTAAAGAAAGAGGGAGAAATTACGCAAAGAAAATAAAATCCTGAGAAATATGTCCTTAAAATCTCGGGAGAAAATTACTCTAGGGGCAAAATTACGTAATAAATAGTATATACAAATCATGACATAGCACAAACTGTGTAAATGTTGGTCAGACTTGTTTTGTCTGATTACAGAGACTGGTGCATATCTCGTCAGCTGTGGTGGGGACACCAGATCCCAGTGTACGAGTGCTGGAGTGTGTTTGACCCTGAGACGAGTGTATGGGTCGCAGCACGAGATGTGGATGAAGCAAAGCAGAAGGCTGCAGTCAGGATGAGTGTGCTGGTGTCTGATATCACGATTGTGCGCCAGGACGAGGACGTCCTCGACACCTGGTTCTCCTCTGCTCTGTTCCCGTTTTCTTCAATGGGCTGGCCAGGAAAGGTACAATTGTTAATTTAATTCATTTTAGTACATTCCTGACATCTCTGTAATGCATTGTGTAACAGTTGTGCATATATTTATTCTTCTTGGTGTAGAGGAAGCGCAAAGAAAGCTTGCCCATTTGACTGATGTGCAGAGAACGATATTCGGTCCTCGTGCCGTCATGCTCGTTACAGGGCTGCTATGAATCACGTAATGCTGATTACAGGGCGCATTCGAAAGCACGGTCTTGAGCTGTTTGTATCGTGAAATGTGTTGTGCAGAGCGGTAGAAGCCAGCGTTTGCGTTACATATTCTGCGTTTTATCCCTGATATCAGGATTTTTATAGAGTTCAAAGTGTGTTTGTAAAATAACAGAGTTCTGTATAACATTCTATGTACTTAACAATGCCCCTGTTGGCTCTAAATTAGGAAGTGCTAATGAAACGTTACACAGTCAAACTAGGGAATTATTTATAACGTTTATAAATGTTTGAAGAACGTAACAGGCTCTTCTCGTAACGTAAGGAGTATATACAGATTAAAATAAATCGACCATAGTACCACGCTAGTTATCGGAACATTTTAATAAAATCACACAGTATTAATTATTAGTGTTTTATTACAATGTCAAATATCAGTTATTACACGATCACATATTTCTTATAACATCTTTGTAATTTCATTCAGTGATTTTATGTGTAAAAGAATTCGTGCTTCTGTATTTTCAACAATGTTACGTTACTAGTTACTCTGCAACAAGGTTTAGGTTACGTTACACGTGCTGTGATAAATCTCACTCGAAGCATCAAGCCAGCAGACGACTGAGAACTGTCGACAGTTTGGCAATCGAATCGAAGCGAGGTCGAGTGCACCCGAACGTTTCCGAAAGTTCGCGCAGCTTTCCGTGGCAAGCTCTTCTTGCGTTTACTCTACAGGTGTAAATGCTATAAATACTGAAATTTTGATGGTTGGTAAATGTCATAATTCGAAACAAGTCTCAGTTGTTTCTCTGCAATTGACGATAATTTCTGAGTCTAATACTTTCAGAAAATATAGTAGTTTAAATTATAATATGACAAATGACAATTGAATTTATGTTCAGAAAAACAAACGAACATTCTAATGTTATCTGCATCATAATCCACAGTTAATTCCCGATTTACCACGAAAATCGTCTGTAGCTCCATTTAGATTGGCAACAGGCCATGATTGTTTGGCCAAACACCTGCATAGAATTGGAATATATCAGTCCCTTAACTGCCCATTGTGCAACTCAAACCAAGAAATGGATTCGGAACACCTCAAAATCTGTGCTTCAGTGGCTGACCATGATAATATCTGTGAAAAATATTGGCGTGCAAGAGGTCAAATGACTTTATTGTCAAACGCCTGGCTTTGGAAAACAACAACAATATTCTGATGTTATTGTTGACTGATAGCGTCATAAATTAATTAGTAGCCTGTTAATTATTTAATAATTATATATATTTCGGAGTTAAGAACGTATTTAATGATTCATTTATTAATGAATTAAAAGATAATCTAATTATTAAAGAATTATATACATGGTCATATAATTTCAATTTTCATCTTTTGATATCAAGTGTGCTAAATTCTCTTTTAAAGAAATTGGAATGTTATGTCTGCTATAATGTGTTGTCAAAAAGTAAGGTTAATAATGAGCAACAATGTGTTTCTGAAGAATTCTACATTTTATTACCTGTTCTGAAAACATGTATTAATACTTTTTTTTTTTTGAGGTTAAACTTGACAATTTCGAAAATTTTTACTAGACTTTTATGTTCATGAACACCATCCTTGTCACTAGTAACATTTTCGGTATCTGTACCATTTACATCCTTTATAAGTATATTGTTTTTCCAAGGAAAACATTTCATAAAGTGTGTCTATCCAGGAATTTTGTTTCAGCTGAAAATAATTTTGTTAATTGTTATGTTTAGCTTCGCTTAGATCACATTAATATACAGTACATATGTTATATGTTGGGTTAAGTTATGTTCTTTAGTGCAGGTTTTCCGTGGAATACATTTACCAACTGGCATTGATGCCATAAATTGGTGCATAATTGCTAAATCAACTTCTGGCCAGTTTTGTGGTGTATATAGATATTGTATCATAACTAGAATTGCCATATTTCTTCAAATCTTGAGCAGTACTCTCTAAGGAGGACTATAATGAAGTCTGTATGTCAAAAGTATGACGTGGTTTAGTTGTTTACCGTGCATGTAATTGAATCTAAGGTTCGCAGGTTAAAATTTAGCTGAGTGCAATGATTTTTAAAAGATGTTGAAAATTTTTAGCTTGATTGCTTTCTCTGGAAGGGAAATAAAGCTGGGAGTCGTAAATTTTTGGAATGTACCATGTTCCTGATAGAGGGCTTCTGGAAAAATCTGATTGTCATTTCTCACCCACGTCAAAATTTGGGGGTAGCACAGTATGTCCATAATAGAGAAAGAAATTTTGTCGCGTCTCCCTTTATTCCTTGCTCTTTCACCCTCCTTTTTCTGTTTATCTTTTATTTATCAATTTCTTTTTAGTTTATTTACTACATCATTAATTACTATTAACTATTGTAATTTAAGTGTCTGTTTTAATTTTTTATTTTCTTCTTTAGTTGTTTGCGCTTTTATTTTGAGTCCTTGTATATTGAAACGTGGACTTAATCATGATAAATTAATTCCTGAGACGGAAAGATTGCATGCCATACACACAGCAGGATTCCATCTATATTAATAATAAAAAGTGTAATCTTGTCATAGATGTTAAATGTTTCTTTTTCATGTAACTGTCATGGATTGTGATACTGTAAGTACAATAGTTGTCCTTCACTGCAATCTATTTTTTTCAATTTTTACATTCTACATAAAGAGTTGAATTGTGCACCATTAACTTTTTATTTTTGGTAGAATGAAAGTATGTTAATGCTGAGATTAATTTGTTCTAATGAAGTTTATTTGCACAAAACACAGAAATGTGTAATAATTTGACGAGGACAATGCATTTTATAGTCATGAATCTGCTTTTGCAAAATAAATGAGAAAACAAGGCTTCAATTATTGACAATAAGGGCATGTTACAAAAAATTTACGAAAATATATGATGAAAGGCCCCTAGTACACAAGAGAGATCACTTTGCCAACATGTGCCCTTGCTGCTGAAGATGTCTGCTGTAGTGTAGATGAAACGTCTGGATGCAACACCACCAGCAGGTCACAGACTCTCAGCCCAAAGAATCCTATATATATTGATGCCAGCCACGAAAGCCTACATTCTAAAATAAAAAATGTTGCTAATTTTTATTATGGTTTGGTATAATACTTACTTACTTATGGCTTTTAAAGAACCCAGAGGTTCATTGCCGCTTTCACATGAGCCCGTCATCGGTCCCTATCCTGAACAAGATTAATTCAATCTCTACCATCATATGCCATCTACCTCAAATCCATTTTAATATTATCCTTCTATCTACATCTCGGCCTCCCCAAAGGTCTTTCTCCCTCCAGCTTTCCAACTAACACTCTATATGCATTTCTGGATTCGCCCATATGTGCTACATGCCCTGCCCATCTCAAACGTCTGGACTTAATGTTCCTAATTATGTCAGGTGAAGAATACATTGCGTGCAATTCTGTGTTGTGTAACTTTCTCCATTCTCCTGTAACTTCATCCCTCTTAGCCCCAAGTATTTTCTTAAGAACCTTATTCTCAAACACCCTTAATCTCTGTTCCTCTCTCAAAGTGAGAGTCCAAGTTTCACAACCATACAGAACAACCTGTAACATAACTGTTTTATAAATTATAACTTTCAGCTTTTTTGACAAGCAGACTGAATGACAAAAGCTTTTCAACCAAATAATAACAGGCATTTCCCATATTTATTCTGCGTTTAATTTGTCGTTTGTATTTGTTACTGTTGCTCCGAGATATTTGAATTTTTCCACCTTTTCAAAGAATAAATTTCCGATTTTTATATTTCCATTTCGTACTATGTTCTAGTCACAAGACATAATCATATACTTTGACTTTTCGGGATTTACTTCCAAACCTTAATAATAAAAATTAGCAGTTTTATTATTATTACCAGTGTAATATAAAAACCAATATCCGAAGTAGATGTAAAGAAAAATTATTACATATTTGTGCCATGTCTTCACCTATAACAAATTTGCAATTCCATAAAATTCACTACACCCTTCAACAGCGGCAATTTCTCAGGGGAAACAAGTGAAACGTTGTCTGGGTAACTAAATTAGAATAAGATAAGTAATCTCATATTTATTCATCAAATCATACTTTACTCAAATATAAATTAAGAAGTTCTTGAATATTCTGTGCTACAGAATGCCCAGTTGAAGAAAATCACTGCTGTAACATTTTGTTTACATAGTCGTGTTGGTTTTCAGCTTGAGAAGTTTTACCCGTTGACACTAATGGAAACTGGACATGACATCCTGTTCTTCTGGGTGGCTCGTATGGTCATGCTGGGAACTCAGCTCACAGGACAACTGCCTTTTAAGGTACATGAAAGTAAATTTCTTAATCTAATAGTTTTATGTTGAAAACAACCCATTTTACTATAACACTGAATGTACCATGGACGTTGGTGTTGAAATTCAATGGCAACTGGCATTTATTGTAATTTAAAAGTCAACAATCGAAAGCCCTGCTCAGAAATGATATCCATGTCCATGTCAGATAGCATCAGATTTACACTCTCTGGTCATGTGCTCTGTAGCAGATGAAAACAAATATCAGTATTACACATGTGCTGTTAACGTATGCTAGACCACAAAAACAAAGTTTTCGGCTGTGTCATGAAAATATATATATTCAACAATAATCTCACTAGAGGTTTTGATTTATCTAGAGAAAATCAAAACTTGAGTGGGATTTAATTGACTATTACACGATTAGAAGAAAGTATATAAAGATTAAAAGAAATAAAGTACTCTAATACAATAAAATATTAATTGACTTACTGAAATTCTATTTCACTAATGTTAGCTTCACCAAAATATTTGAACAGAGCCGCCATTTTCAGTCGACTGTTTATGCTGTAAACAAATGATGATCGCAAAGCATGTTTTATAGTACCGTAAAGAATTTGCAGTTTGAAATGTTGGCAAACAAAGATACAAATTGTAGTGAGGTGATAAAAACAGAAGAAAGTATATAAAGATTAGAAGAAATAAAGTACTCTGATATAATAAAATAGATATTAATTGACTTACTAAAATTCTATTTCACTAATGTTCCCTTCACCAAAATGTTTGAATAGAGCCTTCATTTTCAGTCGACTATCTATGCGGGAAACAAATTACGATCGCAAAGCATGTTTTGTAGTACCGTAAAGAATTTGCAGTTTTAAATGTTGGCAAACAAAGAAACAAATGCTAGGGTAGTGATAAAAACAAAAGAAATGCTAGGGAACCGATAAAATTAAACAAATGCTAGGGAAGCAATAAAATTACGCGATAAGCAGCCATGATTGGTTGAAAGACGTCCTTTTGTACCGTTTTATTGGTCAAAACTAGTATGATGTAGTAAAAGTGTAATAGCCGTAATAATATCCATTAATAACAGTAATTTGCAGTAATGAAACTGGCTTCAAAGGGTTACAATTATGATGAAATGTAAAGAAAACTGAAAAAGGAAGAAATAGCACTCTTCTTATTTTTATCGCATTTATCATAATTGCGATATTTTAATGCCTATAATAATAGAGAAATTTTGACTTTGAGGTTCACTCAGTTTTTTCTGTCAATTAGTTTTTTTCTTACCATGTTATTTTACGTTTACACTATTATAGACGCACTTCTCATATTTTTTAAATAATAGAGGAAGAAGGCTTCTTTGTGGTACAGGAATAGCGAGCAGAACTTTTGCAGCAATTCTGTACTTTGGGCATGATTTCAAATCTTACTTGTGTTGATTACCTGTATGGAATTTTTCGGAGGTTTTCCCAGACTGTAAGACGAATCCCTTGACCAAAGTACCATTTTACTTTGACTAACTCCTTTGAGGGAGGTGGGGTATGATGATAGAGACTGGATTAATCTTGCACAGGATAGGGACCGCT
Organism: Periplaneta americana; assembly: GCA_025594305.2. Taxonomy (NCBI): domain Eukaryota; kingdom Metazoa; phylum Arthropoda; class Insecta; order Blattodea; family Blattidae; genus Periplaneta; species Periplaneta americana. The sequence goes on from JAJSOF020000035.1 coordinate 11,748,047, forward strand.
GGCGGGCTTATGTGAGGGCGGCAATGAACCTTCGGGTTCCTTAAAAGCCATTTGTAAGTAAGTAACTCCACCAATACCAGATAACTGTGCAGTTGATACAGCATCATTAAGTGACTTCAAAGAGTAAACATAGCAGCGTTTTATTCTTCTGCTGACAGATTTTCAAGTTGACATTTATTTGTCCATGATATTTTTAAGCAACAGTCTTCTGTGTTTGTCAAAAGAAGTGACTTTGTTTTTGTTTTGCAGAATATTTTGCTTCATGGGATCATCTGTGATGCTCAAGGAAGAAAAATGTCGAAGAGCCTCGGAAATGTGATATATCCTGAGGACATTATTTCTGGCATTTCATTGGAGGTACATTATTTTATTAGTTCAATTGTGGTCGTACAGCTGTATTTTTGTAGTACTGGGTGTTCATTTCAAAGTGTGTCATGACGTCACTGTTGTTGGGTCACCGATTTGAAGCGAGTTTCAGCTTATATGTCAGAGAAGTTGCCTATTATTTAAGGCGTTCTTCAATCTGAACTTGAGAACATTATATTTATTAGTTCAGATGGCGGTCTGTACGTTGTGTGCTACCATAACCTCTTTCGAACTGTGTTTTGCGCCGGCAAGTCGTAAGCATTTATCATCGGTTGCGTACGGTAACATTCCACAACACAAATCAAATGCTCCGTGTCCATGTTGACCGTCGAGTTAATGTCAACAAATGGGCAATCGTCTTAACCCTCTCCCCATATCCCGACAGTACGTTTTCCAAACAGTTTACATTCCTGCCACTAATTTTTAATCTTCAGAATGAACGCCGTACTTGCTAGGCAACTTCTCTGCCATATAGGTTATACACCTCTGCGGAAGTGTAGGAAGATTGAATTCTCTAGGCTCATCGCATATTATATGTGAAAAAAATATTTTAACTGAACAAAAATTTTCAAGTTGTTTTCTGACATTTCACTGATAATCATAGCTGGTTTTATCAAAAACATCGATATATCGAATGCTTACCTGCAGTAATACTGTAAAGACAACATTTTTAATTAATTTTTAAGTAAAAACATAACCAAAACTGAATTATAAGTAAAGGAAAAAAATATTTGCTTTGTAAAAACTCTATCTCTGATCCTATTCAAAGGTAGTAACTGATAATGCATACATTATGTGGTTTTTTTCGACATATTTCTAAACATTGAAGTGCATACATTATGTGATTGGTCTATTACATGAGTAAAAAAGTACTCCCGATTATTACAAAAAAAAAAAATGTAATAAAGTAATGTGGTAACAGTGAGTGTGAACCCAGAACAGCAAATTTTTAATAAAATTTTGAGTAAAAAAAAAATGGACCTAAAACTTTTCGATATTTTCCTCCTATAAATAATAGTAAAAATTTTTGTATGCACTTTTTTTACAGTTCAATTACTAAATGTCTAAGACTTACTTAGGTTATTGGCAAGGTGCAAAATTTTTTCAGGCCCACATTAAATATATGTACACGTTTATTTAAAAATTTTAAATTGATACCTTAAACAAAAATCGTAGAAGAAATTTTACAAAATATATTTACAATTTACAACAATTTAGAGACACCATATTACAGGTTGCAAAATATATTTACAATTTACAACTATTTAGAGGCATCGTATTACAGTTTACAAACTATATTTACGATTTACAACAATTTAGGTAAACAGTTTACAAAATATATTTACAATTTACAACAATTTAGAGACACCATATTACAGTTTAAAAAATAAACAATTTCTTTAGAGGCACTGTAGTACAGTTTAAAAATATATTTACAATTTACAACAATTTAGAGGCACATGTGGTGCAGTTTACAAAATATATTTACAATTTACAACAATTTAGAGACACCATATTACAGTTTACAAAATATATTTACAATTTATAGACACCATATTACAATTTACAGAATATATTTACAATTTACAAAATTTAGAGACATTTACAGTTTACAAAATAATTTACAATTTACAACAATTTAGAGACACCAACACAGTTTACAAAATATATTTACAATTTACAATAATTTAGAGACACCATATTACAGTTTACAAAATATATTTACAATTTATAACAATTTAGAGACACCATATTAAAAAAATATATTTACATATTTACAACAATTTAGAGACACTATTACAGTTTACAAAATATATTTACAATTTAGATATTACAGTTTACAAAATATATTTACAATTTACAACAATTTAGAGACACCATTTACAGTTTGAAATTATATTTAAATTTACAACAATTTAGAGGCACCTTATTACAGTTTACAAACTATTTTACAATTTAAATAATTTAGAGACTGTTACAGTTTATAAAAATATTTACAATTTAAATTTAGATACACCATATTACAGTTTACAAAATATATTTACAATTTATAACAATTTAGAACAATTTACAGTTTACAAAATGCATTTACAATTTACAATAATTTAGAGGCACCGTATTACACAAAACTATCTGATAATTTAAAATATAATTTAACCTTCATTTGAAGTTAAAATAAAGGGGTTAAATGTTTTCTGTTCAGGACCTGAATCTTCAGGCACATAAAAGTTTTGAGGCTGGATTCCTGTCCAAATCAGAGTTGGAGAAAATATTAGATGGCCAGAAGAAAATGTTTCCAAAAGGAATTGCTGAATGTGGAGCAGATGCCCTTAGATTCACTCTGTGCTCCACAAATATCAAGCGTAAGTACAGCAGAGCTATGCAAAACGTTGGTCTATTTGGTTTAACATATCATCACCTGAATGCAAGAACTAGGTAACTCAATTTTTCCTATTTCGAGATTTACTTATTTATTGCACTAAGGAATACATCTCGTTTTCTTTTACCTATTTGTTACATTGGAAAATAGATGTTCCTGATATTGTTCGATCAGTTACCTTAATTCTTGCATTACATTGTGTGCGATTTTTGCTATGCTATAACAGAGGTAACTAAAAACGCAAATTTCGAGTTACCTAGGTAACGATATGTTATTAATAACCAAACTTCATAAATGTGTCTCTCATTGCAATATTTTTCGTTCGATGTGTATATGTCTACAGCTCAATTAGGGAAACATCATGTTTGTGGCATGTCGTGCAAACTGTCCAAGTTACTGCACACAGGGGACACTGAATATAATGTAGTATAAGAGTTACTTCAAACCATCATTACATGTGTAAGTGAAGGTATACGTAGAACCATCTTCAAATCTGTGATTAGCTTCAATTCGTTGTTGACTTTATTTTCTAATATATCTGTATATTTGTTCCAATTCAATGTATTATTTATCGTGATTCTTAGATATTTTGTGCTTTCACTCTTTGAGTCACGTAATTAATAAAAAAAGTAAAATAAACAAAACTACACATGGTTAAGTTATTTTCTTTCACCTTTCTTTTAGCATCCATCCCTGTAACCGAATTATGTATTTATTTATTTATTTACTTATTTACTTATGTATTTATTTATTTACTTAGTTACTTATTTATTTATTTACTTACTTACTTACTTACTTACTTATTTTTATTTATTTATTTATTTATTTATTTATTTATTTATTTATTTATTTATTTATTTACAAAGAGGAATTTAAAATTTTGAAATAGTTCCATGTGCTCCAAACATTATTCCATTTACCTCCCAGTGATTTTCTTTCAGTTATTTGAAGCAAGGTTCATAGTGCTTCTTTTTTTCACGATCTACTTTGCTCCTTGCATCACTTTTTTTCAAAACGTACTGTTGGTTAATAACAAAACTAATTTTTTTTTTTTATCCAATGCTACCAGGTTGTCTTTTGACATTTCTGGTCTTTCTTCATTTATTTATTTATTCATTTGATTTGATTATATTTTGCCAGGATGATTTAACCTAAATTAGACAATGGACGAACACAGGAATAATCCCCTTTAAGGAAAAATTCCTGTGCTCTAACCGGGAATCGCACCCGGTACCTCATGAACTATAGCCAGAAGCTCTGACCACTAGACCACAAAACTAATGTTCGTCCTGTCAATTGCAATGATATCAACACGTTTGTTAGAACCTTTGGTACTTCTTCGTAGATTTAAAAATTTTCAAATTTTCGAAGGCAGTGTTACTCCTCACCATGTGATGTCTGTTATTTATTAATAGCTCTCCTTAGAGACAGAAACCAAGAGCATGAGGGAAAGTTTCATTCTCATTGCAGCGATGGCAAAAGGGATATTAGCTCCTATCTGGGACACTGTGGGCATCGATAACATTAACAGTTTGAAGGAAGGATTTTGATATCTTGAAGAGAAAACTGGTACATTGTATTAGTGGTAATTATCTTCATGTTAATATTTGTAGCTCAGTCTTGGAGCAAGTTTAAACCTTCATTAATTTTGTTCACAAAGACTTTTTGTTGTTGATTGTTATTGCTGGTTGTGTAATAGAAATAAATTAAAATCATCAGTACCAGTTGCAGAAGACACAGCCCTGCAGTATACAGGGTGTATCAAAAATACGTGTACAAACTTCAGGCATGGGTTCCTTACACCAAAAGAAGGAAAAAGTTCATATGAACATATGTCCCATAATCCTTTGTTTCCCCAGGAGGAACTGTTCAACACATTGCTACACTCATAAAATGCAACACACAAAACTCATAACCAATGCTCGAAATGTCCTCCTCTTGCTTCTAGACATGCATGCACTCGAATCATGGACTGTCGCACCCTTTCAAATACTCCGGGATGATGTCGAATGGTTTCCTTCCATGACACGGATGAAGAGTTTCATGATCCAGGATGTCTGCTCCATAAACCAATTGTTTAAGGTGCCCCAAAGATAAAAATCAAAGGATGAGGTCGGGAGAACCTGGCCATTGAACTGGTCCTCCTCTGCCTATCCATATGTCATGGTAGACATCAGTCAGTGTATCTCAACAAGGCGACTAAAATGTGCTGGAGCCCCATCATTCATGAACCACATGTTTTGTCTTATGTTCAGAGGCACGTTTGTTAGTAATTCTGGAAGAGTGTTTTGGATAAAGTCCCTGTCGATAGCACCTGTAAGACATGCTGATAGAACGTATGGACCTTTTCACCTACAATTCCGGCCCACACATTAATCCTAAATTGTTGCTGATGTCTAGCCTGAAATACAGCACGAGGATTACGATCTGCCCATATGTGTTCATTGTTATTTCCATCTCTCCCAAACGTTGCCTCGTCTGTAAACAAAACTGATGAGACAAACAATGGATTGCTATTTGTGCTACAAACCATCGGAAAAGTTCTCATAATCTCATTGCAAATGATATGGATACAAGAGCTGCTCGTGAAGTACCCTCCATGCTGTACTGTGTGATGTACCAGTTGCCACAGCCAATTGTCTTGTACTGATACCTGGATATCTTCGACACAGTGTAAAATGTCTTCTTTGAGGTTCGGCGTACGAACAACTCTTGGTCTTCCTCGATCACCAGTCTGTGGTGCAACGGTTCCTGTCTCAGGAAGGATTTTGATGATTCTTGTCTTCGGTCTGGAAACGCCATCTGATACAACAGCCTCGCGTCCATTACCATTCGCGCGACCATACATAAAAATGATGTCAGCCTGCTCAAAATGAATATCTTCATGTTGAATATTAACTCACTCCACGTTCACAATTGCAACGTTGAAGACAGACTTTACAAATGACAAGTTCTCCATGGCAACACTTCATCTGCAATCCATTTCTGATACGAGTCACAGCCTTCTATGAATGAGTGCATAAAGAAATTTTTGTTGTTGGACCTCGAAGGCCATTGGACTTTTGTAATAAATGAATAACGGGAAACAAATTATGGGACATATGTTCATATGAACTTTTCCTTCTTTTGGTGTAAGGAACCCATGCCTGAAGTTTGTACACGTATTTTTGATACACCCTGTATATTGACTACACCCCACCTCTGGCTACTAGCAACAGGCATCTATAATGAACACCGATCAAAATACCCCTCATTTCTCGTGAAAAACAACAACTGAATAGACTACAGTGGACTACAGTGGACTTTATCAATCAATCAACCTTCTTAATGTATCCAGCTGTTTGCTGACAACATAAAGTCCACTATAGTCCACTGTAGTCTATTGAGTTGTTGGTTTTTCACGACAAAATGAGGGGTATTTTGATTGGTGTTCATTATAGATGCCTGTTGCTAGTAGCCAGAGGTGGGGTGTAGTCAATATATACTGCAGGGCTGTGTCTTCTGCAACTGTACTGATGATTTTAATTTACTTCTTTTGTGGTTTATGGATGGATAGTATAGAATAATGTGTTCCAGATCTTCAGCAAAAAGCTGGATACATTAAGAAGATTGATTGATTGATTGATACTTAAGAAATGAAAAATTGATTTTGATTTATGTGTAGCATTTGACATTGTTGGTTGATTTGCTTAGAATAAAACTCTTTGTTGTAAGTGAAAAACCAGTTCATTTCAGTCCTCTCAAAACAAGAACTTTTAGTGCGATTCTTGGCATCTTCAGTACAGACCCTACCCGGAGATCTGATTGAGGGACTATTTTACCTCCGGAGAATTTTACACTGAGGGACTCCATGAATATAAACATAGACTAAAGTGGACTTTATGTTGTCAGCAAAACAGCTGGATACATTAAGAAGATTGATTGAAAAAAAACTTTCGCACTTCTAACAACAGTTGTAATAACAAATATGTTCCAACTGCTTCACGTTCAATTAATTTACATGAAAACAGAGATGGTCTGAAGAACATACATGTGCTAATTATGTAACAGAGTTGTTGTACAAAGCAACTTCCTTTTTCAAAGTGGAGTACAGGCATTGGTGATTGTTGCAGATCACTTCATCAACTTCGACGTGCAGCAGTGTCATTCTAACAGGCTGTTCTGTAACAAAATATGGCAAGCCACCAAGTACACGAAGATGTGTGTCGAAAAAGTGCCATTGGCGTTGGATTACGACTTGGGCAGCTCCCAGAGCCGTCTCAGCAAGTTGGACAGATGGATTCTGAGTTGTTTGGCTCGTATGCTATCTGAAGTCCACAGAGGACTGAGTACTGCTGAGTTCCATGTAGCTACTTCAGCTCTGCGAATGTTCCTGTACAACGAATTTTGTGATTTCTACCTGGTAAGAAAAGTTGCTTAACCCCTCCATAATTGAGGACCATTTTTGCAAAACTTACTAACTGCAAAATTTGCAAAATTGAGATAAGGCAGGCCTCTGCATGATGTTCAAAGTGTCTTAGTAAAATTGGGTTATTTCTCTTCATTGTAGTGTGTCAAAGTGTGATCGTTTTTTCAAAACTTGCTTTCTGCTATAAGTGAGACATACAGCAAAACTTGCTTACTATAGTGTTTTGTCTCTCCTGTAAGATTTAGTTTTTTCAGTTAGCAAGTTTTGCAAAAACGGCCCTCAATTCTGACCAGTTCTATCTTTGCTTTTTAGTTTCTTATACCAACACAAAAAAGAATAGAGGATTTCGATGTGGAAAAAGAAAATGAGCAACCTACAAAACAAAAATTAAGGTCTCTGTTGTACTGGGAATTCTGGGCTGCAGTGCATTGTGTTGTCTTATACCTCAAAAGCCTAACTACAACACATCTCCAGAAGACATTTTTCTATACATCTTGATTACACAACTTTTAATACTATATCACTTGGGAATATGTATTACAGTATATGTCTTTCTCGTGTTAAATTCTATCGTACCTGGTTAACATGTTTCGGTCTGTTATTGACCTTCTTCAGAACTGGTTGTTGCTGATCTTGAAGCTTTTTGTTTTGTTTCCTGTGGGGGTGTGTTTGTGTAGTGTAATGTGGAGTCAAAGAGTGTGTGTGTGTTCTGGAATTCCATCCAAATGAAATTCTCAACACACAACTCAATTTCAGAACACACACACTCTTTGACTCCACATTACACTACACAAACACACCCCCACAGGAAACAAAACAAAAGGCGCCAAGACCAGCAACAACCAGTTCTGAACAAGGTCAATAACAGACCGAAACATGTTAACCAGGTACAGTAATATTTAACACGAGAAAGACATATAATACATATTCCGAAGAGACATTTTTCTCTAACAAACTAACCTAAGACCGCAGTGCATTTTTATCTAAAAGAATACATCTGTGTGTCTTACCAGACATATTGGAATGGGGGACAAAGACATCAAAATCAGCTCTGTACCACTAAAACTGGGACTTCTTAAATCACTAATCTTTTGGTGGTTGTGTTTCACAGCAAGTAGATTGCCATGTGGCAAATGTATTGCTATCACTTGTATAAATATATTGCATGTACAGTGAAGAACATAATAGTTGTGCGACTCGAGTATTTTCTAAGTCAAAGAATGCCACACTGCTCATGCTCTGACCGAAAGTTTTGATTCATACGATGACAAGATATCCACTTCGCTTTTCTGTTCAAGTTTTACAGTCTATGCTGAGAAGGAATTAAAATTGTGGCCTCTTATAAACCGTGCTACAGATCTTGAAACATTTTCGCCTGTTCAGTAATTATGTCCCTCACTGTACCTTCCTGACACTATGATTAATGTGCCGAAACTGTGGTTATTTGTTGTAATAAAGATGTTGTTGTTAACTAATGCTGAATTCTTGCCAATAAAGCCATTAACTCTCTTGCTATCGAATATTTCTCACACACAAGTTCTGTTTGAGGTCAGAAGTAATAGTACTCATCCGGAGATCTGAATAGAAGACTATTTTACCTTCGAAATACGGCATAATAAGTTTTCTGTGGTGAACTATAGAAAGTGCATCCACGGGATGGTTATGATTCATAGAGAAATTGTGGAATTTCAAAAAGAAATTGCAAAAACCTACCCCAAACACCTTACAAATTCCTCTTGAAATTGCTGAGATTTCAACATAGGTTTCTGACATTGAAATCTGATGCTCCATTCTACTATAGCTTAACGTAATATGGACTGAAACAAAAAAAATTAGGAAAGAAAAGAAAATAGGAGATGTGAACATGATGATATGAACGCTCATACAGACTGCAATAAAGTTGTTGATGTGTTGCAGGAAACCACAAAACTGGTACTTAAAAAACCAGAGTCACAGGCTGCTGTTGCAACGTGCAGGACTCTCCTGTGTTGTATGGACACTGCTCTGCATGCTTTGAGTCCATTTATGCCCTTCCTGACTGAGGAATTGTACCACCACCTTCCTCGTCCCAAAGAGCACCACTCCAGTGAAAGCATTATGGTGGCACCATACCCCATGCCTCAGCAGGTTTGATTTCTTGTTTTATGGGGGAAATGGGCCAATTTAATGAGATGAAACTCAATTTGTATTTTGTTTCAATTTGAAAACTGAAACATCAGTGCTGTATATTATTTTAAGAATACCGATACCTTTTTTTTCAGTGGGAAGAATGGAATGACGAAGAATTGGAAAAAGAATTGGAGCTTATAACGAACGTGATCTCTGCTATTAGAAGACTGAGAACTAAGTACAATGTTGATAAAGCTAGATCCCAAGGTAAAGAAGACAAGTGATTGAGGGATTCTCTGGAACAAGAACTTACTTACTTACTGGCTTTTAAGGAACCCGGAGGTTCATTGCCGCCCTCACATAAGCATGCCATTGGTCCCTATCCTGAGCAAGATTAATCCAGTCTCTATCATCATATCCCACCTCCCTCAAATCCATTTTAATATTATCTTCCCATATACGTCTTGGCCTCCCTAAAAGTCTTTTTCCCTCCGGCCTCCCAACTAACACTCTATATGCATTTCTGGATTCGCCCATACGCGGTACATGCCCTGCCCATCTCAAACGTCTGGATTTAATGTTCCTAATTATGTCAGGTGAAGAATACAATGCGTGTAGTTCTGTGTTGTATAACTTTCTCCATTCTCTGTAACTTCATCCCTCTTAGCCCCAAATATTTTCCTAAGCACCTTATTCTCAAACACCCTCAAAGTGAGAGTCCAAGTTTCACAACCATACAAAACAACCGGTAATATAACTGTTTTATAAATTCTAACTTTCGGATTTTTCGACAGCAGACTGGATGATAAAAGTTTCTCAACCGAATAATAACAGGCATTTCCCATATTTATTCTGTGTTTAATTTCCTCCCAAGTATCATTTATATTTGTTACTGTTGCTCCCAGATATTTGAACTTCTCCACCTCTTCAAAAGATAAATTTCCAATTTTTATATTTCCATTTCGTACAATATTCTCGTCACGAGACATAATCATATACTTTGTCTTTTCGGGATTTACTTCCAAACAAACAAGAACTTAAGTACAAAATATTGAATTTTAGATAGAGGGCATCAAACATTTTAGATCTCGTGTAACAGCATTACGCAGAATGATGTTCAAATGTTTTTAGAGGGCGCTGTGTTTATTGGAGAGAAATAATATTTTGTTAGAGTTAGTGGGGTTTAAAAAAGCGCGTCAGCTACTATGGTTGTTTGCGCCCTTATCTAAAATCCTTCACAAAACAGAAACACATCACAATAATCAGAATGCTTCAATCAATCAATCTTCTTAATGTATCGAGCTGTTTGCCGACAACATAAAGTCCACTATAGTCCACTGTAGTCTATTCAGTTGTTGTTTTTCACGAGAAATGAGGGGTATTTTGATCGGTGTTCATTATAGATGCCTGTTGCTGTCCCTTTCATGGGTACTCACCTTGTCGTGGTGAGGGGGCTTAAACTCGTTGTTTAAGCTAACAAGTAACAAAGAGGTACCCACATGAACTGCATTAACACAAACGTAGTCCCACTGTATTTTTCACTGCTTATGATTCATAGTCCCCAGTGTAAAATTCTCCGGAGGTAAAATAGTCCCTCAATCAGAATGCTTAAAAGAACTAAAAAGCATTGTCATGGTTAAAACGAGGTACAGGTATTTTGTTAGAAGGAAGAAGAGTTATTAAGGATTCAATATATGTTTGAAACAGAGAAATGTTTTTTTTTTTTTTTTTTTAATCCAATGCCACCAGGTTGTCTTTTCGACATTTCTGGTCTTCTCTCCTGGCCGACTTAGTTGTAACCCACTTCTGAGGTTGGGGCACCTGGAAGGCGGAGTTACATTGTGATGTGATAGGATGATTATGATAATGTATTTAGAGGTCTTAAATCTAAACTTAACCTAAATTCCAGACCATGGACGAACACAGGAATAATCCCCTTTAAGAAAAAAATTCCTGTGCTCTAACCGGCGAACCTGGGACGTCATGAACTTTAGCCAGAAGCTCTGACCACTAGACCATGAGGCTGGCCTTATTTTAAAACTATCCACTGTTTTGTGTCCATATACAGCCCCTTGCCTTTATTTTATAAACTTTTAAGGTCATTTTTCAATACTTTTAGAGCATTTTTATGTAAATGTAAGGATATCTTACTGGTCAGATATTTTAGGGCATCAATATCCGCCCTCTAATTACGAATATAACATACTCTTCAAAATAAAGGACGTTATATCGGGATTTCACTGTATTGGGACGCAAGATGAGAAATGGAGGAGATCAAAGCCAAGAGCATTAAAAACACAACATGGCAATGACTGTGATGGTAAAGCTGGAGAAGGAGGCTGGGGTAGACTCACTGTTTAGAAAACATTTCACTGTTCAAATACTTTGCACTGCCACTATAAACTGTAAAGCTTCACTGACAGGAACACGTTTCACTGACACAACACACTTCACTGACACCACATAATTCTTCACTGATACAGCACACTTCACTGACAATAATTCTTCACTGATACAACACTTCAATAACAAAATATCATTTACATCCTTTAAATACTGTGTATAATTACCGTCTATTAGTAAAGTCCTTAAGCCTATTTTTAAATACATTTTTGGTTGTTGGTAAAGCCTTTAGTAAGTCTGCAGGTAAAGCATTCCAGTCCCTGATAGTACGATTGAGAAACAGAGAAATGTTCGTTAAGTTGTTATTCCGGGGAATGCCTCAATTGACGATGTAAATATTAATTTAATATTTGTGTCTCCAGATATGGACATTTAGATCATCTTATACTCTACTAGTGTGCCAATTCGAATTTAATTTCTGGGTTAAAAGCACTGGAAGGTGTAAGTAATTATGTTAGTATGTCAGTGTTGAATTTCTTGTTTGAGGATGGGTGATGTTTCATTCCCACACTAAAATTTAACTCTTCTGTCATATTTTGTCTATAATTTTGTCGTAACATGCAATAAATTCTATCAGATGTCTTTATCATAAATAATAAATTCTTTATTCTTAAGCTATATTTATGTTATCCTTATCGATTAGCTTTTAATTAACTTAACCTGGTTTATATATTGGTAATATTAAAACAATCGAAAACATTATGAGAATGAAGGAGCAGCTGAAAAGTTTTGCACATGAGTTCATAACTTCTGAAAGAGAAGCCATGATGGGTTTTAGTATACAGTTATGTTAAGTGGCATGAATCCAACTGGATGGCAGTGCATAAATATGGATTTATGTACTGACAATATGTTAGTGTACTTAGAACATTGTATCATTGAGTTTGTTACTATATCATAAAGATATTTGATAGCATTTAATAAATGTTCCTGGTGATGATTTTGTGGTCGTATTTACTATAAAGAGCTGTGATCTTGATAAACTTTATGTAAAGAATGCAGCTTGCTTAGAAAAACATGTTATGGTAAATCACATTCATGAACAATAATTTATCAGTCTGTTAATCAAAGATATCTGGGTAATTCAGGTATATTTGTTGTATTTTGGGCTACTGTCACCAAACTACACCTCATCATAACAGTGTGCGATCATACGCTTCAAGACCTGGAAGAAAATGCTGAAGTAGATGTCCTTTCACATCCTCCTTACAGTCCAGACTGACACCATTTAAATTTCAGTTACTTTCAACACTGAACTCAAAGGAAGGCTGATGTGAAGAACTGACTGAAAGAAGAAACAGCAGCAGATTTCTCCACAAATGATGGAGAAATTAGATATTAACAAAAGTTTATGTATAGTAGGCCTATCGGTAATGGTAATTATATTGAAAAATAAATAAATTATTTTACATATAATGGTCTGAATTTATTTTCTTTCTTCTTATTTCATCCCAATACCTCAAACTATTGAAGAATTATGAGCTAATGTGCAATTTTCTTCAGCTGACGGTCATATAATCCAAGTAATATGTGAATTACTTCGGAAACAGATGTATATCATGTACTTTCCAGTAGATATTTTGTTAATCATAATGGTAATGTTCGATTAGTAAATGCAGTAGTACTTATAATATGTTCGGAGTATGTATGATAAGAACTTTCTTGTGTTAAATTTTAACGTATCTTGTTAACATGTTTCGACCTATTTTGGGTCATCTTCAGAACTGGTCGTTGTTGGTCTTGGCGCCTCTTGTTTCTTGTGTGGGTGCGTTCGTAGTGTAGAGTCAAAGAGTGTATGTGTTTTGAAATTGAGTTGTGTATTGCGAATATCGTTGGGGTGTGTTTTCGTGTGTCTGTATATTTCATATTGTTCTAGTGTGTTGAGTTTCTGGCTTTTTGGTTGGATGTGCAGTATTTCCATGTCTGTGTTGATGTCTCTGTAGGTGTGGTTGGCATTTGTGATGTGTTCTGCATATCTGGAGGTGTTTTGTAATTTTGTTATGGCTGTGATGTGTTCTTTGTAACGTGTTTGAAATGTTCTGCCTGTCTGTCCTATGTAGAAGTTGTTGCAGGTGTCACATTTGAGTTTGTATACGCCTGTGTGGTTGTATTTTGTTTGTTTGTGTTGTTTGTGTGTTGAGATGTTTTTGTAGAGTGTTATTTCTTCTGTATGCGATGTTATAATTTAATTTCTTGAATGAGGTTGCAATTTTATGCGTTTTTTTGTTTTCGTATGTTAGTGTAATGTATTTTTTGTGTTCTTGTGTTTGTGTTGTATTCTTCCGTTTTTTGTGATTATGTTTTGTCTTGCGTATTATGTTTATTATGTTGGGGTTGTATCCGTTTCTTTGTGCTATGTATTTGAGTGTGTTTAGTTCTTCGTTGTAATCCTGTTGGTTCATTGTTCTTACCATACATATTCCGAAGTGATACAGTGTTAAAAATTGTGTAATCAAGATGTAAATATAATAATAACAGTGTTTATTTGTTCACTTGTTACGAACAGACACATAAACACACTTATTATATTTACTCTTTGACATTAAGAAATGAAAAATAATAAAAATCAGTTCCCATTAACCCCAGCATTCCTATTCATCCCATTTATAAATGTAGCTTGATCGGGAAATTTTGCAGGTTGAATCCAAATGGATCTTAGTTTATCATATCTGGAGACATGAAAAGGTAACGAGGTTGTGTTTATGTGTCAGAAAAAAGCAATCTTTATTCATTTAACAAATTGATTAATCTTTAAATATTGTTATTGTGATGTTTTTTTTTTTATAATTATAGCTTCATTTCATTCTCTTGTCCAATTTATCTTACAGTTCACATTGTAATACCATCACCATCTGAAAGAGAGGTGTACAATGAACACCTTGCAATTGTGAAGATGTTGGCAGGATGTCAGAGGTTTGAGATAGAAGCTGAAGCTTCTTCCAAACTCAGGGACTGTTCCGTGACAGAAGCTCTGGGTTCTGATGGTTCTGTACATCTTGTTATGAAGGTATTTGAATACGAATTGAATTTTCTGTGGGTTTTATGTGTACCACATGACTTGTAATGGAAAATTAGGGTGTAAACAATTAGTATTGCTGTATAGTTCTAATTTTCACTGTCATTGTTATCAATATGAAGACTGTTTCAATCACAAAAACTGTGTGTAGGTATGTATGACATTGTTTACAGTGAGCTGGTATACAAAACCAGGGAAATTGGCCAGTAATGCATGATGGTGAGAGGAATATTTTGATAGAATGCGAATTTAATTAGCTTCATACATATAAGCTTATTATTCATCCCAAACAGTTTATTTTATTTAGTTTACATTTAATTATATATTATGAATAGGAAGAAAACTCACAGCTATCTACTTGTTAACCCTTTATATGGAAATTAAGATTTTGCTGTATGTAAGTGGGTCATTTGCAGAATTTGTATAACAAATGATGTCCATCAGTTCTTACCCTTCCCATGATTGCATTTGTAACGATAGAGTTATAAATTCCTAACAGTGAGTAGTTTCAGTACTAATGTAGTAAACGTCACAAGAATTATTTCCTTCATGCGAAATATTTCACGAGAATAAAATAAAATTCTCATAGTGACAGCTAAAATGCTGTGTCCATACTACTTAAGTTTTTAAAATGGAGCTTGATTACGTCCAGATAAAGGTTTGTTTAATAATGTAATTGAGAAAAAAATTAAAGAAACATTTGGTATTATCAAAACTTCTCCATTTATGTCTGAGTTTATATTTCCTTAAATATGATTACATAATTACTCTCGTCCAGTAAGTCAGTCAGGTCTGTTACACCATTCTGTTCCTATGGATACGTTGAAAAAGAAATCCCACAGATGTCAGCACAAGCCAAGATGATGCACAAAGACCCATTTTGATTGTACTGCTATGTTCACACATTTTGATTTGGCGAGTTTGTGTGTCAAACTCTTGCTTTGTGTTTTAGTCTAAGCGTGCATTTTTACTCTGTCAGATCTGTTTGTGTTGTGTTTTCGACAAATAACAACATAAAAACTCAAGATAAAGAGGACATAATAGTACACATGTCCAGTAGTTAAGTTGCTATTTTAAAGATTTTTTAAGCAAAAACATTTTAGGTTCGCACATGCTTGTTTGCTTTGTCAAGTCTATTACCTGTCAGATCTGTTACTCCGTCATGTCTGTTACATCATTCAAAACAGTGCTGTAAAGCAAGGTGAGTGTACAGTGGCTGATTACTATGGCAGAGACATTGCACTATATTAAACTTCATCTTACGATGTTGGATGACGTATATACGTCCGTTGATGTGACATATTAATGAATATTTAAATACTTATATAGTCACAATCATGCCATGGTATGAAAGAAAAACCTCACAACCTCGAGCGGGATTCGAACCTGCGACTTCCTGTACTCCTGTCAGGCGCTCTACCAACTGAGCTATCGAGTTCGTTTCATGCCAAAGGCTTGAAATTCTCCTCTCATACTGGCGACTCTGTTATAGAGTACTGTCCATAGCGTCTGATGTAGTCAGCACTGCTTATGGGTTGAAAGAAACATTGAAATGTAAACTTCATCTTACGATGTTGGATGACGTGTATACGTCCGTTGATATGATTGGCATGATTGTGACTATATAAGTATTTAAATATTCAGCACTATATTAATACATGCAGAATATGCACTAAATAGTACTTTAATTTTGACGTTCTCAATCGTCCATTTGTTTACAATTTTTGCAAATGACCCATGTATGTATTGTTTTTGTAACACGTAAGTTTGTGATGGATGCACCATTAGGCAAAATATGGTTAGAACGTCGTTTTTCATGTCGCCAGATTCAGGTTCTGGTTAGGCAAAGTGAAGTTGTGGAGTTTCTGGTGGACTGTTGAAACAAAGTTCTTCTGTTTTGCTGCTATCATTAATTACCACTTATTACCACAGCTGTTGCCACTACCATCATTCATGTGATACAGCCTGGACAACATCTAAGATAGCAACGTGATCTACATTTTCAGTGCTTTACAGCTAAAGGAAAATTTACGAGCCCTTGAAATGAGAGTAAAGAGAACTGGACGAGAAGTTCTTGAGATGCATTTTATGGCATGTATGCATCGGTTTTCTCCTGCAGGAGAACTTGAATGCTTCTGAGGAGGATGCACAGGCATGCAAGAAGGAACAGAAGTTGCAGAAGGAACTGGCAAAGCTCACCAAGATCACAACTGCTAGTGGCTACAAAAGCAAGGCACCTCCCCATGTGCAAGAGGCTCACTTGCTTAAGGTGAGGCATCATAATAACCAGATTAAAATTATGTATTTAATCAAATATTTCAAGTTTCAGGATTTTGTGGTCTTCAGTAATTTATTTTGTTTCTTCTCTCTCCACAGATCCAGGGCTTGGAAAATGAACTGAGACAGGTTCGAAAACACAGAGAAACACTGAGAAAATTAATGAATATAGATTCATGATGAACTTATGTAAATAAAGTTTCCTTTTTTATAGTCGGCCATGTTTAACTTATACAATTGTAATCTGTCACTGCTTTTATGTTTTGTGTTAGTGGAAACTTTTCTCAGGTTACTTCCCTTTGAATTAAAGACTGACACTATGTAAAGTGAATTTCTTGCTTGTTTTTATTATTAATCGTTTCTACACCAAATACATCATTAGCTGAACGGTTTTCTGTGCCAAAGACCTGGATTCAAACGTCACTGGCTGTAGTTTGTGATGTACAAAAACTGTTGGCATAGGTTTGAAGAGGTACGTACGTTTTTACTAACATTATTTTACAGTTTTTCAATCATCGTCGTCGTCTTCTTCATCATCATCATCATCATCATCATCATCATCATCATCATCATGACCCTGATTTTTAGGTTTTGAAGTATTTTTTCCTTGCTTTGCAATTAGAAGATGATGATGATGATGATGATAATAATAATAATAATAATAATAATAATAATTATTATTATTATTATTATTATTATTATTATTATTATTATTTATTCTGGCAAAGTTAAGGCCATTAGGCCTTCTCTTCCTCCTAGCCATGTCTGCTGATTCCGAATGTATTCAGTTTATTGTATCGTATTGTATTTATTAACATTCCATGGTGTTCATACATTGCTTTACAGCTAGAATATGGAACAAGTAAGAAAACTTAATACTGTTATAAAGTCTTAATTTATAGTCACAGTCTAGATGAAATATATACAGACAAGATTTACAATACAGTCTACTAGTACAACACAAAGTTTTAGTATCAATTTCAGGAAGTAATTATTGAATGTTATGAATTCACCTACAGAATAGAAGGTGTGAGAAATTAGGTACTTCTTTAATTTGGCCCTAAATAATCTTATGTTTTGAGCTTCATTTTTTATATCGATAGGGAGGCTATTAAACATTTTTACTGCCATATAATGCACTCCTTTTTGATAACACGATAGACTTGCCGATGGAGTATGAAAGTCATTTTTTTGACGTGTATTTATGCTATGAACTGTTGAATTAGTTACAAAGTTTTCACGATTACATACGAGGAAGATTATTAATGAAAAGATATACTGACAAGCCATGGGCATTATTTGTAGTTTTTTTGAAAATAGTCCTACACGATTCCCTAGATTTGGCACCTACTATTTTATTCTAATTATGTACTCTTTTTTGTAGTAGAAATACACTGTTACTATCTGTGGAATTTCCCCAGAATATTATTCCAAAACTCATTACTGAGTGAAAGTATGCCAAGTATATTGTTTTTAAGGTATTGATATTTACTATCTTTTGCATAGATCTAATAGCAAAACAAGCTGAATTTAGTTTGGGGGTAATTTCTTTAATATGATTTTTCCAGTTTAACATTATTATCGATTTTTAAGCCAAGAAATTTGGTTGTTGTTGTTTCTGTTGATTATTGCGCTAGAAATTTGCGAGGTTGGATTTGGACAGGATTTAAATTGAATTATGTTATTTTTGTTACAATTTAATGCCATTTTATTGACTGAGAACCAGTCACATATTTTGAATAGAATTTCCTCCATTGAAGATTGCAATGTGTTGGAGTTATTGGCTGTAATTACTATACTTGTGTCATCTGCAAATAATATGGGATGACCTAATCTTAGCCCCAAAGAAGGCTAAATAGGATTTAAAGACATAGAAAGAACTTCCTTTAGCAGAAACAGTTACAGTATGCAAATGGCTCATTTTTCTCAAATCCACGTTGAAGTCAAATTTCTCGAATTCGCGCAGAAATACAAAAAATACAAGTAATACTTTGCCCCACATAATAAATGAGTTTATTTCGGTGCTTGAATATATTGTTCATGTCGACAGACAACTGAACGACTGCGTGTGTGGTCTGATGGTCAGCATGCTGGTTTCCAGATCTGGAGGTCCCAGGTTTGATTCCCAGGGCTCTGCTCTCTGGGAATTTTCCTTGAAGAAGAAAAGTTCCCAGTGTCTAGAGTCTGAAAATTTGTATGAATGTGAGTGTGATTGTGAGTGTACCATTATTAATTAACCAGTCTTAAAAATATAAAAGAAATACAATCAACCTACTGAGGTACATCAGGAAAAATGCGATATATTCGACTCCACTATACCATATTATAAGGAAAAATATCATTTAACGTCGATCGAAGTTATAGGATTATTGATTGGGGCTATAGGGCCCATCACAAAAATTCGCGCATTTTTGCAAGCAGTTTGGTCTAGGACAAACTCTTGTCGCTGAAGTATCTGCAATGAAGGGATCTATAAAAATCCTAAGAAACCATCTCTACACTTCAATAGATTGATCTCTTTGCTATGGCGATCTGCTCACTTAATTTGAGTCTTGCAACTTGTGCTAAATAGACGACTGCTATCACCTGATAGCAAATAGATACTGTACTAGGAAATTTAATGTTTCTTCTGAAATTAATTATGTTTTGTATAGTCGTGTTCAATTATTTATAATTGTGTTATTTCTTTTTCTTTTCCTTCTCCATTGTTTTTTTTTTTCCATTATAATTATTTACCTACCATTTACTTAAAAAAAAACAACAATTTTATGGTAAGCTTTGTCTTCTAGGCAGTCTTCACTTGGAGGAAGCTGAATAAAATTTATTCAAAATCAATAATATTAGGACTGTTGCTGGGCAGAAATCTAACCACAAGTTTCAATTTCACATTCTTGACATGTAACGCCATCGTTAAGCATAATCAGAAATCACTAAGAGATGCTAGAAAGTTAGCAATGAATAAAAAAAAAAAAAAAAGAAAGACGTAGTGCGTTGTTGCAATATAATGCTTGTCTTTGTAGTAAAAATGGGTGCCACTCTTTGCCACTTAAATAGAATGGAGTCATTTTTAAGCCCACTCTTGCCTGTCTACTGCATCTCTGCTAAAATTCGAATATTTCGTAATGAAAACCTAATGTGGACTTCATCTATAACACCATTACTGGTAGATAAGTATAAAATAAAGAACTTTGTCAACACTGAGTCCGGTTATTTTATGGCATTTTGTTAGTGAAGTTGTATGTTGTATTCTATTTATTGTTTCAAGCAGCTGCGTTATTTGTAGTAAAAAATTTCATGTAGAATAGTGTAAAGGGAACTTAACAGTTCTTTAGTGAAAGAATTCGATGTGCCAGGAACTGGCCATCCTATCCCACTATCTCCTGGTTTAGTTGCCTTACGAGTGATCCCTTAATGGCGTCACTTATGAGTTGCAACCTGTCTTCAGATAGTTGAATAAGCAACAAGAAGGAAATCTTGGAAAATTAATCTGATCTTGCATTGGACTGTGGAAGATTCTGAATTTACTGTTGACGGAAGAACAGTTTTTTTGTCAGTCCTGCCAAAGCAAGTAAAGTGAACTCATGTATTTATGTAGGTTTATTTTGGTTATGTATAGACTTTTCTTTATTTGATCCTGGATCCCATCTATTTGTAAATAGCTCTGGAAGCATTGCAACCAGCTTATTGAGTGACCCTACACAGGTGTTAACTTACATGCATATTTATTTAATTAACTAGCCATACCCGTGTGCTCCGCTGCACCCGTTAGAAATAAATATAAAGTAATTACATAATATTAAAATAGGACATTTGATCCAGGGAACATTCGTGTTTGATAGAAGGATAAGTCGTTTAATATGTTACTTAATTTAAATTGTATTTAAATAATTAAAATACGAACATTTTGGTCCAGAGACACTCATTTGGTGCAATGACAATTCCTTTAACATGTTTCTTAATTGTTATTACATGCAACCATAGTTTAATGAAGATCGACATCATTTAGATTTATTGTGTATACTTTATATTACTTGTTATAGGTTTCCATTGAATTATGGTAATAACTTAATTTTAACCCTTGTTTCCTACGTCTTCAGTAAATGGCGCTTGGCCCACTATGGTTCTGAACCTTTGAAATAACTTAAATAGTGATATATAGTGATGTGTAATTACATTTCTTTCTTTCGTAAATATAAGAATTCACGATCTCCTATGTACCATTGCCATGGAATGAGTAAATGTGTTTTTTCTTTCTACTCAAAAATTTTATATTTTGCACATTGGAGTTATTGCAGGAACAACAACGCTATAATCTGAGGCGGCAGTGAAAATGTATTATATTGCTATTTTAAAGTCTTGCATATCCTTTAATCCATATTACTTCATACGAACACAGAAACATTCTCTGTAGGCTATCTTTCATAGCTTTCGATTGTTGTTGTCCAAGGCCCCTTATAGACCAAGTCATTTGTTTTTTATTACATTACAGCGCCTTAGATAGCGTTGTTATATACATTTTAAAACTCATTTGTCTCATGAAATATCAGTCCTATCAAAATTTTGTATAGAATAAAAATTATCGGAAATAATTAAAAAAAAACTTTTGTGATGTAACATTTTTCACGAAAATTAATAATAAGGGATATATTTCGATTTATTTAATTCAAGCCCCCTTATAGCCCCCCCTTTTAAATAAAGTATTTTGAATGCCATATAGCCTAAAATCTAAGTTACAACGAACTTAATTTATATATTCCAATTTTCATATAAATCAGTTCAGCCATATCGTGTGAAAAGTTAACAAACATCCAGACAGACAGACATAGAAACAAAAATTTCAAAAAAGCGATTTTCGGTTTCAGGATGGTTAATTATACATGTTACACCAATTATTTTTGGAAAATCGTAAATTACCAGAAAAATTTTGGCTACAGATTTATTATTAGTATAGATTAGAAAGTAATTTAAGTTAATATTTGTATGTATATATTCTTATTCTAAAATTACATAAATGTATTCGACTAAGTATTGTGATTATAATACTGGAAGAAGTGCGAACCATATATTTTATGAACAAAAAATATAATCAAGTTAGCTTATAAGCAGGGAAAGGATTTATATGTAAATACATATTTACTTATAAAGCTAATATAATTTATATTTTGCATTATCTTTATGTTTCACAATGTGTAGGGTTGAAAATCCTACTTTTATTTTCCATATTTTTCCATATTTTAGAGTCTAGTACATATTTTCGTTAATTTCCATATATTTTCCATATTTCATATAAAACAGTCCATATTATATTAGGTTTAACAATAAAACAAAACAAAATTCCATTAACTTTTAAAAATACATTTCAACAATAGAGATTTAAACACATGTTCAGTAATCCTTTAACATCAGAGTTATTTGAAAATTAGCAGTCCTATCAACAATGGGAAAGTAAGTTACAAAACTGTATTAATTTAATTTAAAATTTTTAACAGACTTCAGTTGTGCAGCTCAACAGTTAAATGCCAGTCAGAGTACACATAGGTTCAGTTTTGTAAATCATACTATAAAGACGGTAAATATGCCAAAAGTACGTCATTCAGTCAATTTAAAATCAAAACTAACAAGTTACATTTCAGAATTTAAAGAAGATGGTTTATCAACTGACAATAAAATATTATTTTGTAATTTGTGTCAGTGTGCAGTATCATCTACACAAAAGTTCCTGGTGCAACAACACATTACAACTAGTAAACATCAGGCCAACAAACAACTAAATTCCAAGCAGAGACAATTGTTTTTAACACAACCAACAACATCGAATGTAAGATCTGAGTTTAACATCGACCTGTGCCGTTCTCTCATCTCTGCTGATATTCCTCTCTACAAACTAAAGAATAAGGTCTTCAGGGAATTCCTTGAAAAATATACTCAACATACAATCCCGGATGAGTCAACACTTAGGAAGACGTATGCTCCATCCATCTACGATGAGACAATACAGAAGATAAGAGATGAAATTAAAGATAGTTCAATTTGGGTTTCCATTGATGAGACTCCCGACAAAGAAGGTAGACTTGTTGGTAATGTAGTTATCGGTTTGTTAAGTGAACAATATTCTGAACGAATTCTTTTACATTGTGATGTTCTAGAAAAGTGCAATAACAAAACTATAGTTAAACTGTTCAACGAAGCTATGGGTATCCTGTGGCCAAAGGGTATTATGTATCGATAATGTGTTATTCTTTATTAGCGATGCTGCCCCTTATATGGTCAAAGCTGGACAAGCATTATCTGTTGTATATCCTAAATTGACTCATTTTACTTGTGTGGCGCATGCATTTCATCGTGTGGCAGAAGTGGTCAGAGACAATTTCCTAAAGTAGATTTGTTGATTTCATCAGTGAAAAAGTATTTCTCAAAGCTCCCAGTAGAGTTAACGTGTTGAAAGAAATGTACCCTGAAATTCCATTGCCACCAAAGCCAATTTTAACTAGATGGGGTACATGGCTAGAAGCAGTTGAATATTATGCCGAACATATAGACTCTATTAACAATGTTCTCCTTGCATTGGACTCTGAAGATGCAGTCTCAATTGATACTGCGAAAACAGTTACCTGTGACATAAGTGTGAAGAATGACTTAGCTCACATTCAGCATACATTTTCATGCATCATAAAAACGCTCAAAAGTCTCCAAAATAGGCACCTTTCACTATCTGAAAGTTTTGAAATTATAAATAGTACTGTGGAACAACTGAATCGTGGTAGAGGTAAAGTTGCAGATGCAGTAAGAGCTAAGGTGGACACTGTACTTTCAAAAACCCTGGATATGAAGAACTACAAAAGGTTGTTGCTGTGATGAGTGGTGAATCAACAGTGAAGATTAACTTGGACTTATCCCCAGCAGACATTGTGAAATTGAATTATGTACCAGTTACTTCTTGTGACGTCGAACGCTCTTTTAGTCAGTATAAATCTATCCTCAGAGACAATAGAAGAAGATTCACTTTTCAGCACTTGAAAGAAATGTTTGTAACCTATTGTTATGGTAACAGACAATAAAAATTGTGTTTTGTTGAAACTACATTGAAAGATAAGGTACGTCCATTATATTTTTGTTTAGTTTGATTAAAATGTACCAATATTTAACGTACATAGTCATTTTTTTATAATTTTAAGTCCATATTTAATTCCATATTTTGGTAAAAATCCATATTTAATTCCATATTTTGGTAAAAATAACTACATATATATTTACATATTTCATATATTTTTAGTCCATATAAATCCGTTCCCTGCTTATAAGATTTGTTTGAATAACTATATATTGTGTAGGTATTTATAAATAATTTGTTTGTGGTATCCATTCATTTTATAAATTGGCATAGCGACCTGCAGCTTCGGTTTTATGATCAACATATCTTCGAGTTCTGAAAGGTTGGATTATGCTACCGTAAATTATCAGAGACCCAGGTATAACAGTTACTTAACAGTTACTAGCTAAATCAAATAGAAAAGCCTGTTGAGATACCCACGACTTTCACGTGTCTACAGTCTGAAATACACCCACTTCTACTTCAAATTCGTCACACGATTTTCTTTGTGACTTTTTGAAGTGGAAACTTCTTAATGCTGGGTTAAAAGTCCAACACCATGAAACAAAATTCTGTGACAGACGTTTGAAGAGAGCCTTGCATGTTGCTACTGGATTGTGTACATCACTGTGCTATCGTTTTTATTTACTTGGTTATTTAACGACGCTGTATCAACTACGAGGTTATTTAGCGTCGATGGAATTGGTGGTAGTGAGATGATATTTGGCGAGATGAGGCCGAGGATTCGCCGTTGATCACCTGACATTTGCCTTACGGTTGGGGAAAACCTCGGAAAAAACCCAACCAGATAATCAGCCCAAGCGAGAATCGAACCCGCGCCCGAGCGTATCTCCTGATCGAAAGGCAAGCACCTTTGCCAACTGAGCTACACCGGTGGCTCTGTGCTATCGTGTAAATAACATTTTTATGTTTTTTTTTTTAAGAAATTTACGCAGATTTATGCATAAATTTATTGGAGTGGGGCTGCTGTCGGGCAGTGCGTCTTTTGTGTGGTGTTATGACTTTATACAGTCTAAACCAGTCAGTGAAATCACATTGTTTAGAAGCTTTGTGCTAGAAAATGCGCCAAAATTAGGGCAGAACGAACGAGAATACCAGAGTTTGGCTTGAAGAAAAGCATACAAATGAACCTCCGAAAATTAGTACAGTTACGGTCTTACTAATAAACCGTGTATAGTTTTTATACGAGACTTATGCAGCGTTGAGACAGAAAATGTTACTAATAAACCATTCATAAGCGATGGATGTATAAACAGCCTGTAACTATACAATGGGAATTTCTTTGCGGTAGTTATATATACGAAACCCCTTGTTTAAGCGTTGTATATAGAGAAAAATGGCCGCCCCTCTAACAGCTGTTCGTATCGACTGTCATTTTATGATGATGGTTGCCTTGTAACCCGAAGAACACACCAAAGAGCACAGAATAAGTAGAATATTATTGCTGTAGCTTGTGCTCTTTGACCAAAATATAGTGTCATCGATCAGAGCCAGTTGTACTATCGATTCTTAACACGGCACACTAGAGCTTTACCGGATGCAAGAGAGAACCTCAGATATTCTATTACCTTTCGTAACGAAGTAATGACGAAACTATGACGTAGCTGTTAACAGTTGTACTGTTATACACGACGTATGTAGTGATTATTAGTAAGGAATTTACACACGACTTATAAACGAGCTACTCATTGTATAAGTATAAGACAGTTAAACGTCTGTATATAGAGTTTTTATTAGTAAGACCGTTAGAATATAGACCAAGGAAAGGGAATTTTATAACCTCACTTCTGCAGTTCAGTTGCGAAGTTTCAACGATTTAGTGAATGTTCCTGCATTGCCAACAATCAATGAAAAATCACGGAATGCAATGCCTGATCCAACTGATGTTAGTTAAATCGCACTTCACCATAAGAGGACTTCAAATCAAATAAAAGTGCTCATCAAATATTTGAAGAAGCCACCGGCGTGGCTCAGTCAGTTAAGGCGCTTGCCTGGCGATCTGAAGTTGCTCTCGGGCGCGGGTTCGATCCCCGCTTGATTACCTGGTTGGGTTTTTCCGAGGTTTCCCCAATCGTAAGGCGAAAGTCAGATAATCTATGGCGAATCAGCCTTATGTCGCCAAATATCATCTCGCTATCACCAATTCCATCGACACTAAATACCCTCGTATTTGATACAGCGTCGTTAAATAACCAAGTAAAAAATATATATTTGAAAAGCAATTTATAAATAATCAATTTTTTTGTATGGCTTCATTTTTCATACCTAATTTTAGCTATCATGAATCAGTGATTTAATTTTTGAACTCGAAAAATATTCAGTGTCAAAGTATTAAATTTAACTCTATTTACCATCTGTCATTGGACGAAGATTTCAAAGGATTATTACACTTGTACAGTTTAAGAAATTTCACTTCTGTTGCGTAGGCCTATTACACAGATTTTTTTCGTTGCATTTTCTTTTCCATCTCTATAATTTTTTCTGCTTTTTTCATTTCTCGTATTCTTTTCATTAATGTATTAATGATCCATTTGATTATTTTAACTTTCTTTCCTAGGTTGCTTTTATTTTATTTTATTTTTCTTCCATTTTCTCCTTTCCTTCTTTCTTAACTTTTTCAATATAGTCTATTAATCATTGTACTTTTCGCAAATCATCGTGCATTATATAAATAGCCTAGACTAAACGAATCTTTGTTGTCTGGGAAAAATCTTGACGTCATAATTGATAAGACTGACTGCCAATCAGTTGCGTAACAAGATCTTATTATAATTTAGCTATTCTTCTGAAGGTCAGTTTTATCCCATTTTTTTAATACTGTATAATAAAAATTGTTTTCCTTTTTCGCATTCCAGTATACTTTCTCTCTACAGATTTTTTTCTGGACATTCAAATGCCATGACGAGTAGCAGAATATATTATGTCAAACGGTCCAAGTATGGACTTAAAACTGGTATAAAACTATCATAGGTCAGCTAGATGGCATTTAAGTGTGCTTAAATGCGATAGGCTCATGTCAGTAGATTTACTGGCATGTAAAAGAACTGCGGGAAAAAATTCCGGCACATCCGGCGACGCTGATATAACCTCTGCACTTGCGAGCGTCGTTAAATAAAACATAACATTTTTTTTTTTTAATGAATGAATGCATGAATATTGTTGTTGTTTAGTCAACTGTCCGAAGACAAGTTTGAATCAATAAGGCATCACTCATGAGGCAACTAGGCCAGGAGATAATGGGATAGGGTGGCCAGTATATGAATATATAAATAAATAATTAAATAAAGAGAAAGAAGGAAAGGAGGGAGGGAAGGAAAATGAATGAGTGAGGTTATAAAGGAAGGAAAGAAAGAATAAATAGAGTGAATGAATGAACGAACGAACGAATTAATGAATGAAGAAGTAAATAAAGAAATAAATCAATAAATAAAAGATTAAATAAAAAAAATATATATTATCTTACTCTCTCCAGCAATATCCTTAACATTTGTGCTGTTTTCAAGGCTTTGAATAATATTTACTTTGTCAGAAATACTCAGACGTGAACGTGTTTGTGACATGATGCCTTACTGGTATGCCGGGGCTTAGATTCTCGTCACAACAGCAGACCACGTTGTACTGTTTTCTTCTTCTTTTTTTTTTAGACTCAAAAGTATTCTACTAAATCGACAGAGCAGTGTATTGCTTATAAATAGACATATATTAGTTTATTAGTCTTTCTAAACCGAATAGATGGAATAGATTTACTCCTGATATTTTATATACGTTAGAAAATGCATAATTAACTTATTTCAGTTATATTACAATGAGGGGTCGGCCTGAGTAGCGTAGTCGGTTTAGTGCTGGCCTTCTGTGCTCGAGGTCAATGGCATTTAAGTAGGCTTAAATGCGACAGGCTCATGTCTGTAGATTTACTGGCATGTAAAGGGACTCCTGCGGGACAAAATTCCGGCACACCGGCGACTCTGATAAACCTCGCCAGTTGCGAGTGTCGTTAAATAAAACATCATTTTTAAAATTACAATGAGGGAGGGGAAGTCATCCAAGAATACACCTACATTACATAATGGTATTGTCTGTACTCCCAACGCTCTATATCAAATCACTCACTCACTCATTTTGCATCGGACGTATGGAATTCTGAGACACTCTCTGCACTCATCCCTACTAATATTACGTAGGCCTATTAGCCACGTTATTGCATCCTTGGGAGCTTCCAGGTTACACGGGTTGTTTTCGTCACAGTCACGCACCAACAAATCTGGGGTACAGAGGAAGTCATATGCCACCACCTATTAGTCTATCATCAAATACTTTACGTAGGATTTCCATTAAATGCGTCGATTCGTGCTGTTGCGCCATCTTTATGAAAAAATGCGAATTTTTTCTTGCTTCTTGAGAAGATGTGAAGACGGTAAAAAAGGTCGTACACATAATGCTTCGAATTAATTCTTTTGTAAAGAAAAAAAAATATAATATAATGTACAGAATGGAAGTGAAAAACAACCCTGCAAACCAGCAAATTCTGTTCAAGCCAGTCGTTCTTCATGGGTCATTAAATTGTCAAAGTATTCATCTTTCATCAAACTTCTTATATTGGGTCTTCAAGTTTAGCCTCAAAGAGGAAGGAGTAATCAGAACTTATGTATTTAAAACAATCACCGTCTTTATGCAATGCTTTCACAAACTGTTTCATTACTCTCAGTTTAATGTGAAGAGGCGGCAAGATGATCTTATCTCGTTTTACCAGATATTCTCTAATGATATTTTTCTCCCCAGGATTCACTGTTGTTCTAGCGGGTCATTGCTTTCTAAGCCAATGTGATTCACGAGCACGACTATCCCAGAGACACAGGAAAGAAGGAAACTTTGTAAAGCCCTACTGTTGTCCCAGCAACATTCCTGCGAGTTTCAGGTCTCCACATACTACCCATTGGTGTTCTGAATGGTTTAATGCCTTCAACATCTCCATGTTTTCATAATTTTCCTTCAAGTGCACAGAATATACTACTGATATTGATTATTCTTATTACTAGGCTTCGTATTCCAACTACCTAAAGATTGAACTTAAAGACACATTGGTATATAGTACGCCGAACACAGGTTTTTGGCGTGTGTCCTAGAATATAGTGCCCAGTTTGTGAGAATGTTGCTAGTGCAGCTGAGAATGGTACCACTTCCTATACACGTCACATCAGCCATTTGTCAAATACAGTTGTCAGACTGACTACGCTAAAGATAAAACACTCGCACTTAACGTTCCCATTACTTATTTCACACGCCAAAAACGGTGATGCGGACTATAATGCAACGGATAAGAATATAAACAAACAGGTCGTCGCTGCGTGTTCGTGGAGTACAGTCAACTCCCGACATTCTGAAGCTATACTAGTAAACACATGCTTGAGCCGTGATGTTCATTTTCGTCGTGATCTCTGCAGTGAATAATAACGTGCATTCGTAAGTTACGGAACTTGAACATATGCGGATGTCACTTGAAGTTATTTTATATTGCAAGAAATTCTTTCAGTAGCACATGACGTTATTGGTGCATAATGTAGTACAAGATATTCTTGTCTGATATTTTTTCGTGTTTCATTAGGATATTGCATATGTTGCTCATCACTGAAAACCCACTAATTTTCTATATAATTTTCTAGAAATTCCCTGAAATGTAGATTATTTAATCTATTAATTGGGATGTTGGCACTGAACGTCATGGTAGGCTACATAGATGCATGCTAAACGTCGAGTTAATATCTTCATAATTTTCAGATTTTGATGATACTGGTTCTTTTGGATTACGCTCAGTACACTTTCTGTGCCTTTTGGTATTGCAGTGTCTTTCAATGCACTGTTTTTGTCACTTTTACGTTTATTTTACACAACTTATATGTAATGTCTATATTGAAAGTGAAAATATTAGTTAAACTATCCTCAATTATGCCCTGCAATATTACACGCTCGAACGTCTTACCTAAGGTATTTTACCTCTCCAATGAACCTTCAATCAGCCACAAAAATGTAATGAAAGATAGATAGAACAGAGAAAAATTCTCTCCGGCACCGGAACTCGAACCCAGGTTTTCAGCTCTCGTGCTGATGGTTCATCCACTAAGCCACACCGGATTCCAGTTCCGTTGCCGGATCGAATCCCCTCAGTTCTGTCCGTCTTTCATCATAAGAGCGGTGAACTATTTAAGAGCGAAAACTATTCTCTGCACGGAAATATACAAACCTCAACCAGAAAGAAAGTTTTCAACATTTTTCCTCATATCACGAAAGTAAACTGTAATTAGCCGTGTCAATTGCGCCTAAACAGAACATCTATGACGTATCAATCTTTCCAGCCGGACAGGTCCTCTACCTGGTGCCAGTAGCTGTGGACAGTCAGTGGTTTCAAAATTAAATTTAAATTGCACTTTTGCCGCCGCCCAGAGGTTCCTTCGGTTATAAGTTCTTTAATGCACAAAGATTGCCAGTTTTGGCAAAAATATAGGCTATATATTCTTTCTTCCTTTCCCCTTTTTGTTCCTCTTTATCCCCTCCCCCTTTATTATCTCCCTTTTATCTCCCCTTATTTCCCTTCTTTCTCCTTTATTATTATTTTATTCATTCCATTTTCCTCTCTTCCCCTCCCCTTCCCCCTTAACCATTTGTACTAAATGAGTTGCTTTTCCTTTTTCAAGAAATTTACTGTCCTCCTGTGAGCCTTTTGGTTTACGACGATTTTATTATGCTGAAGACGACAGATTATTATTATTATTATTATTATTATTATTATTATTATTATTATTATTATTATTTCTACGATATGTTAGTATTTTGTTCTTTAACTTTGATGGTGGCTATGTTGAAAAATGGTAGCTGAAAAATTGGCCCTATGTACCTATTGCCAATAAATGTTTTCCTTAAAGTATTATTATTATTATTTTTTTTAAATAGGGAAACTTACTTTCTGGATGCGAAATATATGTACTTTGGTACATCATAATAATATAATAATAACACAAAGATGTAGTTATTTAAATAATACGACTAGTAAGAGCAGTGATCGATAAGACTATTCACTATGACTGCGTTTTGACTTTCTAGAGGAAGAGGGCAGAGGATGCGTAACTATTTTGTATACGAACGTACCTGTACCTGCGCTAGGATGTCACATATACTTAGAATCGGGCTACTTCATTCCAGTTTATAGGAAGATAAATTACGAAGCCTACTTATTACCATTGTGTAGAAGTACAGCCTTCGAGCTCCTTTTGTTGGAATCAATAAATAACCTCAATTCGGAAGTGTTGTTTGTGTCTCCAAATTTTGATAATACACCTTTAATGTTTTTGCAATAAACAAGACAGCCTTTTTTGGTGAAATATTCGCGAAATTCTGTTTCTCTTGTTCGCAACCAGTAGAATGTTGTGCCTTGAGTAAACAAATGTTTTTCATTTATTCGAGACCTAAAAACTTGTGCAGATTCTTTTTGAGAGACCCAAATCTCAGACCAAGTCATTCAGTTCTTCTTATGTAAACTACTTTGGTAGTCATGTGGGTGACGAATCGTAATAATGGTCTGAAGATTCAGATGATGATGATGATGATTATGATGATAATGATAATGATGATGATGTTAAGCAAGGGGCGGTTTAGGTACGGGAATGGTGGGACCATGTGGTATAGGTCTTATGGCTGATTTTAAGTTTGGATAGACAAAGTCTTTCATACTTTTCTTGTTACTTATTTTCTTTTCTACTTTCTGTGTGACGTAACTAGTGTGGAGAATAACAGTTAACACCATTTCGCTGCTTTTATTACTTTCATATCATTCAGATGCTAGATAACCATTGCAGTTAATAGATGTCATAAATTAGATCATTTCTAAAATTATCTAGTTGTTAGTAGGGATTGAAATTTATCTAATCAAAATTGTAATCAGCATTTGCTTGTGTTGAAATTAGCAATGATGATAGAAATTTGAAAAACAGAATGAGTTAGCAATATGTAAGCAACTTTCAAGAGCAGCGGGCTTTATTCGCTTATCAGCTGCATATAAAAGAGCTGCGCAAAATAACAGTTTCAGAGCAAGATTTAACGGAAGAGAAAGAGGTGAGCTACTCTTCATAACTTTGTTTAAGCATTTGTAATAAAATATAAGTCGAATTCTGCTTGTTTTCTATTAGTTTAGAGAATACAATATCGTTAGAATACTTTCGTGAAAGACATTTTGATAATGAATTGGAATTTTTAAAATTGAAATCTTTTTTCTAACTATTCATAAACGATGAAATGGGATTCGGTAAAACGGAGCAACGGTAGGATAAGAACTAGCAGAGGAATCCGAATTAATAGGAGAAAACTTTTCCAACAGATGCAACGCTCACTGCAATTGTCATGAAATATATCGAGCTTAGAACACCAATCTCTGATATCAGAAATCTTTAATCAGTTGGGTTATGATTATCTATGTTAACGGAAATGTAATTATGATTATTTGTTTACAAATCTGTTTGTTTGTCAGTCTTGTTGAATTATCACATCGCTGGCGAGGTTCGTACCATAGCCCACTTTGCATTTTCAACATGGCACTGATGTTTTTATTACGCTGAAATTAGACAAATGTTTGAGCGTTTCAGTGTGTGTGATACAAGTAAATCAGTTTCAGTATTTTATACTTTCTTTCCGCATACACTGTTACTGTAGTTGTATTATGAATTACTTCTGTAGATTAATTTCATTCTGTTGATATTAATTTCACAATGAAATGTAAATTTAAAGGGCTTCAGATTCATCAACAGTCCAGAAAGTTTGTTTGCTCTGTAAATTTAGGAGGCTTCAGATTCATTTAGGATGCAACAACTCCAGAGAATTAGTTTGGATGCTTCCGTTTATCAACAGTCCAAATTTTTTGATAGGCCTTTATCAGATTAAGTTTTGCAGACTTCAGTTTATCAACAGTCCAGAGAGTTAAGTTTTGCTTCTTAAATTTAGGATGCTTCAGATTCATCAACAGTCTAAATTTAGAGTTAAGTTTGTTTTGCTTAAATTTAGGATGCTTCAGATTTAGGCATCAGATTTATCAACAGTCCAGAGAGTTAAGTTTTGCTTCTTAAATTTAGGAGACTTCAAATTCATCAACAGTCCAGAGAGTTAAGTTTTGCTTCTTAAATTTAGGAGACTTCAAATTTATCAACAGTCCAGAGAGTTAAGTTTTGCTTCTTAAATTTAGGAGACTTCAAATTTATCAACAGTCCAGAGAGTTAAGTTTTGCTTCTTAAATTTAGGAGACTTCAAATTTATCAACAGTCCAGAGAGTTAAGTTTTGCTTCTTAAATTTAGGAGACTTCAAATTCATCAACAGTCCAGGGAGTTAAGTTTTGCTTATTAAATTTAGGAGACTTCAAATTTATCAACAGTCCAGAGAGTTAAGTTTTGCTTCTTAAATTTAGGAGACTTCAAATTTATCAACAGTCCAGAGAGTTAAGTTTTGCTTCTTAAATTTAGGAGACTTCAAATTCATCAACAGTCCAGAGAGTTAAGTTTTGCTTCTTAAATTTAGGAGACTTCAAATTCATCAACAGTCCAGAGAGTTAAGTTTTGCTTCTTAAATTTAGGATGCTTCAGATTTATCAACAGTCCAGACAGTTTTCTCCGTAAATTTAGGAGACTTCAAATTCATCAACAGTCCAGAGTTAGTTAAGTTTTGCTTCTTAAATTTAGGATGCTTCAGATTTATCAACAGTCCAGACAGTTTTCTCCGTAAATTTAGGAGACTTCAAATTCATCAACAGTCCACAGAGTTAAGTTTGCTCCGTATATTTATGAGGCTTCAGATTCATCAACAGTCCACAGAGTTAAGTTTGCTCCGTAAATTTAAATTGAGGCTTCAGATTCATCAACAGTCCAACAGAGTTAAGTTTGCTCCGTAAATTTATGAGGCTTCAGATTCATCAACAGTACACAGAGTTAAGTTTGCTCCGTAAATTTATGAGGCTTCAGATTCATCAACAGTCCACAGAGTTAAGTTTGCTCCGTAAATTTAGGAGGCTTCAGATTCATCAACAGTCCACAGAGTTAAGTTTGCTCCTTAAATTTAGGAGGCTTCAGATTCATCAACAGTCCACAGAGTTAAGTTTGCTCTGTAAATTTATGAGGCTTCAGATTCATCAACAGTCCACAGAGTTAAGTTTGCTCTGTAAATTTATGAGGCTTCAGATTCATCAACAGTCCACAGAGTTAAGTTTGCTCTGTAAATTTATGAGGCTTCAGATTCATCAACAGTCCACAGAGTTAAGTTTGCTCTGTAAATTTATGAGGCTTCAGATTCATCAACAGTCCACAGAGTTAAGTTTGCTCTGTAAATTTATGAGGCTTCAGATTCATCAATAGTCCACAGAGTTAAGTTTGCTTTATGTAAATTTACAGAGGCTTCAGATTCATCAACAGTCCACAGAGTTAAGTTTGCTCTGTAAATTTAGGAGGCTTCAGATTCATCAACAGTCCACAGAGTTAAGTTTGCTCCGTAAATTTATGAGGCATTAGATTCATCAACAGTCCACAGAGTTAAGTTTGCTCTGTAAATTTAGGAGGTTTCAAATTCATCAACAGTCCAGAGAGTTAGTTTGCTCCGTAAATTTAGGAGACTTCATATAGTATTGTTAAGTCACGTGCCTTCAAGTTAGATGAACAGTGCTTTAAGTCACTCTTATACTAAATATAAGGTCGTGAGTTGTTTTCGGCCAGTTGTTCAGTGTGATAACGCCTAGATAACGATGCCTATCAGGAACAATATGTCTTATATGGGATATAAGTCATATACTAAATATAAGGTCGTGATATTGTTCATATAACGCCTATAACGATGCCTATATATATATGGGATATTTATATACATTAAAACTTAGCCGATGCGGAAATCAAGAAGGAAATTGCAGGGTAACAATATACAGAAGTGCCTGATTTAGTGAGGAAACCGAAAACCGTGACGTAGCGTGCTAAGAGAAGAAAAGTGGGATGACATTTGAAATTCTTCTTCTGATTTCATGCGTGCTAGTTTTATCTGTGATAAAAGTGAAAGTGGAGAATAGATCATAGCAACTATTTTGTGTGAGAATAAGGGCGCGGTTCGAAATATTGAAATATGCAAATGTTAGGGCAGGTTGTGTATACTAGTAGGATAGGGTAAGGCAGGGATCAAAACATTCCTAAACGACACAGTAACATGCTACTTTAAAGGGTAGGATGGGCTATTTTTTTAGTTGGTTATTTAACGACGCTGTATCAACTACTAGGTTATTTAGCGTCGATGAGATTGGTGATATCGAGAGGATATTTGGCGAGATGAGGCCTAGGATTCGCCACAGATTACCTTGCATTCACATTACGGTTGGGGAAAACCTCGAAAAACCCAACCAGGTAATCAGCCCAAGCGGGAATCGAACCCGCGCCCGAACGCAACTTCAGACCGGCAGGCAAGCGCCTTAACCGACTGAGCCAC
Organism: Periplaneta americana; assembly: GCA_025594305.2. Taxonomy (NCBI): domain Eukaryota; kingdom Metazoa; phylum Arthropoda; class Insecta; order Blattodea; family Blattidae; genus Periplaneta; species Periplaneta americana. The sequence goes on from JAJSOF020000035.1 coordinate 11,783,608, forward strand.
GCCGGTGGCTAGTAGGCTATATGTATATGCTACTTGAAAGCGCATTATGTCTACTAGGGGTGTAGGATAGGGTAGGTAGCTATCAAACATGACACAGTATCATGCTACTCGTATTCATTACGGTAGTTGGAATAGCATTACAGCATACATACCTACCCCAAAAACCCACCGGGCCACATCCATTGTGCATGGCGGTCGACTCACAACTGCATTATGAATTACGCATAACATTGCTCTCTCTGCGATAACCATATCATACTCATTTAGTGATACGATCACATACTCGTGCAATGGCTGCACGGCACGGCGGTCGATTCACAACTGAAATCACATTGCTCTCTGTACGATAACCATACATCATACTACCATCTAGTGTTGCAACAATATACAATGGATGCCATATGACATAAGATATCTCGTGATATCATCGCTTAACTTTGAAAATGAAAGTTGTCATGACATGCCTCAAATTTGGTACTCTGATAAACCTCCCAAGAAGTCAGTCTAAATCATAAATGATTTTAAAATTACTAATTATGGCTACATTTCGGTAATGAAGAGCATTACCAGCAGCTTCTATGAAATGGTGAGTAATTGGGAGTGTTGAAAAATTGTATTTCCGCGAAAATATGAAAATCCATGTTTTGCTATATCAGACTACTACTTTATTTTTAGTAGGTTATTTTACGACGCTTTATCAACATCTTAGGTTATTTAGCTTCTGAATGAGATGAAGGTGATAATGTCGGTGAAATGAGTCCGGGGTCCAGCACCGAAAGTTATCCAGCATTTGCTCATATTGGTTGAGGGAAAACCCCGGAGAAAACCTCAACCAAGTAACTTGCTCCGACCGGGAATCGAAACCCAGGCCATCAGGTGTGGACTCAAACTACTTTATCTTTGTACTTACTATAATCAGGAAATATAAAAACACAAAAGTGGAGTTCACAGTCTCACCTTCTAAAATTCTTTTCAGATTTGCAGTCACCTATCAGTTAAGTGAAAACTACTTATTCTTCAAGATCCAGATCTTGTAGGTCACCATGACAACAACCGAAGCACTCGTATCTCCACCATGGGTTGACAAGAAAAGATTAGAATTGTGGCTACGGGAATACCACGGCGAAGTAACTGTGACGGACGTAGGTGTAGAAGTTTCCACGGCCAAAGGCGATAACTACCTGAGCAGTATTCAGCGGTTGAAAGTGAAGGTCAAAGGAGGTGACGTATTTCCTCTTCTCGTTAAAATCTGCATGGAAGGGGGAGAGGCTGCCGATATCATGAAGAATAGCATCATCTACAAGAAAGAAAAGGAGATATACAGCGATATCTTGCCTAAAATACACGCCCTTCTACAGAAGGCCATGCCAGGTAAAGCATACACTTCCCTCGTTTCCCGCTAAATGTGTAATAATTTTTAAATTTATATTCGGTTACTAGTTGTGAGTTAGACAATTGAATCGGTTATTGTTGAAAGGAACTAAGTCCACTTTTTAAAGTTTGGAGATAATCGAAAAAAAAATGATTTGTGAATAATCTATCGAAGATTAAACCAAAATATATTGTACACATATATTTCATATGTACAATATATTTTGGTTTAATCTTCGATAGATTATTCACAAATCAGTTTTTTTTATTATCTCAAAACTTTAAAAAGTGGACTTATTTCCTTTCAACAATAACCGATCAATTGTTATTCGAAGGCAACGGTGATTTTTAATTTGCTATATTGGTATTCCCAAGAAACTAGTTCGATTAATTAAAATGTGTCTCAATAAAACTTACAGCAGAGTCCGTATAGGCCAGTTTCTATCTGATGCTTTTCCAATTCACTGCGGGCTAAAGCAGGGAGATGCACTATCACCTTTACTTTTTAACTTCGTTCTAGAATATGCCATTAAGAAAGTTCAGGATGACACAGAGAGTTTGGAATTGAACGGGTTACATCAGCTTCTTATCTATGCGGATGACGTGAATATGTTAGGAGAAAATCAACAAACGATTAGGGAAAACACGGAAATTTCATTTGAAGCAAGTAAAGCGGTAGGTTTGGAAATAAATCCCGAAAAGACGAAGTATACGTTTATGTCTCGTGATCAGAATACTGTACGAAGTAGAAATATAAAAATTGGAGATTTATCTTTCGAAGAGGTGGAAAAATTAAAAAAATCTTGGAGCAACAGTAACAAATGGAGGAAATTAAACACAGAATAAATGTGGGAAATTCCTGTTATTATTCAGTTGAGAAGCTTTTGTTATCTAGTCTGCTGTCAAAAAATCTGAAAGTTAGAATTTATAAAACAGTTATATTAGCGGTTGTTCTGTATGGTTGTGAAACTTGGACTCTCACTTTGAGAGAGGAACAGAGATTAAGGGTGTTTGAGAATAAGGTTCTTAGGAAAATATTTGGGGCCAAAAGGGATGAAGTTACAGGAGAATGGAGAACGTTGCACAAAGCAGAACTGCATGCATTGTATTCTTCACCTGACATAATTAGGAACATTAAATGCAGACGTTTGAGATGGGCAGGGCATGTAGCACGTACGAGCGAATCCAGAAATGCATATAGAGTATTAGTTGGTAGGCCGGAGGATAAAAGACCTTTGGGGAGGCCGAGACGTAGATGGGAGGATGATATTAAAATGGATTTGAGGGAGGTGGGATATGATGGTGGAGACTGGATTAATTTTGCACAGGATAGGGACCAATGGAAGGGTTATGTGAGGGCGACAATGAACCTGCGGGTTTCTTAAAAGCCATTTGTAAGTAAGTAAGTAATGCTGTATTGTTATTTCATGGCGGTCGGATAGCTCAGTTTGTAGAACAAACATCTAAGTACTAGAACGTCCTGTCAATCCCATTTGGTGACGTTGCAAAAACGTACTATACGCCAGTGTATTCAAATCAGTCTGCTGTAAAGGGTAAAGCGGTCTGAAAGTAGTGTCGATCACTCTACCTTATTATAAAGCGTAAGTCGTGAAAGTATGGAACTCTACCTTCGTGACTTCTACTGGTCGTTATGACATTTAGAGTGGAGGGTTTTAACTTTACATTCTCCCAATAACGGCACTCGGTGTATTTTTAATTTTCCGAATACCTTTGATTTATCCTTTAACGGTTACAAGAAAAAAGCGATTCTAAATCGCCACGATTACAGTGGTCACAGAATATCTCCAAGTTTGATGATCGTTACGGTAACGATTTCGATTCCTGGAAGCAGACTTGCGGGTGGAAGAGACAGGTGTGTCGGCATTATCTGTTTGAAAAAAAATTCTTCATACTGCTGAAATGAAAAACAACCACCCACTGTTAATATCAGACTCATTTACTTCACTGGAATAGAAGAGCTACATACAGAGAGATGAATAGTCGATTTTTTTAGTTTTGACATACACGCATAACAATCCGTGCTATAGAAACACTTGTTTGTTTCTCCTTATCTCACCGTGCTTTCTGTGTGACGTGCGGTAGGCTCGGAGATATTTTAGAAAGTTACAGTTGTTCCAATTGTTTCATTGGTTACAGCACATAGAGACTCTTCGAATGCAGTATACTTGATTTAATTAAGAGGATGGTATTTTTGGTGAAAATGAGTAAATTTTCATAAAACAATTTTTTTCCTTAAAATACTCTGTGATATGTGTAGAATACATTGTATAATATTTTGTGGGTATTTGTGCCCTTATCAGTTGTTGAGACGCCATATTTAAACTTCCTGCGCTCTGGATTTTTAAATCACACCGCCCTTTTGTTTGTTGTTTCCGGAACTTTATTTTTTTTCAAAACCAATTTTTTCTTTAAAATACTCTGTGATGTGTGTGGAATACATTGTATAACATTGTGTGGGTATCTGTGCCCTTATTGGATGTTGAGACGCCATTTTTCAAGTTCCTGCGCTCTGGATTATTAAATCACACCCCTTTGATTGCTGTTTCTGGAACTTTACTTTTTCGCTGCCAGACAAAAATCGATATAATTTTTGAACTATTAAAGATATATGAATGAAATTTAGAATACACATTCTCTAGACTACTAGGAAACTTTTCTCTGTAACGGAATTTCCCTAATTGATTTCATTTTAAAAATAAGTCTCTCTGTTTGCAAGAAAGAAAATAAAAAAATGTTATTAAATTTTAATTGATTTTACAAATGTAGGAACTAATATCAAATTTCTGTTACAGACAGTTTGTAGAGGCATTTACAAATAAATGTAACATAGTGTTTGAATTTATCTTTAAAATGGCTTACATTAGTAAAATCCTGCATTGGGTACATTTTTTCAAATCTGTCTCCCAAATAATTTATTCAAAATATTTATATTTTGTTGAGTTGCTATACCATGAGCTCTCTAAGTCATACAAAAAATTAATTTTTACAAATAAGAAAAAGTTTTAAAAATTACTATCCTCTCCCCTTAATTAGCGGTCTGAAGCTATATATATATATATATATATATATATATATATATATATATATATTGTTTTTGATTATGTTAGAACGAGGGACTAAGAACACTGTAGGGATTTAGTGCATGTAAATACATTATGGTACAAGATACACGTGAAGTCATCAATTTTTCAAATAGCACTACACACTTTAATCATGTTATATTGATTACACACATTAATACGAGTTCAAAAATGTATCACAATGTTACCTTCACAATCAATAACAACAACAAAATGCAAAATGAATGCCATCAGAACGTGCCGTTTGTTGTGGTGCCCCATTCATCTTGTGCATTAACTTACACAAAACGAAAGACGACTGACGTCCGTACACGTCGTGTGTTGTGTGTTTGCTGTCTTAACATGTAAACAAGCCACAATAACTGTCGACGCGACAATCCACGTACAGTGGCCTGCACGTTCTCTGGACCTGTCGCCACTTGACTTCTTCCTGTGGGGAACTGTAAAGGACAGCGTGTACCAGAACATTCTGACAACACCATACGACATTCAGCAACGCATTCGACAGGCTTGTGTGTCCATTCAGTCATACGGTCCTTCGAATGTGCATTAATGTGAATAGTCACAATTTGGAACATTTTCTGTGACTCTCAAAGCATAACATTATCACATTGGAAGTACGTTTTTGTTTCGTTTTGTTGTTGTTATTGATTAGGAAGGTGATATTGTAATACATTTCTGAACTCGTCTTAATATGTGTAATCAATGTAACATGATTAAAGTGCTATTTGCAAAATTGATGACGTCACGTGTATATATGTATAGTATATATGTATAGTTTATATATATGTATATATATATGTATGTATGTATATATAGATTTAGCAATTCTTATACCTATAAAGGAATTTTCGGAATGATATCTGTTGAATGAAAAACGTTGATTGTTCCCTGCAGACAGTTTCCAACCTTTGGCTCCGAAATGTTACTATGCCTGCAAAGCCTTCGTAGTGATGGAGGATCTGACGGCTCTAGGATTCAAGATGGAGAACCGTCGTGTTGGACTGGACCTGCAGCACTGTCTGCTCGTCATGCGTACCATAGCCAGGTTTCACGCCGCGTCAGTAATCCTGAACCAACGGTACCCAGAGTCCATAAAGAAGTTCCTCGTAAGCTTCTACCATGATCCAGGCACGATCAGTGCTTGGTCAAAATTCTTCTCAGGTAGGCTACATTAATAATTGATTTTCTTATTGAACTGAACAGATAAGTCAAGCTTATATCGTCGCTAAAAAGACGAAGTGGCGTAAGCGACAAATGTGTAATTTCACAGGAGAGCAGTTGAAAGAAAAGTGTATTTATATGCGGACCTACAACTCAAAGTAATAAATTGACACGTCAAAGATAATACATTGATTCAGTTCGTTTATTGTTTCTCTTAATGACTAATGGCAAACTCTAAAATTTTGATACCTTATAGGCCAAGAAGGCCTTAATTGGAGATAAGTCTGTTCGAAAGATTTCACTCATAATAGGAAGGCACTTACGTCATACACATGACTGATCGTATAATACTAATTTATGCTATTGCTTTGAGTTGTATTATTCTTTATTTATTTTTTGGCTAATTTTATTTATTTTTTATTTTTATTATACATTATAATTATTTGAAAGTCTAGGAAATAAAGAGGATTATAAACTTATTTTAATAAAGCAAAATCAAGAATTTTTTTTTTAAATTACATAAAATTAATGAATAATGTATTTATTTGTTTACAAACAATTTTAAGAAACACAAACTAGTATTGAACATATTCATGGGTTAATAATAATAATTGTACCCTAGAATTAATGTGGGAGTTCCTTGTAGAAGTTTTATAAACAACATCTCTTATTACTGGTGTTGACCCTTTGCATAGCTGCTGCAAATCGTTGTACTTCTCAACAAATCTTTGGAGAGGTGACATTAAGAAGAGGCAGAGGAATCTTCAAAATTTCAGAAATATTCCGTGATTTCAGAGATAGCTGCTCATAATGTTCGTCCAAATGACTGGTTTTTACAAAAACGCAGTTAGGGTCATCTTTGGTCACTCTGACTTCTCTGACTGTAGTCCAATCAATCTGTTTCTTTTTGTGCCAATTTCATACTCCAGACAGCTTAATAATGTTGAAAAAGTTTGTTTGCTCGAATTTATAAATAAATGTTCATTGTTGGCATCACGTGGTAATCCATGGATTATAGGGAGCCTAGCAATACACTGCACACATAGACGTAATGACCAATTTTAAAAATGGTAATATCTAACGAAGAGACGTAAGCGACATGCGAGTCGTATACGCCAGTTCGTCTGAAAAAGAATGAAAGAGCGATGGCGTTTACGACGATAACACGATGTTCACTGCCAAGTAACCATTAGAGATGGATGTACGCCAGTTCGTCAGAATATAGATATGGTCCAACGAAGTGTGCTGGCGAAGTATCTCCAAATTTTTGGTTTTGGCGCTTACGTCACTTCGTCAGATAAGCGACGATATGGAGAAGTTTGCACAATCCACTGCAGTGACTGCCAATAAATTATATGTTTACAATTTATTACCACCTGTACACAAATAGTAATAATAATAATGATAACAATAAATAGTAATATGCCTAATGTCACCATTATAGTCTATTTTATACTATTTCCTTAATTATTTTCCACGATGAAGTTGATTCAACATTGTTTCTGTATCAGCTTGTTCTTGTGTTTCTGTGAGAAAATTACAACTCAGAATTTATTGTGCAAATCTTCCTTTATGCTCGACCATGCCGAAATGTAGTAATTATACACCTGGTAGTATCCCTTTAATGTACTTCATTAAAGTACACCTATTCATTATAATTCAGTTGTTCAGCCAATGAGAAATCACCATTGTACCATTATAAAACCGCAAGTATCGATTATTCTCTGATATGCAATCGGAAGACAATTAGCGAATAGTCACGGAGGCTGGAAATCCAATACAGTCGCAGAAGGTTATGTTCTGTTACTATAATTATTAGCGTTAATTGTAAATAATATTCAAATAAATTCAATTTGCCATCTCGTTTTTCAATTCTAAATCAATTTCCAGGTTATATCAAGACTAATCTTCATGTTATTCTCTAGATTATATCAAGGTCAATGTCATTCGTGCCTCGGAAAACATCAATACTTTCGCGTCTGCGCACATCTCACAATTCAGGTCAGTTCCTCTCCTCACTTACATAACCATAACATGAATACTTATGAATAATTTCAAGTTAGAAATATGGCTGAGCATAAAAAGTCGTTTGAAACTTGCCTATAATGGTAATTAAGACGCTAGTATGAAAATTATGAAACGAACTTGCGCTCGTTTCATAAACAAACATACTCGCGTCTTAATTACTACCATTACAGGCTCGTTGCATAACGTACTATTATATTACTTCTGGAAAAGCCCTGTAGAACTGAATCATAGCAGTTCCATAATCCTGGAAGGAACCTGTCAAGCTGATATCATTTTCATCCCAAAGCGTGAGTATCTGAAACATGACTGTAGTTCTTTAGAAGTATACAGCCTCAGGAAACCACTCGTAAGGAACTATATCTAGGGATGTGTCGAACTGCCTTTCAAAGCCTTGTGCTGGCAAGAAAGCAAGTGCTAATGTCACTTAAACAAGATTCTTAATAGTGCATTCCTCTTGTTAATTGTAAAGTTGCTTCAGCTCTTCTCTCTAGATTCTTTTGCAGACAAATTATTTGGGGTAGAAAAAGAAAGCTTCCATGCCATTACCAAATGACATTTTTAGCAAGTATTACGGAACATTCAACCAATTTCCTTATTCTTAGCGGTTAAGTCAAAGGGTATCAGAAGTAAAGGGGTACAAGTAACATTTCTAAGAACATGAGTTAGTTGCATCCAGGGTAAGCTAAAACATTAAAAATTTTAGTGACAAAGGGTTACATCTTTTATCCACATCATACACTAAAATTGAAATAAAAAGTTTCACGGAATTTACGAAATCTTAAGTACTTTCAACCACATTTTCTCAAAAATAAATTAAGCGTACTTATACCCCTTTGCTTCTGACTCCTCATATATAAAACTCAGTGGCGAAGCTAAGGTGTAAATATTGCCTACTAGGCTGAAAAAATCTGCTTACCTTGTATCTTTTTATACGGCAGATGTTTATCGGCTTTCTGTAAAAAGTTTTATGACACAGATCCCACATGAAGATGATGACCACTTATTTTCACTCCCCCCCTCCCCAAACAAAATACAGGTGTAGCAATATAACTTATTTGTCTTAGAGCACCCTGTTAGCTAAGGATATTTCTTATGGAATTGTTATTTGTTGTTTAGTTAATTGTCCTAAGACACGTCTGAACTTCACAAGTAATACCAAGAAGGCACCACTTATGAGGCAACTAAGCCAGAAGGTAATGGGGTAGGGTGACCAGTTCCTTTCCCCCCATTGCATATATCGCTGAGTAGCTACTTGAGATGCATACAAACAATTGAAAATTGTATGTATGTATGTATGTATGTATGTATGTATGTATGTATGTATGTATGTATGTATGTATGTATGTATGTATGTATGTATGTATTTTTTTAATATTAGTTGAACGCATGTCCCATTACAATAAAGGTAATACTACATGCCTTGCTACCTGTATGTTTACAATATAACACATTATGTCTCGTTTCTGTCACTCTCTTATGTAGGTCTGTTATTCTGTTGTGAAAATTTGAGTCTTTCATTATATCTATTGCCTACTCTTATCTATCCTAGATTAAATTATCCTACGTTTACTCGTCTAAATTTATAACATTGACATAGTTTGTGAATGTATGCGCATGTTCTTGCATTATTTTAAGCTTTGTGAAAGTCCACTTGCCAGTTTTCTTTAACATTTCCCGCTGGAACGCTAGTCTTTCTTTGTCCAATTTCGGGCACTCGAAAAGGAGGTGGTCGACGGACTGTTCCTCTGCTCCACACGTACACGACGGGTTGTCCCTCAGCTTGAATCTGTATAAGTAAGCACCGGTTTTTCCATGTCCAGTTAGAAAAGTTGTGACCTTTCCATTCAGTGGAATGTTAACGCGTAACCTCTCTGGGGAAAAACGATTTTGTCACTGCACCATTTTTCGTGTTTTGCCACTCACTTTCCCACTTAACCACACTTTCTTCTTGAAGTTCCCGCATGATGTCGCTGACTGGTATCCTGTCGAAGCTCACTGGTATCTCGTTGTTACGTGCTGCCTGCTTTGCCAAGTGGTCGGCCAGCTCGTTCCCCGCAAGTCCAACGTGCGCCTTGACCCATGCGAAGTGAATAGTCCAGTTTAATGTTTCCAGCTTTCTTATCTGTTTTCTAATATGTATGTATGTATGTATGTATGTATGTATGTATGTATGTATGTATGTATGTATGTATGTATGTATGTATGTATGTATAATGTCGATCCCCTATCTTTGTAAGCTCATTTTGTTTTATACGTCCAACTTAATTCTTCAAATAATAACCTCATTGTTCTCTCAGTATGAGCCATTTTACACAAAATTAATATGTTACACACACACACACGCATGTACTTTTGATTAAACTAACAATCCACAACGCAGCGCATTCATAGAACACTAAAAAGCGCGGCGTATTATATCACGATGTAGAGGCTGCCACGCCTCCAGCTGTTGAGTCATAGCGAATCAATACTCTCTCCTCCTCCGACTTGCCTCAAACTTACGAGTACCGCTGCCTGTGAATAAGGCTGTCGCGCGTCGCTACAAGGCTTCTGCCACAAGCCTCTCGCACTGAACTGTCCATTCTGGAATAACTGCCAAGAGGATCGGAGTGAAACATGTGTTACAATACATCGTTATTACAAACTTATACTGTTACTAGATATAATAACTCAAATTTTTTGGGTAGGCTAAGACTCAAAACTCTCTTAAGAGCTTCGGCACTCGTTATTAAAACTTAAAATAGGCGTTGGAAATAATTACGAACATAACTACATGTTAAACTGGTTTCATCCGCACGTCAGGAATGGCGACGACCCTGGTAGAAGAACTGGACACGTGGTCGGAGGATTTCAAGAAGTACGCAGACATCCTGAGACGTCAGATACCCGACGTGATGAGGCTGGTTCAACAAACCATTGAACGCGACGACTCATCGTTCAACGTGCTGACCCACTCTGACTTGTGGGTCAACAATATCCAGTTCAGCAGGGACGGAAGCAGAGCTCGACTTGTGGACTTCCAGTTGGCTTACTGGGGCTCGCCGGTCATAGATCTTCACTATTTCATAACCACCAGTGCTACCCTGGAAGTACGCATGAATGACATGGACAGAATGTTACAGGTCAGGAGCGTAAGGCAATATAATATTATCTTAAATCCAGATTAAAAGTTTCTACATGACATTATATCTCTGACTCTTGATAGGAATTTTGAACTAACGATATGCATTCATCAATAGTATTAGTCCCTGGACATGAAGTTGGACTAACTGCTTTACATGTTTTGTTATATTTATACGGATCAAATTTCTGCCCACTTAAAAGACAAAACTAAAATTATTTAAATAATTTATTATCATAATACACTGCTGCTGTATTAAATTGACTGAGTGTATTGCAAATTCAATCAATGGCTTTCCCAAAACACGCTATGAAATATTTTTATAAAACAATTATTATACAGATTTTTATACAGATAATGGAGAAAAAATGGGAGTATAATGGTACAGTGCATCAGTTATTCATATATTTCAAAAAGGCATATGACTCGATTAAGAAAGAAGATTTATATGGTATTCTTATTGAATTTGGTACTCCCAAGAAACTAGTTCGATTAATTAAAATGTGTCTCAGTGAAACGTACAGCAGAGTCCGTATAGGTCAATTTCTGTCAGATGCGTTTCCAATTCACTGTGGGATAAAGCAAGGAGATGCACTATCACCTTTACTTTTTAACTTTGCTCTAGAGTATGCCATTAGGAAAGTCCAGGATAACAGAGAGGGTTTGGAATTGAACCGGTTACATCAGCTTCTTGTCTATGCGGATGACGTGAATATGTTAGGAGAAAATGCACAAACGATTAAGGAAAACACGGGAATTTTACTTGAAGCAAGTAAAGCGATCGGTTTGGAAGCAAATCCCGAAAAGACGAAGTATATGATTATGTCTCGTGACCAGAATATTGTACGAAATGGAAATATAAAAATTATAAATTTATCTTTCGAAGAGGTGGAAAAATTCAAATACCTGGGAGCAACAGTAACAAATATAAATGACACTCAGGAGGAAATTAAACACAGAATAAATATGGGAAATGCCTGTTATTATTATTCGGTTGAGAAGCTTTTATCATCCAGTCTGCTGTCAAAAGATCTGAAAGTTAGAATTTATAAAACAGTTATATTACCGGTTGTTCTGTATGGTTGTGAGACTTGGACTCTTACTTCGAAAGAGGAACATAGGTTAAGAGTGTTAGAGAATAAGATGCTTAGGAAAATATTTGGGCTAAGAGGGATGAAGTTACAGGAGAATGGAGAAAGTTACACAACACAGAACTGCACGCGTTGTTTTCTTCACCTGACATAATTAGGAACATTAAATCCAGATGTTTGAGATAGGCAGGGCATGTAGCACGTATGGGCGAATCCAGAAATGCATATAGAGTGTTAGTTGGGAGGCCGGAGGAAAAAAGGACTTTTAGGGAGGTCGTGACGTAGATGGGAAGATAATATTAAAATGGATTTGAGGGAGGTGGGATATGATGATAGAGACTGGATTAATCTTGCTCAGGATAGGGACCGATAGCGGGCTTATGTGAGGGCGGCAATGAACCTCTGGATTCCTTAAAAGCCAGTAAGTAAGTAAAACAATTTTTATCTCGCAGAGGAAGGGAAAACAGACAAAACTGGGTTAATATTTTTTGTTTGAAATATCTCACATAATAACCCCAAGAAATTAATGATATTACTAATAGTTCACTCTATGTAACTTTATGAGAATATACTAGAAAACCTAATATTATGTTATAAAAATTGATGAAAATACTAAAAAATAAAATGATTATAGGATTTCAACGAGAAATTTTCACATTAACCTTATCGTAAATTCAAAGACTAGTTATTATATAAAAACGGAACTCGAACAACTTGTGTTTGCAGGAATACCACACCACGCTGTGTGACACATTGGCAGCCCTGGGCTATACAAAGACATTGATGACCCTAGAAGAACTGCACAAGGAATTCGACAGCAAGATATACTACGCCATGTATTCCGTGATAGCTCCATATACTGTCATGCAATGTGCGCCGGAGGTTGGAATAAGTTTCGACATTGGGCTCAGTACGGGCGAGAACCCAGGACGAAAAATGTACGGCGACGGTTATAAGAAGTCTGTGAAATGGCTTCTACCATACTTTGAAAGCAGAGGATTATTTACACAAAAATAATGCGAGTCCCATTACATAGAATTATAGTTCAAACTTCTCAAATTTAGCTTGGGCTAACAGAAGAATACGAGGTTTCTGCTGGAGATGGAATTCTGATGATCTAGTCCTAGCCTATGGACAGTAGTCTACGTATGTGAGGCTTATTGTTAATGTTGTGAGGCTGTTCTTTTACAAAGAGAGATACGTAACGTCACATGCCAATTTTAAAACATTGGAGATGTTATTTCTGTGGCATTATGAAGCAAATTACGTCATTAGCTAGTACTTACTGATGGAATATACCGTTTATATTGTATGATGAATAGAGAAATTTATACAATTTAAGTGTTATTTACGAAATAGATGACGGTTTACATAATGACATATTATGTACATACAAATTTGAATTGTCTGTTTATTTATATCCTTCCTTTGCTCATTGCTTTCCAGAATCGTATTTATTCACACAGCGTCTCTAATTGCTGACCCCATCCATCCATCCATCCATCCATCCATCCATCCATCCATCCATCATCCATTCATCCATCCATCCATCATCCATTCATCCATCCATCCATCCATCCATCCATCCATCCATCCATCCATCCATCCATCCATCCATCCATCATCCATCCATCCATCCATCCATTCATCCATCATCCATCCATCCATCCATCCATCATCCATCCATCCATCATCCATCCATCCATCATCCATCCATCCATCTATCCATCCATCCATCCATCATCCATTCATCCATCCATCATCCATTCATTCATCCATCCATCATCCATCCATCCATCCATCATCAATTCATCCATCCATTCATCCATCCATCCATCCATCATCCATTCATTCATCCATCCATCCATCCATCATCCATCCATCCATCCATTCATCCATCCATCCATCCATTCATTCATACATCCATCCATCCATCCATCCATCCATCCATCCATCATCCATTCATTCATCCATCCATCCATTCATCCATCCATCCATCCATCATCCATTCATTCATACATCCATCCATCCATCCACTCGTCCGTTCATGCGTTCAGTCAGTGATTGATTGTTTGATTGGTTCGTTTGATAATTCAATCATTCAATTATTTATTTATGAGTTGCTACTCATATGTGAAGTCTTTGAGACATGTGTAAAGGTGAGTAATTATTTACTCGAAATTCTTATAGCGATTTAAAAAGAGTTAAGGTCATTTCTCATGTCAATTTTCAAACATTGCAGACGTTATTTCTGTGGTATTATGAGGCAAATTACGTCATTAACCACCACTTTATATTTTATGAAGAATAGAGAAATTTATGCAATTCAAGTGTGATTTACAAAATGGATGACGGTTTACATAATGCAATTACGTATATTATGTGCATACAAATTTTATTTGCCTGTTTATGTATATCCTTCCTTTACTTCTTGTTGGTTTCCAGCATCGTATTCATTCACACAACGTCTCTGATTGCTGACGCCATCCATCCATCCATCCATCCATCCATCCATCCATCCATCCATCCATCCATCCATCCATCCATCCACTCGTCCTGTCATTCGTTCAGTCATTGGTTGATTGACTGATTGGTTCGTTCGATAATTCCATCATTCAATCATTTATTTATGAGTTGATACTCATATACCAAGCCATTGATACATGTTTAAAAACGAGTAACTATTCTTTACTCGAAATCCTTGAGTCGTTACTCGACTTCTAATGTAGAATGACAATGATAAATATCTCTTTGCTTTGACAAGAGTAAATTCTCAACAAGAGAATAGTTACCCTTGCTGGAGTAGTTACTTAAAATGTCTTATGTATAACGAATCAAGTGTTCACTTTTCGCAGAGTAGTTAATCTATAACTTTTAAGTGACTTCAGGTAACTCACGTCTGAAGTGCGAAGACTAAACTCAAGAAATGACAGATTTTATCGGTTTGTTACGACGTAGTGAAGTATACAAAGCAAGGCGGGACTCCTTCAGATGTGACTATAGATCGTTATATCGATTTAGGAAGGAAAATGTAAAATGAATGGCTGAACATTTTCTAGGGTAGTCGAATGAAACTAGAGGTGGTGCAGAAATAATTGAATATTGATAATTATCTCTATCATCTTTATCAGACTTTGTTTACATATTAAAGTTCACATAAACAAAAATAATTATTCGGCGATATAGAAGATTACTCACTAAGTATATGATTACGTCTCATGACAGAATATTGTACGAAATGGAAATATAAAAATTGGATATTTATCCTTCGAAGAGGTGGAAAAATTCAAATATCTTGGATCCATCAAATATAAATTACACTTCAGGAGGAAATTAAACGTTCAGAATAAATATGGGAAATGATTTATTATTCGATTTTGTCATCTAGTCTGCTGTCAAAAATCTGATTAGAATTTATAAAACAGTTATTTACCGGTTGTTCTATATGGTTGTGAAGCTAGGACTCTACTTTGAGAGAGGAACAGAGATTAAGGGTGTTTGAATTATTTCTTAGAAAATATTTGGGGCTAAGAGGATGAAGTTACAGGAGAATGGAGAAATTTACAAACACAGAACTGCACGCAGTGTATTCTTCACCTGACATAATTAGGAATATTAAATCCAGACGCTTGAGATGGGCAGGGCATGAAGAACGTATGGGCGAATCCAGAAATGCATATAGAGTGTTAGTTGGGAGACCGGAGGGAAAAAGACCTGGGGATGGCCGAGACGTAGATGGGAAGATAATATTAAAACGGATTTTAGGGAGGTGCATATATGATTTAGAGATTGGATTAATCTTGCTCAGGATAGGGATCAATGGCGGGCTTATGTGAGGGCGGAAATGAACCTGCGGGTTCCTTAAAAGCCAGTAAGTAAGTATAGAAGATTACTCATCTAACGCCTTGTCATCTTAAGTAGAGTATTTATTTAGACAAGCTCGTTAACTCAGACGTAAAAAATTAAAGTCTCGGGGAATTACTCGAATTTTGAATGTGTCTCAGTATCACTCACTCACTCACTCACTCACTCACTCACTCACTCACTCACTCACTCACTCACTCACTCACTCACTCACTCACTCACTCACTCACTCACTCACTCGATTTTGTTGAATACGGCATCCTAATAGCAAAATTAAAATGTTATAATATCACATATCACCTCTTATTGAGGTTCAGGCTGATATGTAGGCCTACATCTGTTATCAGACAGTGCATCTCACTCTAGAAAAGTGCCAGAGGAAAAACAATTGTTTGTATACATCTGAAGTCTAATTAGTGTAAAATATGTAACTAGTCAGCAATGTATGCAATGGAGGGGGAAAGGAAGTGGCAACCCTACCCCACTATCTTTTGTCCTAGTTGTCTCATGAGCGATGCATTGTTGATGCCACTTTTGGGATCCAGACAGTTGACTAAACAACAAACAACATCATCGCAGATAATGAATTTCCATTATTTAACCCATATGTCGTTCGAAGAAAACAGTCTGTTGTAATTAATGATAAAAATTATTATATGAAAACTATTCAGTACGGCGTTCCCCAAGGTTCTGTTCTTGGACCAATTTTATTTCTGATTGTAATTAGTCATATAAATGATAATGTACGTGCTAAAGTAATACTATACGCTGATGTTTAGTTATAAAGTTCCTTAATTTATATCTGACACTTATTTTGCTTAACTGAGTCCCTAGATAACAAAACTTTCCAATCCGTCACTCTTTATGGAGATTACAGTGAGTTCTAAAGATATTCAGCATTTAAGTTACAATCATAACATATCAGAACTCTTGTTCCCCAGTTGTTCGATGACTGTGTGTGATACACAACAGAATTAATTTGTCTCTCTGTCAATGTATACTTATTTCCGATTTCGTACAAATATTTTTACGGCAATTGCTAAAGATGAGACCACAGTCCCACAGCATTTTTACCGGGATCAATTTTTGTACAGCACTAGAATGCAAAGCCAGATGAAAATATGAAGAATATAGTATTAGAAAACATTTGGTCTATAATTTATTTACATATTTATAATTTGATTTGTCTGTCTTGTTGCTCCGTAAGAGTGCTATAGACCCTTCTGAGTTCACGAAAAATGCTACAAACCGAAAGACACTATAATGGAGATACTATAAAATTGCTTGTCTAAATGAGTTTTGGAAGTTTAGAGAAATTCCTTTCAAGATATATTAATAACATTAAAATATTAGCGTCCTATATTATCTGCAATCATGGGCGTCGGCAGAAATGCTTCTAAGGGGGTGGAGATAGTACACAAAAAGTACGCTACTGGGTGTTCAGTTCAAAGTGTGTCATGGCTCGCTGTATACCGTCATGTAGCTAGTCGATGAGCCTAGAGTGACCGGCAGATGCTGCAGTTGTGACGTAAGAACCAGATCGTCAAGAGCTTGGGAGAAAACAGTTGGGTCTGTAATTATGTCACCCAATTACAGACACGAATAAGTATGTACAAATATTAGAAGAACTGAGTCAGGAATTCTGATTGCAGATTTCAAGAGTTTGCAAATCTTCAATTTTTTCTTGGATTTTATTTCTGATTTTCCATATTTGCGACAACATTTTCAGTGAATATTGACAGTGTTTAGCAACTGGAAGTCATTGATTTCCAAATGATATTGAAATGAAAGACCGCTTTTTTGAAAAAAAAGGATCTGTCTACATTTTATAGAAAATTTCCCCAGGCAAGATTCCCTCGATTGCATAGATTTGCTGCTAGGATGTTGAGCATATTCGATCTACGTATGTATGTGAACAGTTCTTTTCTATTCAGATCTGCAAACCACAATCATAGAAACCACCTGTCTGAACGAACTTGTTCCCATATTCTTCGACTTGTGTGATAGCCAGATTATGACTTGTCATTTCAAAATTAGTTTCGCGAAAAAAAGGAAAAATTTCGACAAAGCGTTTAGCTTGGGCAATTAGTTACACAAAGTGATGGTGTGTTTCAAAAGTTGAAATACAATTTTTGCATAGCTATTCACCAAGATAGGGCCTAGTAGTTTAATCTCTATATTATGTAGAGAAATGTGTGTTAAAAACACTTTGAACTGTTTTCAAGTTTATAGATGTTTCATACTTTGATTTGTTTATTTATATGCTTGTATGTTTATAGGCCCTTCTGCAAGTGGCTGTATTATGAGTTTAATGCTTTTGTAAGTACATTAAATTTGATTACAAACCAAAATATTTTGTTACATTAATTTATGAAGGTTGTACAGTTTTGTTTTTCAAGATATAAATGTATTAAAATATTGCTGTTCCCATACTATCTCAGAAGAATGGATCGCGATCTGTCAGTGCATAGACGCTTCACCACCACTGTTCAGATGAACTTTCTTTCACGCTGTGCTCAGTATGCAGTGTTGCCGTTCAAAGAGCAAGGCATGGCTACGTCGTATGACGTCACAGAGCACGGAACATGCCGGTCATTGGCCTAGAGAATTCAATCTTCCTACACTTCCGCAGAGCTGTATTACCTATTTGCCAGAGAAGTTGCCTAGCATGTACGGCATTCATTCTGAAGAGTACATACTGATACGTACGGTAATGCCTGTAGTGGAAAGAATGTGAACTGTTTGGAAACACGTACTGAGTTTTTATTACTGTCGATATAAGGGGGGAGGGTTAAGACGATTACTTACGTATTTGTTGACATTAACTTCGACGGTCAACATGGACACGGAGCATTTGATTTGTGTTGTGGAATGTTACCGTACGCAACCGATGATAATAAACACCCTGCGCACGACTTGCCCGCGCAAAACACAGTTCGGAAGAGGTTATGGTAGCACACAGACTGTACAGACCGCCATCTGTTGCTACGACGTTCAAGTTATACCGTACACGTTCTCAAGTTCAGATTGAACGCCTTGATTTATAGGCAACTTCTCTGACATAAAAGCTGAAACTCGCTTCAAATCGCTGACTCACAACAGTGACGTCATGACACATTTTGAAATGAACACCCAGTATATCCAAGATCAGTAATTTAAGGTTAGAGCATTTGAATTTGTGACACTAAATATTAGGCCATTGGCTGACGGCTCAAGGTCGAGCAATGGACTGCATTTGGCACGTATGCTTACCACATTTCTGGACCATTCTCCTCAACTAAAGTCAGCTGGGACAACCAGATTTACCAGTGCTTCAGTTCATAGATTTCAGTTCAGTGACTCGTGCGTGGTTTGTACTTTTCTACGTTTGTACATTACCTTGATTGTCCAGTTCGAAATGCACAGATCTGTTTCAACTCTACAACTACAAAATGAATCGGGGAATACTAAAACGTACTAAGTCATCCAACCTTGTTCTTTGGAAAACTAAAAAAAAAAACAAAAAAAAACTGTTTCTTTACTTTCAGGGTTTGTTTAAAAATATACAAAAAAAATATTTTAATATATCACCTAAACTTGAGCTAAATCATGACCAAAATCATTTTTTTCTTCTATAAACGTAAAAAATTTCAAATTAGGGTGCCTGACTTAGAACCTTTTAGTTTACTTTCAGGAAAATTAATATGAAATTGAAAAATTGTTAATGAAATATTTATTTTGTATAAACTGTTTTGTGTACGAACAAAAGTGTCAACTAAAACTCACATTTTAACAAAATGTATCAGAAAAAATAAAATTGGGATGTGTGACTTAGAACCTTTTAGTTTACTTTCAGGAAAAATTGTTAATGAAAATTTATTTGTATAAACTGAAATTGAAAAAACTTTTTAACAAAATGTTAAAAAAATAAAATTGAAATATTTATTTTGTATAAAATGTTTTGTGTACGAACAAAAGTGTCAACTAAAACTCACATTTTAACAAAATGTATCAGAAAAAATAAAATTGGGATGTGTGACTTAGAACCTTTTAGTTTACTTTCAGGAAAATTAATAAGAAATTGAAAAATTGTTAATGAAATATTTATTTTGTATAAACTGTTTTGTGTACGAACAAAAGTGTCAACTAAAACTCACATTTTAACAAAATGTATCAGAAAAAATAAAATTGGGATGTGTGA
Source organism: Periplaneta americana (assembly GCA_025594305.2). NCBI lineage: Eukaryota > Metazoa > Arthropoda > Insecta > Blattodea > Blattidae > Periplaneta > Periplaneta americana. The sequence goes on from JAJSOF020000035.1 coordinate 11,803,528, forward strand.
CTTAGAACCTTTTAGTTTACTTTCAGGAAAATTAATAAGAATTGAAAAATTGTTAATGAAATATTTATTTGTATAAACTGTTTTGTGTACGAACAAAAGTGTCAACTAAAACTCACATTTTAACAAAATGTATCAGAAAAAAGTAAAATTGGGGTGTGTGACTTAGAACCTTTTAGTTTACTTTCAGGAAAATTAATAAGAAATTGAAAAATTGTTAATGGAATATTTATTTTGTATAAACTGTTTTGTGTACGAACAAAAGTGTCAACTAAAACTCACATTTTAACAAAATGTATCAGAAAAAATAAAATTGGGATGAGTGACTTAGAACCTTTTAGTTTACTTTTAGGAAAATGAATAAGAATTGAAAAATTGTTAATGAAATATTTATTTGTATAAACTGTTTTGTGTACGAACAAAAGTGTCAACTAAAACTCACATTTTAACAAAATGTATCAGGAAAAATAAAATTGGGGTGTGTGGTTTAGAACCTTTTAGTTTACTTTCAGGAAAATTAATAAGAAATTGAAAAATTGTTAATGAAATATTTATTTTGTATAAACTGTTTTGTGTACGAACAAAAGTGTCAACTAAAACTCACATTTTAACAAAATGTATCAGAAAAAATAAAATTGGGATGTGTGACTTAGAACCTTTTAGTTTACTTTTAGGAAAATTAATAAGAAATTTAAAAATTGTTAATGGAATATTTATTTGTATAAACTGTTTTGTGTACAAACAAAAGTGTCAACTAAAACTCACATTTTAACAAAATGTATGGAAAAAAATAAAATTGGGGTGTGTGACTTAGAACCTTTTAGTTTACTTTCAGGAAAATTAATAAGAAATTGAAAAATTTTAATGAAATATTTATTTTGTATAAACTGTTTTGTGTACAACAAAAGTGTCAACTAAAACTCACATTTTAACAAAATGTATCAGAAAAAATAAAACTGGGATGTTGACTTAAACCTTTTAGTTTACTTTCAGGAAAATTAATAAGAAATTGAAAAATTGTTAATGTCTTTATTTTTTAAACTGTTTTGTGTAAACAAAAGTGTCAACTAAAACTCACATTTTAACAAAATGTATGAAAAAATTGACCAATTGGGATGTGTGACTTAAACCTTTTATCCACTTTTAGGAAAATTAATAGTCCTTTAAAAAATGTTAATGGAATATTTAATTTGTCTAAACTATTTTGTGTACAAACAATAGTGTCTAAAACTCACGTTTTAACAAGACAACTGGATAAAAACGTATTTTAGGTCAATTTTATTATTTTAATGTTCTTGCTCCTCCGCCACTATCCAGTCCAGTAGGCCAGGTTAACAACTCTTCATAAAAGTCCTTGTAGCCTAGAGGTACATATGTATTATGTATGTATGTATGTATGTATGTATGTATGTAATGTATGTATGTATGTATGTATTTATGTATGTATGTATGTATGTATGTATGTATGTATGTATGTATGTAAATGTATGTATGTATGTATGTATTCACACTGAAGGTTATGTTCTGTTAACTAATAATTCAATTATGACAATTAAACTTATTAATTAAAAATACAATTAAAATAAATTAATAATTAATCTAAAACAATTTTAATAATAATAATAATAATAATAATAATAATAATAATAATAATAATTAACGGGAATATCAAATTATAGAAACGATCACTTAAAATAACATTTGAAATAAATGTATCTTAAAACTAAGATCGAAAAAACCAATATGATATGTTCATATCTGCACAAGTATCTTTCAGCACTCACTCATTTCGCTGTCAACTCACTCACTGCACTGGAACTACGACACATTTCACTGATTCTATTCTGATTTCATTAACACTTCAAAAACATTTCACTGTTCAAATACTTTGCACTGCCACTATAAACTATAAATGCTTCACTGATAGGAACACGTTTCACTGAAATATGGTCAAGCATAAAAAGTCACTGAAACTTCAATAACAACATATCATTTACACCCTTTAAATACTGTGTATAATTACCGTCTATTATGGATGTCCTTAAGCCTATTTTTAAATACATTTTTGGTTGTTGCTAAAGCCTTTAGTAAGTCTGCATAAACATTCCAGTCCCTGACAGTACGATTGAGAAAAGAAAACTTTCCAGTGTCCGTCCTCTGCCTTCTTTCCCTCAATTTATATGAGTGGTCGTTTCTTGGCAATAGTGATCTAATGTCTTGTACTTTTTGGGGTTTTAAATACCGTACTACAATTAAACAACCTTTTTTCCATTCAGATTTGAGTGTTAATCGATTCAATCGGACGAATTGGACATGGGTTATATTTGAATTTCGATTTCTCTTGCTAATGATGAAAATCTTCTAAAATTATTGAAGACGCCGTGGGCTCCAAGTCAAACGTACAATTTTAAAATTGACACGGACGCGACGAAACGGGCATTTCGATCTGAATGGCTGACAGCATATCTATGGTTACCTTATTCAGCTATTGCTAAAGGACATATTTATCGAGTGTGTGTTGTTTCGACTTCCGGCTCGGACAATTTATTGTCCCCTCTTGCCTTAAACATCATGTTTTACGAAGTTGCACAAGCTCATGTGGCAAATCAATGGAATCGTGGTGCAATTGCGTCTTCCAAAAGTTTTCGTAATGTTGTGGACAGAAAGCAAGTCAGTGTTCACGAAGCTTTGGGTTCTGCATATCACAAGGAAGTTGAAGAGAACAGGGTAAAACTTCGTTCAATTATTTCAACAATTTTGTTTTGCGGTAAGCATGATATTCTACTTTGTGGGAAAAGGGATGAGGGCTCTGTTTTTACTGATCTCTTGCATTTTAGAATGGAATCCACAGACAAAGTTTTAAAGGAACATATTTTGGAATCGGAAGAAAAAAAAAAAACTGTTTGTACATATCACATCAGATCCAAAATGAATTAATTGAAACTTGTGCTAATACAGTAGAACTTGGTTGTAACGATATCCAAGGGACCTTGAAAATTATGTTGTTATAAACGAGTGTCGTAGTAACCGAGATTCATATTATCAGTCTAGTGAGGTGGAAAATGAAAAATAATAAACATAATTAGGCTTATTTTAGATTTATGTATTCACTTTTAAGCATACCATGAACACAATAAAATACATGTACAATTATAAATACAGTATTCTGTATTAAAACTATTTGTTCATTACTCACCAAACTTATTTACTGAGGGTGAAGTAATCAGTCATTTTACTCTGTTGTCTCCTACTTGCCCAATATACACTTTCTAAATTAAATTCTATGTTCATTATTTTAGTTGCAATTTCACTGCACCTTCTCTTAGCCTCATACTCCCTCCTCTAGCTTCATAGAAATGTTCACAATTCTAATGGCTTCTCAAGTGTCACTCACTGCTTTTGGTGGCCATACTGCGTTAAAATGCGTGCACTTAGTGAAAACTTCCTGTCGAAACTGACCGCATGTAGGTACCATTAATACCGCATGAATTCGGGCAGGTTACAATGGGATGGGGAATCTGCCTGCGTTCCAGGTCTGTGAGGTCTATGATAATGGAACGGAACAGTAAAGGCATTTCATATGCTTCAAATTTCAGCAAAATATTTCTTAAAATACTATGGTTCTTAGAAAATTATATTCCAAACTGAGGTTGAAAATGACGTTATATGCGAGGTAGACGCATATACGTTTGTCGTATTAAACAAGGTAGGAAAGGGGAATTTGTTGGGACCACAGAATATTTGACGTTATAGACGAGGTTTCGCACAAAACGAGGTCGCCAAAACCAAGCTCTACTGTATACTAAAAATAATTAAATATGTAAAAAATTCATCTTTTTTCTCGGCATTGGCTGATGAGAACTGCTGATATCAGCGGTACAGGCCAATTGGACGGAGTTACGTAATAAGAGACCAAGCGCCAAAAACCTGTTTCTAGATATTGGCCATTGAAATAAATCTGTTTCTCTTTACAAAACATTTTATGCTAGAAGTATTATAGCATTCATACTATTCCAAAAAATAACACAAATAATATCAAAAAAGGCTAACTGATTTTTGATAAGAGACCAGTAGTTGAATTAATATTTCAAAGTAAAATAAATAAATGCATTTTATGCAATAAGCGAATTTTTGCTTATAAATAGCAGAAAAATTCAGATATAGCATTCTTGATTTTTTCAGAATTAAATTAGCCTGCCAGGTTCAAATATCTCATTTTTTTCAAATTGTCAGTTGGTCTATTTTTGTGTAATTCCGGTGTTCGCTATTTGCGCTGTGAATGTGATCAAGAAAAGAAGAAACTCATAATAATAATAATAATAATAATAATAATAATAATAATAATAATAATAATAATAATAATAATAATAATAATTTATTTATTTATTTAACCTGGTAGAGATAAGGCCATCAGGTTTTTTCTTCCCCTTGTGTGGAATTCTTAAAAATCGAGATTCAAAATCGATTTCAGAAATCATTGTCCTGTTTTTGGAAAACTGTAATTTGCATTTAAAGAAGCTAGTTGGACATGGGACCGTACTGCAATGGCTGGGCATATTAGTTGAGTTAAGTAACTAAATTAATGATAAATATCTTATGGCGCTGTTTTTTTCACTGTGCTAGCCACATACTTAATCCGGTCATCAATGATCTTAAGGGGTTAGGTACAGCTTACAGCAGTAAAATTTTGGAAATATTCAACATTTTTTTCTTCCATTACTGTATCTTGTACGATAATGAAAATTAATATATATTTAAAATACTGTCTTTCTTTCTGTCTTTCTTTCATTCTTTCTTTCTTCCTTCCATCCTTTCTTTCTTTCTTTCTTTCTTTTTCTTTCTTTCTTTCTTTCTTTCTTTTCCTTCTTTCTTTCTTTTTTCTTTCTTTCATTCACTCATTCATTCATTCCTTCTTTCTTTCTTTTTTTCTTTCATTCACTCATTCATTCATTCCTCCTTTCTTTCTTTCTTTCTTTCTTTCTTTCTTTCTTTCTCTTTCTTTCTTTCATTCCTTCCTTTCCTTCCTGCCTTTCTTTCTTTCTTCCTTTCTTTCTTTCTTTCGTTCGTTCTTTCTTTCTTTCTTTCTTTCATCTTTCTTTCTTTCGTTCTTTCTTTCTTTCATTCACTCATTCATTCATTCCTTCTTTCTTTCTTTTTTTCTTCCTTTCTTTCTTTCTTTCTTACTTCCTTTCCTTCTTTCTTTCTTTCTTCTTCCTTTTTTTCTTTCTTTCTTTCAATCTTTCTTTCGTTCTTTCTTTCTTTCTTTCTTTCTTTCTTTCATTCATTCATTCATTCCTTCTTCTTTCTTTCACTCATTCAATCATTCCTTCTTTCTTTTTTCTTTTTTTCTTTCTTTCATTCTTTCTTTTTCTTTCTTTCTTTCTTTCTTTCTTTTTCTTTCTTTCTTTCATTCACTCATTCATTCATTCCTTCTTTCTTTCTTTCTTTCTTTCTTTCTTTCTTTCTTTCTTTCATTCACTCATTCATTCATTCCTTCTTTCTTTCTTTCATTCACTCATTCATTCATTCCTTCTTTCTTTATTTTTTTCTTCCTTTCTTTCTTTCTTTCTTTCTTTCTTTCTTTCTTTCTTTCTTTCTTTCTTTCTTTCTTTCATTCTTTCTTTCGTTCTTTCTTTCTTTCTTTCTTTCTTTCTTTCTTTCATTCCTTCTTTCTTTCTTTCTTTCTTTCTTTCTTTCTTTCTTTCTTTCTTTCTTTCTTTCTTTCATTCATTCATTCATTCATTCATTCCTTCTTTCTTTCATTCCTTCTTTCCTCTCCTTCCTTCCTTCCTTTCTTTCTTTCTTTCTTTCTTTCTTTCATTCATTATTTCTTTCTTTCTTTCATTAATTCATTTATTCATTCATTCATTCTTTCTTTCTTTATTTCATTCATTCATTCATTCATTCATTCATTCATTCATTCATTCTTTCGTTCTTGCTTTCTTTCTTTCATTCTTTCTTTCGTTCTTTCTTTCTTTCTTTCATTCACTCATTCATTCATTCCTTCTTTGTTTGTTTCTTTCTTTCGTTCGTTCTTTCTTTATTTCTTTCATTCATTCACTCATTCATTCATTCATCCATTCCTTCTTTCTTTCTTTTTTTCCTTCTTCCTTTGTTTCTTTCATTCCTTCCTTCCTTTCCTTCCTGCCTTTCTTTCTTTCTTTCTTTCTTTCTTTCTTTCTTTCATTCATTCATTCATTCATTCATTCATTCATTCTTTCTTTCTTTCTTTCTTTCTTTATTTCTTTCTTTTTTCTTTCTTTCTATCTTTCTACCGTTATTAATTTTATTTTTCAACGCAGTCCTCAAGTTCAATTTTTTATCATTACTGTTGCAGTTGCAGTGTGATAACGTCCGTTTCGTAATCAAACAACTTAACGTTATCTGGCAAGAAATCATGCCGTCATAGTTGATAACATTGTATTACATTAGTTACGTAACAATCAGGTGTCGTAAATATTTCTTAGCCAGATTACTTTTACACTTTCTCTTAATAACGTGTCAAACAACTGTGTTGTACTGCATGCCTTATCTCTTTCGCACTCCACGCCACCTCCCCTCCACACCCCCTCCACACGTGTTCTTCTGGACATTCAGGTCTTGTGATGAATCACAGAACTTGAACTAGCACATCCAAGTCTGAACTCTGGACGATCATGTTGGCACTTGTTTTTATTTATTCAGTGTATCTAGATTATCTAGATCTTGCACAACAGCGTGAAACACTAGTAGACAGAGTGGCTGTTGCAGTCTAGAATTCTAGACTGAGTTAAAAGCCTACTGCATAATATAGTGCAAATGCACTCACATCTCGTCTGATTGAATTTCATGGTCGGTGTATATATATTATGTTGCAGAAGTATGAGGCCGAAGTAAATCTCCATTCCTTTCCAAAATAGAGTTAGCGATGTGGTACAGCATAACATAAACTCAGGTTTCCGGGCATAAGATAATCGGCTAATGATAGTATATTGTAACTTACTTACTTACTGGCTTTTAAGGAACCCGGAGGTTCATTGCCGCCCTCACATAAGCCCGCCATTGGTCCCTATCCTGAGCCAGATTAATCCAGTCTCTATCATCATATCCCACCTCCCTCAAATCCATTTTAATATTATCTTCCCATCTACGTCTCGGCCTCCCTAAAGGTCTTTTTCTCTCCGGCCTCCCAACTAACACTCTATATGCATTTCTGGATTCGCCCATACGTGCTTCATGCCCTGCCCATCTCAAACGTCTGGATTTAATGTTTCTAATTATGTCAGGTGAAGAATACAATGCGTGCAGTTCTGCGTTGTGTAACTTTCTCCATTCTCCTGTAACTTCATCCCTCTTAGCCCCAAATGTTTTCCTAAGCACCTTATTCTCAAACATCCTTATCCTATGTTCCTCTCTCAAAGTGAGAGTCCAAGTTTCACAACCATTAAGAACAACCGGTAATATAACTGTTTTATAAATTCTAACTTTCAGATTTTTTTGACAGCAGACTGGACGATAAAAGCATTTCAACGGAATAATAACAGGCATTTCCCATATTTATTCTGTGTTTAATTTCCTCCCGAGTATCATTTATATTTATTACTGTTGCTCCAAGATATTTGAACTTCTCCACCTCTTCAAAAGATAAATTTCCAATTTTTATATTTCCATTTCGTACAATATTCTCGTCACGAGACATAATCCTAACTCCATTGTCACAGTATATTGTACTAGTAGCAAATAAAGGAATTTTCTCTTATCGCAATTGTAATCAGTGTGTCCTTGATCTCATCTTCACAATGATAACACAATCGAAACACAAAGATCACTTAGCAGTCTGCGTCAAATTTTCTCGATCATATAAATCTCTATTCGCTTATCAGCTGCAGAATATATAAATAACTAGGGAAATCAACAACTTCAGTGCAAGATTGGCAGCGGAATATAGAAGAAGTTGAGCTGCTGTTAAGCATTTTAAGTATTTTCAATAGCGTAATAGAACTACGTTGGATTTGGAGAAAAAACGTTGTAAGAACGCTTAGGTAGAATGCGATTGTGATCAGAAATTGCAGTTTTTAGGGTAATTTGTAATTTCTTAAAAAAAGAGAGAGATTACGTTTTAGATATGAGGAATGTTGAAAACATGTATTTTCGCAAAAAAATCGAAACAGACATATTGAGGAGCTAACTTTCAAAACCTGTCATGTCACATTTCAGAAAATGCTACAAATATGTGTCTCTGTAATAATCGAATATTTTTTCGTGAAATTTGATAAGAACCTATAACAGAAAATATTTTGTTCATTGCAGAGATGTTAAGTTTTTGACATCTGAAGTGCATTTTCTGAAAATGAACATGTCATGTTTTGAAAGTTTGCTCATCATATTATAGAATCACAATATCTACATTGCTATAGATTTCGTATAATGATGAAGTATAGAAAGACAACACTGTAGTGTGAGTTCATGTTGTCATCACCTAAAATTCTTTTCAGGGTCGCAGATATCTGTCAGTAGCAGTAAGATCTACTTACTCTTGAAGGTCTAGATCTCGTAAGTGACCATGGCAACAACCGAAACACCAATATCTCCACCATGGGTTGACAAGAAACAATTGGAATTGTGGCTACGGGAATACCACGGCCAAGTAACAGTGACGGACGTGGACGTAGAGGTTTCTACGGCCAAAGGAGAGAACTACTTGAGCAGTATTCAGCGGTTAAAGGTGACTACTGAGGGGGGTGGCGTATACCGTCTTCTCGTCAAAATCTGCCTGGAAGAGGGGGCGAGTGGTGAAGTCATGAAGAACAGCAGCATCTATAGGAGAGAAATGGTCATATACAGAGACATTCTACCCAAAATGCATGCTCTTCTACAGGAGGCATTACCAGGTAAACAACCTTCTCTTCAT